>CM023143.1:40535706-41020706 GCA_013133815.1 Cromileptes altivelis
TGTACTGCATGCAAAACTCAGTGTTTACTAATAATCACCAGAGGGGTGCTGCTTTCTTTTCTTGAGCACCCACCCATCAAAATGTCTGATCACGGCCCTGCCTCTTATCATTTATAAACAGTACATCATCAGTATTTTATTGCAGTAAAGGATCTGAGTACGACCACACAAAAAGCAGCAGAAGCTAAAAGAGTTAAAAACATCCACTGAGGCAGCTGTGAGGTTTGTTCAGTGATACTGAGCAGGAGGATTGTATCCCATCATGCATCTGAACAACAGGAGCGTCTCTCTGCCGTCTGACGCAGAGTTTCTAACAGAAATATCAAAGTAAACAGCAGTGTGTAGCTCGAGGCCGGTCCTCAGACATCTCTCTGCTTCCATGAGCAAAAACAGTTTCTATCCTCGGATCAAACACACAACGTCTCAACAACAACAGCGACACGATGACCTTCACACAGCTTTAATTATTATATATATCATCATGTCTGTCTGTTTAATGATGCATGATCACTGTCTGTGGGGCTGCGACTAACAGCTGTGTTCATCAATCAATGTGATGACTAATTCACAAATTGATCAATTAACTGTTTTGTCTCTGACGTGTTTGAATAACCTGTTTGTTACATATTCAGTTTGTTATCACAGGAAATACTCACACGTCAGGAGCTGGAACTCAAAACTGCAACTTTATAATCGGTTATTGAAATTGTTGCTGATCAACTTTTTTCTTTTTTCCAGTTAATTTTCAAAGATTCACCTACACTCAGCGGCCACTTTATTAGGTACACCTTGCTGGTTCCAGGTTGGACCCCCTGTTTAATTCTTGGTGTCACAGACTCAACAAGGTGCTGAAACATTCCTCAGAGATTTTGGTCCATACTGACATGATGACATCACACAGTTGATCCATGATGAGAATCTCCCGTTCCAGCACATCCCAAAGGTGCTCTATTGGACTGAGATCTGGTGACTGTGGAGGCCATTGGAGTACAGTGAACTCATTGTCATGTTTGAGATGATGTGAGCTTTGTGACATGCTGCGTTATCCTGCTGGAAGTAGCCATCAGAAACATCAGTAAAAAAATCCTCAAAAAGTTCTTGAGATATGTCGTTCATGAAAATGCAATGGACACAAGGTCTCAGTGACTTTTAACCTCCGTCTTCCAAAATCTAATCAGTTCACTGTGACCCAAAGTGGACGTTTAAGCCAAATTTGAGGAAATTTCATCAAGGTGATCTTGAGATAGTGGGTTCACCAGGATGCGACGGACAATTGAAAAACCCCCCCAAAAAAGGATACATAAAAGGATCCATTTTCTCCTCTTTTTAATTTTTTTAATAGTATTGTTTCCTTTTAAATAGAAAACATGGTCGTCAATGTTTGAATCAACAAAACCTGACTAGTTCTTCATTTTTTACTTTTAATATATATGTACACACATGTTTCTAATGCATGTTCATGATGTATTTCCTTCTTTAGCTTTTTCTCTCACTGACACAACAGAAACAGGTCTGTGTTGTTACTCACCGAGCTCTCAGAGCGCTGACTGTAGACTTATCAATCCTGCAGACAGACAGACAGACAGAGAAGCTGTTAACTATATTGCACTCGACAGTCTAATAACAGGAAGAACATTAAGACATTACTGAGGCGACGAGGAAGAGATTTACATCTGAATACTCTATTAACCTTAGTGACAATGAGTGTGTGTGTGTGTGTGTGTGTGTGTTGTACTGTGCTAATGTGTGGGTTTTACTGTGTGTGTGAGGTGTGATCTCAGAGGTTCACAGCAATAAAAGGCCTATTTATTAAAGTGCTGCAGCACCAGTAAATCACACATTTACACCCCCCCCCCCCCCCCACACACACACACACACACAGCATGTCTAAAAGCAGCTATAAAACACAGAACAGAATACACCACTAAAAATATATGAAATAAATATTAAAATAAAGAAGCTGGTTTATTTCTGCAGCTGACATTTTATTTTATTTCTTTAACTGTTTCATCTGTAAAAATAAAAACTAAGGAACGTTCGTATCTTTACGTCAGAAAAACTTTACCTGAAATTAAAATGATCCAATATTATAAATGTGATAAATGTGTGTGAACGTCAGTGTGAGGAAGAAAACTACAGATATAAACTGGTTCCTTCTGCCAGAATAAAGGAGGTAAAAAAAAAAACTACTTCCTGTCATCTTTGTTCTCTTCTTCTTCTGTTGTTACATTTACAGTCATTGAGATGATCTCAGGTCTGTTTATGTAACTGAGAGGAGCAGAGGAGAGGAGATGGAGAAGGAGTGTAGAAATGGAAAGTGATCGACCTCCGTGTTAAAAGCCTGTTAGTATGATGACTCTGTAAAAACTGAACTCCCTCAGCTCATAAATAACACACACACACACACACACACACACACACACACACACACACATTCTCCCAGACACCACATGATGACACAAAGATGGCCGACAGCTCCCTCTAACCTGACACTGTCAGTGTGTCTCACATCACATACTTCTGTTAGTTCACTATGTTCACTACATACTTCCGATTTGGTGTAACTCATTTCAGCAGGGTGGTGTGTCTCAAATCGCCCACTGCTGTTTTGCGTTTACCAGAATTGATGAAGGCTTTTTTTAACCACCTCTTCCTCTTCTTCATCAGCAGATGGTGCAGCATTATCACCAACATCTGACCACTATTTCCGCCTACCATATTTTACACCACAGTGTCAGTGCTGATTAAAACGTGCTACGTAGCTCGGAGCAAGTTTGCTAGCTAGCGAACGCTAATGTTAGCTAGCAAACTAACATATTCGTTTGTAGTACCAAATCATCACAGACCCACAAACATTAATGATCGACAACAGTGTTCATACTCATCGATGTCTCCAGCCACCATGTGGAGCTGACGGAGGAGTTGTATTAGGAGCTGATGGAGGAGATAGATTGGGAGCTGATGGAGGAGTTGGATTGGGAGCTGATGGAGGAGATAGATTGGGAGCTGATGGAGGAGTTGGATTGGGATCTGATGGAGGAGATAGATTGGGAGCTGATGGAGGAGTTGGATTGGGATCTGATGGAGGAGTTGGACTGGGAGCTGTTGGAGGAGTTGGATTGGGAGCTGATGGAGGAGATAGATTGGGAGCTGATGGAGGAGTTGGATTGGGAGCTGATGGAGGAGATAGATTGGGAGCTGATGGAGGAGTTGGATTGGGATCTGATGGAGGAGATAGATTGGGAGCTGATGGAGGAGTTGGATTGGGATCTGATGGAGGAGTTGGACTGGGAGCTGTTGGAGGAGTTGGATTGGGAGCTGATGGAGGAGTTGGATTGGGAGCTGATGGAGGAGATAGATTGGGAGCTGATGGAGGAGTTGGATTGGGATCTGATGGAGGAGTTGGACTGGGAGCTGTTGGAGGAGTTGGATTGGGAGCTGATGGAGGAATTGGATTGAAGGTGATGGAGGAGTTGGATTGAGAGCTGTTGGAGGAGTTGGATTGGGAGTTGATGGAGGAGATGGATTGAGAGCTGTTGGAGGAGTTGGATTGGGAGTTGATGGAGGAGATGGATTGGGAATTGATGGAGGAGATGGATTGGGAATTGATGGAGGAGTTGGATTGAAGGTGATGGAGGAGTTGGATTGAGAGCTGATGGAGGAGATGGATTGGGAGCTGATGGAGGAGTTGGACTGGGAGCTGATGGGGGAGATACGGAGCTGATGGAGGAGTTGGATTGGGAGCTGATGGAGGAGTTGTATTAGGAGATGATGGAGGAGATGGATTGGGAGCTGATGGAGGAGATGGATTGGGAGCTGATGGAGGAGATAGATAGGGAGCTGATGGAGGAGATGGGTTGGGAGCTGATGGAGGAGATGGATTGGGAGCTGATGGAGGAGATGGATTGGGAGCTGATGGAGGAGATAGATAGGGAGCTGATGGAGGAGTTGTATTAGGAGATGATGGAGGAGATGGATTGGGAGCTGATGAAGGAGTTGGATTGGGAGCTGATGGAGGAGATGGATTGGGAGCTGATGGAGGAGATAGATAGGGAGCTGATGGAGGAGATGGATTGGGAACTGATGGAGGAGTTGGATTGAAGGTGATGGAGGAGTTGGATTGGGAGCTGATGGGGGAGATGGATTGGGAACTGATGGAGGAGTTGGATTGGGAGCTGATGGAGGAGTTGGACTGGGAGCTGTTGGAGGAGTTGGATTGGGAGCTGATGGAGGAGTTGTATTAGGAGCTGGTGGAGGAGATGGATTGGGAGCTGATGGAGGAGTTGTATTAGGAGCTGGTGGAGGAGATGGATTGGGAGCTGATGGAGGACTTGGTTTGGGTTGGGAGCTGATGGAGGAGGAGATCAGTGGAGGTTTAATATAAATGTTCCTGCAGCTGCCCTGAAGCTGCTCCTGCATTATTGAAAACTACAGCTCTATTAGTGGGCTCAGTCTAAACACTGGGAGGATAGAGGGAGGATGGAGGGAGGACAAGGAGAAACAGTTTACCATCTGGATGTGTATTATTGTGGTGGAGGAAGAGAAACAGGAGGTGCAGATGGAATTTACAGGAGGAGCTGCTGTGGAGGGCGGAGAGATTAAAGGGAGACCGTGTCAGGGAAGGAAACAAGGAGGTAATGAAAAAGGTATGAGGACGTAGGAGGAAATGAAGGAAATGAGATTGTATAGAAGGAAATAAGGAGTTAGGAAGGAACAATAAGGACGTATAAGAGGAAGCAGCAGTCGGACCTATGTGGAAGGAAACATTGAAGGAAATACTGGAAATAAGGAGAAGAAAATGAACTGTAGGAAAAACAAGGAGGTGTGCAAGGAAAGAGTGGATAAGGATCTATAGATGGAAGGAAGGAAGTATTGAAGGAAACAGGCAAGGAAGAAGGATGTATGGATGAGAGTAAGGAGGGATTGAAGGAAATCAGTATCTACAGAGTAAGAGACAGCTTTGGAAGGAAAGAAGGACTTACAGGAGGACAGAGGATAGAAGGATGTATAAAAGGAAAGAAAGATCTACATACGATAGGATTCACAGAAGGATAGAAGGAAGTAGAGAAGGAAGGAAGGATCTACAGAGGATAGGCTTTACAGGAAGACAGAAGGAGGTACAGAAGGAAATAGAGAAGTACATAAGGACACAAGGACTGACAGAAGAAAGGAGGTACAGAAGGAAATAAGGATGTATATAAGGAAAGAAGGATCAACAGGAGAAAGGATTCACAGGAGGATAAAGGAAGTACATAAGGAAATAAGGATGTATGGAGCAAAGGAGATGTGAAAGGGAGGTATAAAAGGAAAGGATGTACAGAAGAAAGGACTTAGGGAAGGATAGAGGGAGGCACAGAAAGAAATAAGGACGTATATCAGGAAAGAAAAATCTACAGAAGAGAACAAGGAGCTATACAAGGTAATGAGGATGCACAGACCGCAAGGAAGGATCTAAGGAAGGAAAGAAGGGTGTAAAGAAGGAGAGAAGGAGGTATGGACGAAGTGTAGAGGAGGGACAAGTTGTTAGAGAAAGAAAAGGAGAAGAGTGAATGATTGAAAAGGAGGCTTGTGTAAGAGTTTCCACACACACACACACACACACACACACATATACACAGAGTCTGACAGGCCGACTGAGATTCATCGAGGCGAAGACGACAGACAGAGAAGCTACTTTATATTCTCCTCTCTGTTCCTTCTCTCTGACCAACGTTGCACCGCCATGTCTGATGTCAACAAACAAACAAACAAATAAACAACATGGTGCAGATAATCATCATCATCACTGGAAAATATTTATTATTAATATTTATATTTACGAGCTGTTCAAATGAAGGAAGTGACATGACGTTCACTTTGAATCTGAACTACAGGCTTCACACTTCAGTGTTCACAGTTTGTCATTTACATAATAATTTCAGTTTAACAGCCCGCGCTCTGACACCTGAACGCCTCATAAATCACATGTCATAGATCTGCCGTTGTGTTCACTGACACCTGTAAAAAGAGGCGATCCAATCAGAGCTTGGTATTCATCCTCAGAGTGTAACATCAGGCTGAGAAGATTTAAAATATAAAAATCATCTCATTTCAGGTCAAAACTCACTGTTGTGTTTGTTGTTGGATCGTTCCGTTGCTATGGTTACATGTAGTTTAATATACTTCAGTCCGAATACACGAACTACAGGTAGATCTAGTCCACACACTGATTTAATATGTGATGAAATAAATATTATGTTTCATGTTAATCAGTGAGATTTCATCCTAAATGAGCTCAGCTGTCAGGACCAAGATTTTTGGGTTTTACAATATTATTGGATTTTCTCCAGAAAAATATTATTTTGTCACAATCGACTGTCACGGTGACTGCACGTCTAATTTACGCTTTAAACAGACACCACCGCCAATATAAAACAGAAATAACCTTGAATTCTTAAGAAAACATGAATTTATTAACTACAAAAGTAAAATGGGGTTTTTTTGACTGAAAACTGACACAGACATCAGAAGAGAAACATATCTCACACTGACAAAGACCTAACTGCAGACACAAAACGCTCTCAACCAAACCCCATTCAAAAAAAGTCAAATTTTAACTCTAACATGTTAATGTTCAAGGTTTCTTCTCACGTTGAACTACAGCAGTTAACAAATAAAGGGTTGTGTTCACTGTCAGTCACTGTCAAAGAATCAGGTCTGACAAAAAAGATTAAGTTATGTGAACACAGATAAACCACAAGTAAATAAGCAATAAATCTTTCAACCGAACCCATTTAAAAAAAATCATAACATTTTAACTTAATTTTCATTTCTTCTCATTTTAAACCAAGGCAGCTTAAAAAAGGTTTTCTGTTCACCATTAGTCGACTAGAAACAGATGCAAAAACAACAGAAACGCATCTCACACCGACAGAGAATTAGCTACAGAGACACGATGAGCTGCAACGGAAAATTTCTAAACCAAACCCCATTCAAAAAATATCAAATTTTAATTTCAACTATGTCAGTGTTCAAGGTTTCTTCTCATCTTGAACTTTGCTCACCGTCAGTTGCTGTGAAAGTACCAAGTCCGACTGAAAAATATTCAGTTATGTGAACACAGATAAACCGCAAGAAAATAAGCAATAAAGGTCTCAGTCAAACCCCAGTCGAAAAAAGCTGCATTTTACTTAAAGGCATAGTGCACTCAAAAATGAAAATTCAGCCATTATCTACTCACCCATATGCCGAGGGAGGCTCAGGTGAAGTTTTAGAGTCCTCACATCACTTGCAGAGATCCAAGGGGAGAGGAGGTAGCAACACAACTCCACCTAATGGAGGCAGTCAGAGCTACAGGCTACAATGAGGCTAAAAACAGAATTCAAATGAGGTTTTTCCAAACAACTTTTTATGTCGGGGCTTCAGGACACTTGGATCACTACGGACGAGCAGTATGGAGATACTTTGTGGTTTCAATTATGTGTTTTTGGACGTTTGAATCTGGGGCGCCGTCAGCCTCCATTAGGTGGAGTTGTGTTGCTACCTCCTCTCCCCTTGGATCTCTGCAAGTGATGTGAGGACTCTAAAACTTCACCTGAGCCTCCCTCGGCATATGGGTGAGTAGATAATGGCTGAATTTTCATTTTTGGGTGCACTATCCCTTTAATGTTCAGATTTCTTCTATTAAACCTCATCAGTTTTTTAAAGGTTTTTGTTTACTGTCAGCTCTGACTGGGCGACAGAACAGGAAAAGTTCTCAACCAAACGCTATTCAAAAAAGTCAAACTTTAACTTCCAATTTCTTCTATTGATCCTCAGCAGTTTTAAAAGTTATTTGGTCATCATCAGCTCTGACCGGGCGACTGTTGTATGAACAACTGCAACAGAACAGGAGAAGTTCTCAACCAAATCCCGTTCAAAAAAGTCACCATTTAACCTTATTTTCACATTTCTTCTCACCTCAAACTAAACCAGTTAAAAAAGGGTTTTGTTCACTGTCATTCTGCTGTAAACAAAGACATCGACAACAGAGAGTAAACATAACTCACACTGACAAAGAATTAACAACAAACACATTTGGAACAGAGCAAGAATATTTTTCAACCAAACCCCATTAAAAAAAGTGACTTTTAACTTCAACCATGTAAACTTGCTATATTCCTTCTGACATTGATCAACAGCTGTTTTCACTATCAGCTCTAACTGAACGACTCTGTCATGTGAACACTGAGGATCAACTGCAATGTAACAGGAAAACTTCTCAACCAAACCCCATTACGAAAAGTCAAATTTTAACTTAATGTTGAGATTTATCTCATATTGATTGATAGCAGCTTAAAAAAGGTTTTTGTTCACTGTCAGTCGACTGGAAAGAGAAATGTATCCCACACTAGGCTTACAGAGACATATCGCTGTCAAGGTATGTTGTAAAATAAAAGCTGACGATCATCATATCGTGTAGATTTACTTATCTACAATATTAAAAAAATAACAACTGAACAGCTCTTCTCATATTGAATGACAGCAGCTTAAAAAACATTTCTGTTCACTATCAGTTGAAACAACAGAAATGTATGCCACACCACAAAGACCTGCAGACACACAATCAACTAACACGGAAAAGTTCTCAACCAAACCTCATTCAAAAAAAGTCAAATTTAACGTAATGTCCAGATTTCTTCTCATCTTGGAAGCCGGCAGATCCCCAAAAATTAAAAAAGCTTTCTGACTTATTTTAATATCTTTTGGGGGGGGGGGGGGGGGGGGGGGGGGGGGGGGGCATGAAGGGGGGTTGCTGGGTTATGCCACCGTGATGTCACTGTGATGTCACTTCAGTGCTGCCCAGATTGGGAATGAACTCAATACCCCCCCACCCCCCCGAAAGTGTGAGTGAGAAGTGATGAGCTCATTCGGCCATTTATCAAAGGACGAAACACACACACGCGCGCACACGCACGCACACACACACACACACACACACACACACACACACACACACACACACACACACCATCCGAATCCTCCGAACGACACGCTCCTCTTCCTCCTCAGCATGGTCTCTGGCTCACCCTCTCCTCCTCTTTGTCTTCCTTTTATTCTTATTGTGTCTGGATTCTCTCCGTACCTCCTCCTCCTCCCTCCTTCCTCTCCTCTCACGTCTCTCCTCCCTCCTTCCTCCCTCTCTCGTCTCTCCTCCCTCCTTCCTCCCCTCCCTCTCTCTTCCTCGTCTCCTCACTCTCCACCTATAAATACTCTCATCTCTGTCAGACGCCCTCCTTTACGCCTCCTCTCCCTCCTCTTCCTCCCGCTGTGTCTCCTCCTGCCGTTAATGTTCCTCTCTCTCTCTACCCACCCTGACGAAGCAGAATCGCAGCAGAGTCGCTGCTGCTCTGAAAACTTATCATACATAATGAATGGAGCTAAATGGACGAATACAGTTTACTGGATTTTATGTAACGTACAGATGGCACGGTCTGAAGCTGCAGCCTGAACTCACACAAAATTCACACATCATCTTTAACCCAACATGTTTACAGCTACATGTTCTGTCTGCCACCGTATTACATTATATTTTATTCCAGTTTATTCCTTTACTTTAACATCTGCACTATTTTATGACTTAAAAAAACAGAACACAGACGTGTCTGTGTCTATATGTTTATGCACATATTAAATATTCGCACTATGATCTATGATCTACTATTCTACTATGATCTTCGCCAATACCATGTGTGACCTAGGTGTGACGTCTTCTCTCTTTAACAACCACAACAATAAACATTATATCTCCCTGCTAAACACATTATAACACATAATGGAGCAACAGTACAATGTACCTGAATTAAAAAGCAAAGGACAACGGTGTTAAGTGACCCCATGTGGACGACCCGCTCATGATCTATCAGGAAAGATGGCATCGTGCTAATGTTAGCTAACAGCAAAACAGATGATGTTTACTGGCGGGAAAAATAATCAAAGCGAATATTAAACTTATTATAAACATGGCGAACTTAATGACAAACAATAAATATACAACCAGATAAAACCAGCTTAATTTCCATGGGCTTTTGAGTAAGTTAACTTTATATTTGTGCACAAACATCGACAGGCCAGTTACCTCATGGAAATCCTCTATAGCTCTGAAAATTACCCACAATTCTGTATGCCAAAAATAACTTTTGACAGCAGGTGGCGCTGTCACTCTGTCGAACTGAATATAATATGAAGCTAAAGCATCTCAGCAGCAGAGATATAGACACACATACCGGCACTGTCAAATTTAGCTGGATTTAACCTGGACCTTATAAACGATGTTACACGTGCAGCCTTTTCTTATATTGTCTAAGCCCCTATGTATTTTTTGGAGTTGTGCACACTGCTATTTTTCATTACAGTTATCTCCAGACTTCCCCCAAAACAGTCATACAGGTCACTTTTAAAAAGCAGATTATTACTCAGTGCTCCAGGGATGACGTTTTTCTGTAGGCTGACACGGAAGTTAGCATTGCACTGGTTCCCTCGTCAAAAAGCCTACGAGATTTTTCCATTGGCTTTTGGATTATTGCCAAAAATAAGCTCTAAATGAACTACAACTTAACGTCAGCGGCTCAAAATGAAGTCACTTACTCAATGAGGTGACCTGAAGCACAATGTTTCTGCAGTTACTCTGTCCCACCACTGGGACTGTGTTACCAACAGCAATCACTGAATGAGCGGAGCCACTAGCTAGCCCCCACCCAACTTGGGTGGTGTTCAGCACAGAGCAGCCAAAGCTAACGCTAGCTGACTAGTGGAGACCGGAGGGTGAGCAGTGGACACGATCATCGTGTCTCAATTCTCATACTTCTGTACTAAAAACTTCATATTTCGAGTGTACGGGTGCGTTCACAGTGAAACTAGTGTACTTACTGTCGCAGTCAAAAGGTCCAAAAGTTAAGTGTGAAATGACGGACACCTCTCACTCTCAACGGTCACCATCTTTGTGGTGTAGCAGACTTCTCAGCTTCTGACATGTCAGCTGGAGACAACAAGGAGCCTGTTAGTTGCATACTTTTGCACTAAGTACGAAAACTGTTGTCGAATAGAAGCCGCCACTAATGTGTGTTGGGTCTGTAATGATTTAGTACCGCCAACACTAATGTAAGCGCTAATGTTAGCTTGCTGGCTGGTGTTACCATTTGTTGCGGCAGCACATTTTAATCAGTATTGATATAAGACTGGTTTATGTGTGGGTGGAGACAGCGGTCAAATGTTGGCGATAATGCTCCACTGTCTGTTTGCAATTTGCTGTTTAAAAAGAAGACAAAGAAAAAGAAGAGGCAGTTAAAGAAAAAGCTGCTAATTAAGTGCAAATAACAGTGTGCGATTTGAGACAACACTACCCTGTTGAATTTAGTGCACCACGTAGTGTCTATAGTATACTTCATTGGAGTACACTAATGTAAGTGTGCGAAGTATCCACATGTTAACACGACTAGCCGTGTGTCTGTCAGCAAAACTAAGAGAAAATTAATAAAAAATAAAACATTTGTATCACAAAACAATAAAATTTCACCTCCTCTAAATGGACAGAGTCGATGGAGTGCCGGAATAAAAGAAAAGGCCTGGGGATATTTGAGGTAATGTAAAAACTGAATGAACTGTAACGTAAAAACTGAACCATGGCAATGATCTAAGCATTCGAGTCCGTCCTACTGTAACTGTTGTATGACAAGGAAAGACTACAGAGCATGAATTACAACCAACCTAAAGCTGAAACAATTAGAAAGCTCATCAAGCAAAATCACCAAAAAACTCTCTAGTTCCAGCTTTGGTCTGTTTTATATCATTAAGAGTCTAACTTTTAAGACTCTGTGCAACATTTGGATGGAAACTTGACTGTAAGGCTCCAATGACTGATTAGTTTCTGGATCATTTATTGTTTGGTCTGATTAAAAGTGTCCGTCACAGCTGTGTCAAGTCAGAGGTGTTATCTGTCGGGGGGCTTTTGCTGCATGGGACAAAGTTGGACTCCTGACCTGGTGTGTTTCTACACTCCCAGCTACCACTGTGGTAAAATATAAACTGTTGCAGTTTGGTATTAAATCATGTAAATGGAGTTAAAGGCTCCCTCTGTAGAAGGAGGTTAATACATCACTGCTGTGATGGAAAACACTGGAACGTGTCACCAAAAACACAGATGCAAAAAACAGTGAAATTATTTTCTACAGCGATTTAAAGACAAAGATCAGGGAGGATAAGAGATATTTAAATGAGGACACATGAAATGGCTTTGGAGGTCTTACAGTGTGTGTGTGTGCGTGTGTGTGTGTGTGTTCCTCTGATTCGGGAGTTTCTCTCAGGTTTAATTCTCTGTGAAAATCCTCCGGCAGCTGAATACATTTCCATCTAATTACCACTGAGTGGATAATAGAAAACAGGGTTTACAGAGAATAAAGAGTGCCATCACATTATGCATGCACACAGATAGAGTCTGACTTCCTTCAGTTAACAAACATAAATAAATCCATCAGTGTAAACTGCTGCCAGCACAACAGAAACACACCAACATGTCCTCACACAATGGTTCGTATGAGATTTAACAAATAACCGCCCCATGAATTAGCTGCTTAGGTTAGGTATAATAACAATCGTGGTTGGGCATCATTTTATGTACATAATGTAAAGTTATGGTTAGACCTAGGACAGTAAAGTTATGTAGGTTTAGAAGAGTAAAGTTACATAGCTAAGGCTTAGTAATGTTACTTATTTTAAGCTTAGGAAAGTATCGTTACGTAGGTTAGGGTTAGTTCATACTTTTTGTTAGCATACATACGTACAGTGCATGAGAACAACCTCTACATACATCATTAGAAGACTTTGACTTGTAAAGTAAAATAACGTTACGTAGTTTAAGCTTAGGAAAGTCACAGAATGTAGGTTAGGCTTAGGAAAGTGAAGCTACCTAAGTTTAGAAAAATAAAGTTACATAGGTTAGGATTACGAAAGTACAGTTACAAAGGTTAGTTTTAGATAACTAAAGTTAGATAGGTTAGGCAGATTAAGATAACATTAAGTAGTTTAGGCTTAGGAAAGTAACATTATGTAAGTTAGCCTTGAGACAGTAAAGTTACATAGGTTTAAGAAAGTAATGTTATGTAGTTCAGGCTTAGGTAAGTAAAGCTGCGTAGGTTAGGCTTAGGAAAGTAAGGTTATGTGGGTTAGGGTTAAATGGTAAAGTTACATAGGTTTAGAAAAGTAAAATTACATATATTAGGTTTAGGAAAGTAACATTACATAGTTTAGGCTTAGTAAAGTTATTTAGTTTAGGCGTAGAAAAATAAAGTTACGTTGGTTTAGCAAAGTAGATTAGGTTTGGAAAGGAACGTTACGTAGTTTAATTGTAAAAAAGTTTACGTAGGTTAAGCTTATCAAAGTAAAAGTTACATAGGTTTAGGAAAGTAATGTTACGTACGTTAGGCTTAGGAATGTGAAGTTGCATAAATTAGGTTTAGGAAAAGAATCACGGTTGGCAATTTTCATGTTACGAATGCAATGTATGTACGTAATGTTTACTTGGTTTCACTGGACAAAAATAACGGTCTCCTGGGGGAAAGTCCTGTGGTTATTTGAACAATCCACCCTAACCTGCTTCCTTATACGGACTTTTGCTCTTTATACCACTTCATTATTCACTTTCGTCAGTGCATTTGTCACGTGATCACAGCTTTCACAATAATGTGAGTTACATACGAATTCTGGTGCATTACTTTTTGTCGGTATACTTACAAACAGTGCATCAGAACAGCCTTCACATATATGTTGTCATTATGACATTAACATAAACTGGAATTTTATTCCTGTGGTTGGTTGAGGTGAGCCTGAAATGTTTTTACAAGAAATATGACTTCAACCATGCTAACAGTTTGACATTAAAGGCTGAGAAGGAGTTAACATGACCAGTACATAAAACCTTTAACAGTCTCACAGACTCTGGTCTCACTTCAGTCAGGCCTCACGGTGAAAATCAACAGACGTGTTGCAGACAGTTAAACAGCATGAAGGACTGACAACGCTCAGAGAACAACGTGAAGCACAGACCATATGTGTCGAGCTGTACGACACCTCAGCTCTGCCAGGAGAGACGGAGACAGGAAGGCAGAGACAGACAGTGAGACAGAGAGAGGAGGAGAGACGGAGAGACAGGAGGAGAGACAGGAGGAGAGACGGAGAGACAGGAGGAGAGAGACCTCATGTGGCTGAAGAACAGGGACATTTTGTTCTGATGTTAAAGACCAGACAGAGCAGGTGGCCACAACACACACACACACACACACACACACACACACACACACACACACAGAGTAACAACCCTGTGAGGTGAGAGACAATAATCTGGCTTCATCATCATCATCATCATCATCATCATAACAACTCTATGCCTACATAGGCATCCATTCTCAACACACACACACACACACACACACACACACACACACACACACACACACAGATAATCAAGTTTGACATCAAATAAACCATCTGTTTCTATGAACCAAGTTCATGAATAAATAAAGTTACGTAGTTTAAGTTTGGGAGGTAAAGTTTCATAAGTTAGGTTTAGGAAAGGAAAGTTATGTAGGCAAGGTTTATGAAAGTTAAGTGTTATGTTATGTTTAGGTGGTTAAGTTACATATGTTAGCTTTATGAGGTAAAGTTATGTTAGCTTTAGAAAAGGAAGGTTACGTAAGATAGGTTTAGGAAAGGAAAGTTACAAAGAAATGGTTTACAAAAGTTATGTATGTTAGGTTCAGGAGGTAAAGTTACGCAGGTTAGGGTTAGGTGGTTAAAATACATAGGTCAGCTTTAAGGAGGTAAAGCTACATAGCTTAGGTTTAGGAAAGTTAAGTCACGCAGGTTAGCTGTAGGAAAGGAGAGGTACATTGTCTAGGTTTAGGAGGTAAAGTTACGTATGTTAGCTATAGGAAAGGAAAGTAATGCACGGTAGCTTTAGGAAAGAAAAGTTACGAATTTTAGGATTGGGAAAGGAAAGTTACATAGGTTAGCTCTAGGAAAGGAGAGGTACATCGTCTAGGTTTAGGAGATAAAGTTATGTATGTTACTTTAAGCCTCCAGGAAGTGCGCCTGGTTTTTAAGCTAATTTTTGTAGTAGCCAAAGTGACAGTGCAGTTTCTAGGATCCTTTAAAAAAAAAAAAAAAAAAAAAAAACTTCTGTTTTGCTTTGTTTTGTGTTAAGATTGTGTGTCTTGGTTTTGTTATGATGGAAGGGTTTATTATTTACAATGAAAATCTCAATAAAATCTTATATAGTCTAAAAAGAAAAAAAATCTGGGGTCCGTCATGTGATACCACTGGGCCCAAAAAGACTTTCCCATTGATTAACAATGTAAAAGGTGTCTGTAAATCAGTGGATTCACTTTTGTTCGCATTGAGAGGTAGTGCTGGACATTGATTATGAGAAAATGATAGTGCACTACGTTTACAGGTGATCCTGATATTTAAAAGTAATTCTGTACATGATGTTGAAAGGTGTAACGTTGCTTTACTGACATGCAGGTAATATTTCATCCTCTGTAACTAACAACCAAATATCCCCAAATGTCTGAGATGAAGTCTAAGATGCTTCTCTCGTATCATAAGGTATTTTCTCCAAAATTAAATGCTGTCTTTTGTTAAACTTTAGCAATAAAATGAAAATGAATCAGCTCAGGAAAAGAGTTGACATCCGCTGCGAGCAGGGTTCGAACCTGCGCGGGGAGACCCCATTGGATTTCAAGTCCAACGCCTTAACCACTCGGCCATCGCAGCTTACGTCACTACAGGCCTCGACCGTGTTATTTTTATCAAAGTGAGAACACCGACATGGCGTCTATGTTATTCTACTGTTCTGTGTTTGACCATGACAACGCGTTAACGCTTCAAACACCGCTAACGATCGCTGCTGCCGCTCCGCTGTCAGCTGATGTAACGTTAGCGGCGGTTTACACTCACACTCAGGTGTCCGCGATGCAGCACCGTCCCGGATGGTTCTCCACGTGAAGCAGACATTCCGCCGTTTGACGTCGATGTAAAGTTTTATATTGTTGAGTGACGGCATTATGAGACAGTCAGGCAGCAGATCGACGTCTCAACAGCCGTTCAGGAGCTTTTACACCGATGTCAGGACGTTAAAAAACAATAAAAACTCGGTGTAGACCGACAGAGCGACGGGAAATGTCATTAAACTCAGTGCTGTCCAGACGAAATCCAAGATGGCGTTTTGTTTTGATGGGTTTTTTCCCCGCCCACAGAAACAGACGTCGACGTGCGTGCAGCCGCTCTGCACAGCGCGTCTCTGCACAGCGCGTCTCTGCACAGCGCGTCTCTGCAGATTCACACTCCGTGTTTTTCGTCCCCCACTGGACGGCTGCATAACTGCAACTAAATCAGCGTCTCACCCAAACACCACTGTTTGAAAGAAGCTGGACTTGTAATGCTTTATTACAATTTTAAAATTTTATTACACCCGAATAAAAATACCAAGATTTAATTGTTTATTTATGCCTGGCTGCTGTTCTGCATCATTATTGTTTGCTGGTTGTTCTGTATGGTTTGATCCACCTATTTTAGTTCTTTATTTCTTAATATTCATCAGACTGCGCTGACTAGCACGCCAAAAACCTGCACTGCATTGATCAAACCCGCTACAACATATAATAGGAAATGTCTGGTCTTGGGTGTCCAGTGCTCACTTTTGTTGTGGGAATTTGAAACAAAGGCTGTGAAATACTGAAATGGTCTGAAATGTTTTATTGTGTGCAGTGGTAACATCACACATCAGGGAGATCTGCAGAAAAAGAAATCAAACATATCACAAAATTGAAAACAGAAACACTTAAAAAAAAAAAAAATACCTATCACAGTCTACACTGAAATACTGAAGATTCTGGAGCATAGCAAATACATGATTATATCGACATATTAACAATAATGCCCCTTCCTTCCTCATCTGCCTTTCGATCCTCCACAAAACTCCTCCACTTCACTGTGTTTTCCCCTTTCTGAATTGTTATGTGCACCTGAAAAAGAGAGCCCCTAATTATTCAAAGTTAAGATTTTTCAACAGTTTTACACACATAAATAAGGCCAAAACCTAATAATAGACAGAAATACATTTCTTCCATCTGCGCTGGATGAGCTTAATTTCTATCCACAAAATCTCTAAATATATGCTATAGAGTAATATCAGTGTAGTGATATAAACACACGTGATATATAATATTATGAATAATAAAGGAAAAAATATATAAAATTAAAGGTGTATTACATGATATACATGAATACAAAATTAACTTTCAGCATAAAGTACACTAATTGCCAATATGTAAACAGTTTCATGCTTGTATGAAAACGTAACCCTATACACATTTTTCTCATATCATCCGCTTTATTGCTTTAATCATTTATTCATGTTTAATTTAAAGCACATGTTAAAATTATTCGTCATCGCGCTTCGGTTTCATGAAACAAAATGTGCAGGTCAAACAGTTCATTGCTAACAGGCTAAACTAGTACCTACTACTTTAACCCATATTTGACGTGCCTTTCAGACTATCGTGGTAAAGACAGTCATATCATTTTAAACGTATCACTGTAAAACATGAAGTTCGCTCTCTAATTCAAGTCAACAAAATAGTTTAAACAAATAATATGATTCACATTCGGATCGTCGTCAGCCATATTCAGTAGTTGTAATAGTGTGTTGGCTTCCAATGAAATAGAGGGCGCTGCGGGTCCAGCCGGTTTGAAGCTCAGTGCTGCCACGTGGTGCCCGGAAGCTGTACTACAATAACACTGTTGTAACATGACTGTTCCAATTCATACATCAGACGTGATGGACGATGATGGACTTGTAAACATTATACATTAAATTCACAAGTTATTACATGACTGACAGTTGAAGAAACTTCAACACAACAAAGGTTAAACAGGAAATGACATCAGTCGGACATGTTGCTGGTCTGTCTCCTCTTGTCATTGTAATTTTATTAATAGGTTAAATGTGAGCAGAGCATCACAAATAGCCACAAAGTACTTTGTAACGTTATTTATTAATTTGGGGAAAATACGCTCAGTATAATCTAATGTTTTATCACTAATACGCTTGTCAGTATTTATTATGGATGGTTCACAAGCTGATGTTGATATGACATGTTTTAACTGTGCAGCAATGATGTCATTGACCCCTCTATATCAGGGATAGGGAGAGGTGAATGAGTGAATGATTGTGGGCTCACCCACAGTCTATAACAGGGGTCAGCAACCTTCACTTCCAGAAGAGACTTTTTTTTGTCAAAAAAAAAGGCCCCCTAATGTCTGTGGAGAACTGTTTTGCCTCCAGCTAAGCCCCGCCCACCAAAATACATCACACTGTTAACTAACAGGAAAAGGGAAATCCTATCGTCCTAAATTTGTTTCAAGTGACTGGTGACATAAAAATAATAGTTAGCACGTTAGCCGTTAGCCTAGATACAGCCGGGGCACATAGTAGCGTCAGACCTGTTAAAATGTAAGTGAACCAGCAACCGTCAAGTGCAAAGTTAGTCCACTAAACAAGCTTTTTTTCCACAAAGACCGCCTCATATCGTTAGGATAAATGTCAGAGAACATATAGAAAACAACATGTAAACGTGTTGTCTTACCTTACCGGTGTGCTGCCATGTTTGTTTACCATTTAGCTCTGCTTTCCAAAGCGCGGCCACCCTTATTTATTTGAGCCAGAATACACTGACGAAGAGCTTCGTGAAATTGAAGAATGGAGGAGGAGAGAGAGAGAGGCGCAACAGGTAGAGGACGAGAGAGGAGGAATGGCTGCTGCAAGGCTGCGTAGCTCTGGAGATTGGTGGTGTACCTGTGAATGCTGTGCCCCAGTGCCCACAGAAGAGGAATGCCTCTGTTGCAAGGAATGGGACCGGTTGCAGCCTTATTTTCAAGGTCTGGATGTGACCGAGGACGAGACACCTCCACCTGGAGTAGTATCCAGCTGGGCTTTATCTAGAGCTCGCAAGATTTCGGCTGTGCTTTGGAAAGCAGAGCTAAATGGTAAACAAACATGGCAGCACACCAGTAAGCTAAGACAACACGTTTACATGTCGTTTTCTATATGTTCTCTGACATTTATCCTAACGATATGAGGCGGTCTTTGTGGAAAAAAAGCTTGTTTAGTGGACTAACTTTGCACTTGACGGTTGCCCGTTCACTTACGTTTTAACAGGTCTGACACTACTATGCGCCCCGGCTGTATCTAGGCTAACAGCTAACATGCTAACTATTATTTTTATGTCACTAGGCACTTGAAACAAATTTAGGACGATAGGAGACAGGTTGAAATAAACCGAAATTTCCCTTCCTAATAGACCCTTTTCCTGTTCGTAAACAGTGTGGCTTAGCTGGAGGCAAAACATTAGCTAGCGCTAGCTAACAAGTTGTGTTGTCTTGTTTTAGACGATGGAGGAAGATGATGTGAGTGGTGCGTTCAGAAACACTCATTGTGAGTGTGGGAGCGCACTCTGACACAAACTGGAGCGTTGATAAATTGGGAGCGCTGTCTGAATGTAGCGTTGGGTTATCCAGAGCAGCGCACTCTCAGAGTGGCAGAGCGCACTCTGGACACTCTGTCTGTGGTGACGGAGCAGCAGAGCACCGAGCGGAGTGAATGTGTGATTAACTTAACCGTTGGTTCATTCATGTAGAAATATAACGCTGCGTCAGACTGAATTTACCAACGCACCATGTCAGGTCACTCACTCTCCGGGACCGCCAGTGTTACTTGAATAAGTAAACACTGACCAACAGGACCAGACTGGCCGACCCGTATGCTCTCACTCAGTGGATGGATGATGTCACAGGACGCCAATCTTACAAAGGAGGACCACACTTGTTTGTTTTGCTATGGAAGCTAATGTTAGCTAATGTGCTAAAAAGTTAGAGGAGAAAAATGTGTCCTGGGAACAGCAAGAAGTAGCTGACTGATCTCAGAGCACGATCAAGCTCACAGGGTGTTCTACACATCTGTTATATACTCAGGAGCTGTTTTTACTCAAGGTGTGCTTTAAATCTGAGTAATAAAATTCTAAAATTCATTCTAAAGGAGAGGAGGCCGGTGCAGTGGTGCTCAGACAGGTGTAATGTGCTCCTCTTTGTTAACGCCCACTCGAAGTCTGGCAGCTGAAATCTGAACCAGTTGTGAGAGTTGCTCCTGACTGAGGCAGGAATATCAGGAGCTGCAACTGTCAAGAAAAGATAAAATCATTAATGACCTCCTCAAAATCACAGGAGGACATCAAAGATTTTATTTTAGAGATGTTCTTATGTAAAAAGAAGCTTGACCTCCTTTTTAAAGGTGATGTTTGAGTCAAACAAGACCCCTAGGTTCCTGGCAGAGTGTGTGACCCGGGGAGTTGTGGCTGAAGCACTACTTCAGTCGCACAGTGTGGACCGATTAGTAAAATCTCTGTTTTGCTCTTGTTGACTTGCAGATGGTTTTGATGCACCCACTCTGTAATATTAAACCAGGCAGAGATTTTTACCATCATCAGACCTGAAAATGCCTGTATTAATCACCACCTTTTGTTTGATCCATTCAAAACAAACTCATGCAGACTCAGTGTCTGTTGAACTGGTTAGACTGGTTGAGTTGTGAGGAAGTGGAAGCTTTAATCCAACAAAAAAAACAGGTTTGCTGAAGCAGACAGACACACAGAGGAACTCAGAGGGGGCCCTGAGGGTCATATTTCACCAGTCTGAGGGTCTGATCTGCTTTCACTTTCACCCTCACACAGCCTGGCAGCAGCAGCAGCAGCAGAATGGAGAGGTACGTACTCTGGATTTATTCCTTTGGCACACAGTAAAACCTGTCTGTAACTCAGCAGGTGAGGAGTGACTCAGGTGTTTGCCTTGAACACATTGGCATATACATTATAATGTGAGAGACTCAGTCAACTTTGTGCATAAATATATAATACAAATACAACTAATAATAAAAACATCCTGAAATTATAAAATGACATTTATTTGGGTACAGGTCATTTAACTTTCACTTTCATGTAAAGTACCAAAATTGAAAGTGCTCATCCAGCAGAGTGGCCTTCATCAGGTCTATCAGGTCTTTATCACTCTGTCTACTTTTACATGCACGCAGTAGTCGAGCTAAGCTCATAGCTCGGCTCATCAGTCAAGTCAGACTTCTCATTGGAAACACTTTACAATAAGGTACACAAAATTAGAGTAGTTACTGAGGAACGAATGAGGAACTAATGAGTAGTTACTGAGGAACTAAGCTACACAAAATTAGAGTAGTTACTGAGGAACGAATGAGGAACTATTAGTTAATGGTCAGTTCTTCAAATTAATTTTGTTATTACAGTCAGATAAGCCAAAAGTTAGTTGTAAACTAGGTGCTTTTTTGAAGCCTGTCCTTCCTTTGTCTAACTAACATTAGTTGTACTTTAGCCATGCCGTGTGTCTTTGTTCTGCTATCATTGTATGTAATGTTCGTGCTCCAGACCAGGTGATGTGGTCTTGAGTCAGATACATTACCTGAAATGGAAAAATGTATGTTTGTACGTATCATATCATAAACATTTTAGTACTGTTTCATTTACTTGTGCAGAATGTTATGTTGTAATTAATAGAGCTAATTTTAAATATTGTATTTTATTTGGAAGTTTAATTTAAACAATGCATTATTTTTTTTAATTAAATTATTTAGCCTACATTTTAAATTAGTAAAATAATCATTAACTGCTGCAGTCAAATAAATGTAGCACAGTATAAATCACAATATGCAGTTACAAGCCAGATTGTTGTTTGTTGTTCATTCTTGAATTCAAGTTCAAATTCATTTGTACTGAATTTGACGGTCGGTGTAAAGGTATAAAAACAGAGGCTAGGTGATTAAAACTGTAACATCACCTCCTGATGGTCTTATTCGTTTTCTTCTCTGTTTAAAAGGTTACAGCGATGGTTATGGCCTGGACCAGGACCTGGACCAGGACCTGGACCTGGACCTGGACCTGGACCAGGACCTGGACCTGGACCAGTGTCCATGAAGACAGATTTTTCAACAAAAGAACCTGCTGAGCTCAGGGATGAACAGCGAGACATGTATGTGAACTTTATAAGTCTTTTAATACACACTGGGTGGTATTTGGACTGTAAATAAACTGGGTTCATTACTTATTTATTCATTGGGTGGTAAACAGACTGGGGATAGTTGTATATTAGTTGTAAATTAACATTAACAAAGTATAAAATGAAAAGATTCAATACATTTTAAATACAGGGAGATAAATCTTCTGTTCTGCCTTAGACGTGAAATATTAAGTATAAAACATGATTTCCCTCCTCTTGGCAGTGACGTATAATTCTGAGGTATCTGTACAATACTTAAGAATTTACATCTGATATTATTTTATTCTGTTTACCCCATCTCAAAGTTACTTTTTAGATTTTACTTACAAAATTTGATCCATTTAAGAAAATGTGTGTATTGTTTGAGTATATGAAGCAGTTCCACCTCAACAAACATTAAACTTACATAATGATGTCATAATACTTTTACTTTCATATTTCCAGCACATTTTGTTGCCAAAACTACACTGTGTGTGTTTCTACTATTACTGAAGTAAAACATCAACATATTAATAGCAGAGCAGTGGTGTTTGGTGTAGAAATAAAGTCTAATTAATGCGTCTTTCTCTCTAGCAGTCCAAACAGTCCTGTCCCCAGCTGTTTGTCCATGAAGAGTGACCAGTCTTTACCTGAGCCTCTTAATTTCAAAGATGTAACCTGCTCTGTTGATAAAAGGTATGAATTTAAAATGATGACTCTCTACTTCTGCACTGTGTTTATTATTATTATCTTTATCATGCCGATGCTTTGTGGATGTGAGTGCCTCTGTCTTTTGCAGCTTATCTTACAAACTACTGGACCAATCAGCCTAATGTTTTGTGTGCACGTTCATAACTGTATGCTTAAGGATGTCACGTGGTTGCTATGATCCGTAATAGCAGAAAAACCTGTTATATCACTGACTGCTGACTCCTCTTAACCAAACTACTGGACCAATCAGCCTTATATTTTGTGTGCATATTTATGACTGTATGCTTAAGGATTTCACACGGTTGCATTGATTCGCAATTATTTAAAAAAACCCGTTTTATTGACTGTTTTATATTGTCACTGATTGCTGACTCCTCACTCCTCTTAACTGACAGTCTAAGTCTAATTAATGCGTCTTTCTCTCTAGCAGTCCAAACAGTCCTGTCCCCAGCTGTTTGTCCATGAAGAGTGACCAGTCTTTACCTGAGCCTCTTAATTTCAAAGATGAAACATGCTCTGTTGATAAAAGGTATGAATTTAAAATGATGAAGATGATGAAATATGTTTCATGACTTGACTGTTTTATTGTGAAGGAGCAGACTGTTGGCTGTGTTAACATCACTCTCTACTTCTGCGCTGTGTTTATTATTATTATCTTTATCATGCCGATGCTTTGTGGATGTGAGTGCCTCTGTCTTTTGCAGCTTATCTTACAAACTACTGGACCAATCAGCCTAATGTTTTGTGTGCACGTTCATAACTGTATGCTTAAGGATCTCAAGTGGTTGCGATGATTCGTAATTGCAGAAAAACCTGTTATATCACTGACTGCTGACTCCTCTTAACCAAACTACTGGACCAATCAGCCTTATATTTTGTGTGCATATTTATGACTGTATGCTTAAGGATCTCACGTGGTTGCGTTGATTCGCAATTGTTTAAAAAAAAAAAATGTTTTATTGACTGTTTTATATTGTCACTGACTGCTGACTCCTCACTCCTCTTAACTGACAGGTGGGGACTGCAAGTTTTCTGGAAAACAGGGAAGGGTGTCTCTGCAGACAGGAGACTTTGAGGGGTGTGGTACCTGTCAATCATATTTTAATTTGGTCAGTCAGAGGCTTACAATCCTGTCAGTCAAAAATCTATTTCACCAATACGCTGCCTGAACCAGCTGTCTGTCAGTTTTAAATCAGCCAATCACTTCACAGGATTAGGGGAGGAACAAAATACATAACACTCTGCTGAGTCCCTTTTGTTTTTAAGTGATTCTCCATAATCGCAGTTGTGTTTTAGTTTTTTCAGAGTTGATCAGGAGACATCAGAGGTTCCTGCTGGTCACTCTGCTCATCAAACAGACCTGGACTCCATATTTATGGTACGTGAGTACAACACATTTTACTAAAAAGGAAACATTCTGCTCACAGTGGTCTCTGTGATGGACATTTCAAACCAGGTGTCAGTCCGTGTACAGACTTGACAGTGTGTTTCATAATTTTAGTATTAATGATGAATAATTACTGAACTGTTTCGTTCCAGCTGCTTGAGGAGAACATTGTCAGTTTTGTGAAGAACGAGCTGAAGACGTTTCTGAGGGTCCTGACATTAGATAACACAGAGTGCTTGGGCAGGCAGAGTGACGATGAGGAGGTGCTGGGCGGTGAGGATGAAGAGCAGATGAGGAGCAGCAGAGAGGCGTTTCTGAAGATCACACTGAACTTCCTGAAGATAATGAAGCAGGAGGAGCTGGCTGACTGTCTGCAGAGCAGTAAGATTGTTTTAACAACATAATGGAAAGAGGAAGCTACAATTAAGAACATTTATTAGATCCATGTCTGCTTAAATGGGACAATACAAGTTATCATGCAAATATTTAGAAAAAAACACACTATTAATCAATTTCAATAAATCAATTTTATTTATAAAGCCCAATATCACAAATCACAATTTGCCTCACAGGGCAAATTAATAATAAGAACTGATCACCTCTACCACTAATGTTAATAATCACATGTATCTCCTCTTATTTTACATAAATTAGTCAAATTGTCAGATTATTGTTCATTCTGCTGGACACTTTTGCATTATGGGATGTTAAAACATTTCAGCCACGAGGGGCCAGTAGTGCTGCAGCACAAAAAAGTGGCTGAAAGTAAACCACTCTTGTTTTAGTGGCATCCCTACAGTGTGTGAAATGGGGAGACAGAGAGAGAGTTAGTGAGGACTGACACGCAGCAAAGGGTCACAGGCCAGACTCGAACCCGTGATCGTTGCATCGAGACAATGCTTCTGTACATGGGGCGCCGGCACTATCCTCCATGCTACTGACGCCCCCAGCACAGGACATCAAAAGCAAAGTAGTATACCATAAAATATTTGCCATTTGACACTACATCAAAAGTGGCATACCATTAAAGGCATGTGACATTAAAATCAAATACTAGTAAACCTTAAAAGATTTGGCATATTGACCCTTAAACAAGAGTGGCGTACCATAAAAGGATTAGCATATGACCCTAAAACAAGAGTGGCATACCATAAATTAATAATCATATGACACTAAAACAAGAGTGGCACACCATAAAAGAATTGGCATATGACCCTAAAACAAGAGTGGCACACCATAAAAGGATTGGCATATGACCCTAAAACAAGAGTGGCGTACCATAAATTAATAATCATATGACACTAAAACAAGAGTGGCACACCATAAAAGAATTGGCATATGACCCTAAAACAAGAGTGGCGTACCATAAATTAATAATCATATGACACTAAAACAAGAGTGGCACACCATAAAAGAATTGGCATATGACCCTAAAACAAGAGTGGCGTACCATAAATTAATAATCATATGACCCTAAAACAAGAGTGGCACACCATAAAAGAATTGGCATATGACCCTAAAACAAGAGTGGCGTACCATAAATTAATAATCATATGACACTAAAACAAGAGTGGCACACCATAAAAGAATTGGCATATGACCCTAAAACAAGAGTGGCACACCATAAATTAATAATCATATGACACTAAAACAAGAGTGGCACACCATAAAAGGATTGGCATATGACCCTAAAACAAGAGTGGCACACCATAAATTAATAATCATATGACCCTAAAACAAGAGTGGCACACCATAAAAGAATTGGCATATGACCCTAAAACAAGAGTGGCGTACCATAAATTAATAATCATATGACACTAAAACAAGAGTGGCACACCATAAAAGGATTAGCATATGACCCTAAAACAAGAGTGGCACACCATAAAAGGATTGGCTTATGACCCTAAAACAAGAGTGGCACACCATAAAAGAACTGGCATATGACCCTAAAACAAGAGTGGCATACAATGTAAGAGCTTAAATGAGATTGGCATACCTTGCAGGAATAGGAATGTGACACTAAACAAGAGTGGAATACCAAATAAAATAATTGGCATATGACCCTGACATAAGAGTGGCATGCCATAGCAGAATTTGGATATAACATTCAAATAAGAGTGGCACACCATTAAAGACTTGGCATGTGACATTAAAACCAAAGTGATATAACATAAAATAATTGGGATACAGTATGTCATCAAAACAAGAGCAGCATACCAAATGAAAGAATTAGCACATAACTCCTAAACAACAATGGACTACCATAGAAATAAAAAATGACATATGACATTAAATCAAGAGTGGCATACCATAAAAGAACTTAAATGAGATTGGCATACCTTGCAGGAATCAGCATGTCACACTAAACAAGAGTGGCATACCAGAAAAAACAACTGGCATATGAAATTAAAACAAGATTGGCACAAGGCAAAAGTATCAGCGTATGAAACTAAAGAAGAGCAGCATGCCATAAAAGAAATGGCATGAAACAATTAAATAACTGCAGCATATCACGGAAGAACTGGCATATGACACTTAAGCAGGACTGGCATGCTAAAGTATTAACAAGAGTGGCATTCCAAATAAAGGAATTAGCATGTGGCACTTAAAAAAGAATGGCATACAAAAAAAGAAAAAAGATTTGGCATGGGACATTAAAACAAAAGTGGCATACCTTGCAAGAATACTTTTGATCATGGTGTCACACTTCTAGAGCAACTTTTACATTCCCTGTAATTTCCAGTCAGTGCTGTTATTTTTTCATGTTCTTTCAGAAACTCCTGCATTTTGCCAGTGCAAACTCAAATCTAATCTTCTGAGGAAGTTCCAGTTCATGTTTGAGGGGATCGCTAAAACAGGAAACCCAACCCTTCTGAATCAGATCTACACAGAGCTCTACATCACAGAGGGAGGGACTGCAGGGGTCAATGATGAACATGAGGTCAGACAGATTGAAACAGCATCCAGGAAACTAGACAGACCAAAAACAACCATCAGACAAGAAGACATCTTTAAAGCCTCACCTGGAGACAAACCAATCAGAACAGTGATGACAAAGGGAGTGGCTGGCATTGGGAAAACAGTCTTAACACAGAAGTTCACTCTGGACTGGGCTGAAGACAAAGCCAACCAGGACATACAGTTCACATTTCCATTCACCTTCAGAGAGCTGAATGTGCTGAAAGAGAAAAAGTACAGCTTGGTGGAACTTGTTCATCACTTCTTTACTGAAACCAAAGAAGCAGGAATCTGCAGGTTTGAAGAGTTCCAGGTTGTGTTCATCTTTGACGGTCTGGATGAGTGTCGACTTCCTCTGGACTTCCACAACAATGAGATCCTGACTGATGTTACAGAGTCCACCTCAGTGGATGTGCTGCTGACAAACCTCATCAGGGGGAAACTGCTTCCCTCTGCTCGCCTCTGGATAACCACACGACCTGCAGCAGCCAATCAGATCCCTCCTGACTGTGTTGACATGGTGACAGAGGTCAGAGGGTTCACTGACCCACAGAAAGAGGAGTACTTCAGGAAGAGATTCAGAGATGAGGAGCAGGCCAGCAGAATCATCTCCCACATCAAGACATCACGGAGCCTCCACATCATGTGCCACATCCCAGTCTTCTGCTGGATCACTGCTACAGTTCTGGAGGATGTGATGAAGACCAGAGAGGAAGGAGAGCTGCCCAAGACCCTGACTGAGATGTACATCCACTTCCTGGTGGTTCAGACCAAAGTGAAGAACATCAAGTATGATGGAGGAGCTGAGACAGATCATCACTGGAGTCCAGAGAGCAGGAAGATGATTGAGTCTCTGGGAAAACTGGCTTTTGAACAGCTGCAGAAAGGCAACCTGATCTTCTATGAATCAGACCTGACAGAGTGTGGCATCGATATCAGAGCAGCCTCAGTGTACTCAGGAGTGTTCACACAGATCTTTAAAGAGGAGAGAGGACTGTACCAGGACAAGGTGTTCTGCTTTGTCCATCTGAGTGTTCAGGAGTTTATGGCTGCTCTTCATGTCCATCTGACCTTCATCAGCTCTGGTGTTGATCTCCTGATGGAGGAGCAGTCAACCTGCCAGAGTTCCACACCAACAGCAGACAAATCTGCAGTGAAACGCTTCTACCAGAGTGCTGTGGACAAGGCCTTAGAGAGTCCAAACGGACACCTTGACTTGTTCCTCCGCTTCTTTGTAGGTCTTTCCCTGCAGACCAATCAGGATCTTCTACGAGGCCTGCTCACTCAGGCAGGATGTTGCTCACCCACCAATCAGGGAACAGTCCAATACATCAAGAAGAAAATCAGAGAGAATCCCTGTGCGGAAAAAAGCATCAATCTGTTTCACTGTCTGAAAGAGCTGAAGGACCATTCTCTAGAAGACGAGATCCAACAGTTCCTGAGTTCAGGATGTCTCTCCACAGATAAACTGTCTCCTGCTCAGTGGTCAGCTCTCGTCTTCATCTTACTGTCATCAGAAAAGGATCTGGACGTGTTTGACCTGAAAAAATATTCACCTTCAGAGGAGGCTCTTCTGAGGCTGCTGCCAGTGGTCAAAGCCTCCAACAAAGCTCTGTGCGTGCACAGATAGACTGATTGAATATCCTTTGAATCCATACAAATGTGACTTACTGTTTGTTCATTCTTGTTTTTCCAGGTTAAGTGTCTGTAAGCTATCAGAAAAAAGCTGTGAAGCTTTGTCCTCAGCTCTTAGCTGTCAGTCCTCTCGTCTTAGAGAGCTGGACCTGGGTGACAACGACCTGCAGGATTCAGGAGTGAAGACACTGTCCACTGGACTGAGGAGTCCACACTGTAGGCTGGAAACACTACGGTGAGATGAAGTCATATGCAATCTTTTTGGTGCCAGAGGCGGAGCTGAAAGGCCAAGTCACAGCCTTTCAAGGGAACTGCCACCATCAGTGGATTCACTCACTGCGAATTAGCACAACTGACCAAAAAAGCCTTTTAGACAGTGCTCACCTCGAAGTGAGTGGAGAGCCTCGGGGTTATGGCCCCTACCAGACAGAGCACATGCAGGTTGCTGCATCTTTTTTTATGCCTCCGCTCTGGCAATATCCATATCTGTACATCTGTCCGTCCTATTCTTGTGAGGGCAATAGCTCAGGAACACCTTGGGAGAATTTCTTCAAATTTAGCTCAAATATCTTGAATGCAGGGATGAACTGACAAGATTTTAGTGGTTAAAGGTCGAAGGTCAGGGTCATCTAAACCTTGCACCCATCTCATCGTCATGAACAGGATATCTCAGAAACACCCACAGGGAATTTCTTCAA
Organism: Cromileptes altivelis; assembly: GCA_013133815.1. NCBI lineage: Eukaryota > Metazoa > Chordata > Actinopteri > Perciformes > Serranidae > Cromileptes > Cromileptes altivelis. The sequence goes on from CM023143.1 coordinate 40,565,224, forward strand.
ATTTGGCACAAATGTGCACTGTGCAAATGTCCACTTTAAGTCAAGGATGGAGTGATATGAATTTGATGGTCAAAGGCCAAGGTCACTGTGATCTCCTCTGTCACATTCTCATGAACATAATATATATCAAGAACACCTTAAGGGAATTTCTTCAAATTTGGCACAAACATCTGCTTGGACTCAGCCTTGAACTGATTGGAGTTTGGTGGTCATTGGTCAATGTCACCGTGACCTTGCATCTATCTCATTCTTGTGAATATGATATCTCAATAGGCCTTGAGGGAATTTCTTCAAATTTGGCACAAACGTCCTCTTTAAGTCAAGAAGGAACTGATGAGAATTTGGTGGTCAAAAGTCACTGTGACCTGTGAAAGATGTGACATTCATATGCTTAATAGGCACACAACTGTGAGGTGGTAATTCTAGCTTTAACTGTAACCATGCAACCACAGAATCACCTGTCCTAAACTTCATAGCCACTGTGAAGTAAACTCACATATCTGTACCTTAAAATCTTTAAAATAATGGAAAGGTTGAGGGCACCTGTTCCAGCTCTGACAGGAACAAATAGTACTTTCAAACAGTACGTTGGCCACAGGGACAAAGAGCTCTGTGTAGGTACATGACACCCTCAGAAAGAGTAGAAATTACAGGGAGTACCACCAGCTGGTCCAGGAGCTTCACCTGGTTGATGGTCGGTTCAAAGCTTATTTTAGGAGTTTGACAGTCTGCTGTCAGTCATCGAGTCTGATTATAGTTAGTAAAAACTTGCCTAGGGTAACGCTGAAATTTTAGCTTAACCCAAACTATGTATGCTGGACTTGATATTGCCACCAAAGAAGGCCCACATTTCATTAGACAATGACTTTGGGTACTTTTCCACTCTGAGTTGAAGTTCATTTAACTCAAGGCATTCAGGGTATTCCTGAAAAATGTGTGGCACATAGAAAAAACACGAGACATTCAGCAATGCAAAACAGATGAAAACTATTAGGCAAGGCTGCCCCAGGCTGCTAAAATGTGCTCTGACTGGTCAGGGCCTTATGGTTGAAGGCTCGCTCTCCCTCGAATAGAAAATATTTCCACCTTTTTTTATCAGGTTATATCAGTCAAGCCTCACAGAAGACTGCTGTCAGGTGCTCGCTGCAGTTCTCAGTTCAGAGTCCTCCACTCTGACAGAGCTGGACCTGAGTAACAACAACTTGCAGGATTCAGGATTGATGCAACTCTGTGCTGGGCTGGAAAGTCTGCACTGCAAACTGAAAACTCTGAGGTAAGATCTTCAGGTTTGTTTCAACTGATCTGCAGCGTTTTGATTTTAAAAAAGTCCGTGCTGGTTTGGTTGTAACTCAGTGTCAGATCCAGTTCAATTAATTGTTGTTTGCCAGTTTAGATTACTGAGTGTCATTTTGGACTGTCTAAGCCTTGATCTTCAGGTCCACTCTGTCCTTCAATCTCAATTAAATGTTATTAAACTTCAGAAATATGTTGTTTTCCCTTTATTTACGCAGGCTCAGTATCTGCAATCTGTCAGAGAGAAGCTGTGAAGCTCTGGCCTCAGTTCTTGGCTCCCAGTCCTCTAGTCTCAGAGAGCTGGACCTGAATGGTAACTATCTGCAGGATTCAGGAGTGAAGTTGCTCCTTGTTGGACTGGAGAGTCCACACTGTCGGCTGGAGACTCTCAGGTTAGATTCATTCATTTATTTGGATTGTCATAATCACAGGCTGCATCAACCCCACTGGTGTTCTTAAAGGCGACACGCCCCTCCAGGGGTCCCAGTTCTTGGGAACATGAATTAAGACATTGCTCTATCTCACCTTCACCTCCTCACTTTAGATGCCCCCATCAATAACAATGTTCCCTGACAAACATACATGGTTCTGACACTGAACCACTTCCTGTCTGCTGACAGTGAAAAGCTGAACACCAAAAATATCTCTATTCCTTTTTCTATCAGGTTGAATCAAACCAGTCTTACGGACGAAAGCTGTCCTGAGTTTTCAGCCACTCTCAGCTCCAGCTTCTCTACTCTAACAGAGTTAGACCTGAGTAACAACGACCTGCAGGATTCAGGAGTGGCGCTACTGTCGTCTGGACTGGAGAGTCCAAACTGTACCCTGGAGACCCTCAGGTCAGCTCTTTGATATATCACCAGTCACAGCCCACACACTAACAACTTACTCCCATCTTCTTAACGAAAACAAAACCTACATTTCATCATTGTTTTCAATGATCTATTTTTTAGCTTGTAAAAGTTGCGTCTTATTCATGGATAAAAGGTCATTGACAAACATGAGACGTGTGAATTTGCGCTATCATGCCATAGCTGACCATGTTGATAGTACTACTCTTTGAGGGAACAGAGTCCAACATGAAGGAAGCTATTGCATCTTGTTAGCTGTGTGTATTTCACCTATTAGCTCTGCAGTGGTCACTGTGTCAACAAGCTTCTCGAACCACATGTTTCATGAAGATAAATTTCTCTGCGCCATGACCAAGCTTTTAGTTCTTACACTAAGGTTGTTTGCAGTCTGTCAGGCTGTCTGATTACAGAGGAAGGCTGTGCTTCTCTGGCCTCAGCTCTGAGCTCCAACCCCTCCCATCTGAGAGAGCTGGACCTGAGCTACAACCATCCAGGAGACTCAGGAGTGAAGCTGCTGTCCGCCGGATTGGAGGATCCACGCTGGAGACTGGACACTCTCAGGTGGGACTGATGAGCTGTCAGTTTGTTTGTCAGTAATTACTCAAGCAGTGGGGACATATGACTTTAATGCACAAAAAGTCTTTGGATGAGAGTTAGATAATAACATGATTGTTCTTCTGTCCCCTCACAGGCTTGACCATGGTGGAGTCCAGAGGTTGAAACCAGGTCTGAGGAAGTGTGAGTATGTTTTTGGCAATAAATCAGACATTGCAGAATAGAAAACTAAAGGTTTGTTTTTTAACATATTAAAAATGAATCCTGTCGTCATCCTTAGACACCTGTGATTTGACACTGGACCCGAACACAGCACACAGAAAGCTTCAACTGTCCAAAGACCTCAGAAAAGTGACAGTTGTAGCCCACGAGCACAAGTGTGCAGATCGTCCAGAGAGATTCAACTGCTGGTTTCAGCTGCTGTGTAAAAACGGCCTGACTGGTCGTTGTTACTGGGAGGTGGAGAGGAGAGGAGCGGTGTATGTGGGAGTGACATACAGTGGAATCAGAAGGAGGGGGCAGGGTGTTGACTGCAAGCTCGGAGGAAGCAGTAAGTCTTGGAGTGTGTACTGCTCTGATGAGAACTACTTTGTCTGGCACGATGACAGACGAACAGCAGTATGCACCAACCCGTCCTCTGTCTCTCACAGAGTAGGAGTGTATGTGGACTGTCCTGCCGGCACTCTGTCCTTCTACAGAGTGTCCTCTGACACTCTGATCCACCTCCACACCTTCTACTGCACAGTCACTGAACCCCTCTACCCTGGGTTTAGATTCGGGTTTGGATTCTTCGGTTCCTCTGTCTCTCTGTTGCAGCTGGAAGACAAAAAGTCCTCTCCTGAGGACACCAACACTCACAGAGGGCCCAAGTAAACCAGACCACAGGCATAAATATAGACTGTGCAGGTTGGGCAGTTGCACTGGGCCCATAAGGTGAGGCGGCCCATAGAGAGAATGGTCCCTCTTACAATATATAGGGCAGAAAACGAGGCCTTGTAGGTAATTCAGATTGCCACCTTCTATTTATGCCTCACATATATGGCTTTTGTTTTAGTAAAACAATTAAACAGTCAGTAGCAATCTATAACAAAATATGTAATAAAATATATTATGCTTATTCTATATAAACAATAAATAAAAACTGTTAATTCCTCATTTCTTTGGTATTTTTGTCATTGTTTTTATATTTTTGTCATGTTTCTGGGTAGTATGTATGTTGGTGTTACACAGTGTCAAGTCTCCATTTAATCGTGATGAGACAATAAGATAACATGGTAACTTGTTCCATTCATCCATCCATTCATCCATCCATTTATCCATTTTCCTCTGCTTATTCTGGGCTGGGTCGCAGGGGCAGCAGGCCAAGCAAAGTACGCCAGATGTCCCTCTCCCCAGCAACACTCTCCAGCACCTCCTGGAGGACCCCAGGGTGTTCCCAGACCAGATGAGATATATAATCGCTCCAGCGTGTTCTGATTCTACCCCGGGGCCTCCTACCAGTGGGATGTGATTGGATCACCTCTAACAAGAGGCGCCCAGGATGATCCTGATCAGATGCCTGAACCACCTCAACTGACCCCTTTCGACGTGAAGGAGCAGCGGCTCTACTCCAAGCTCACTCCAGATGCCCGAGATCCTCCCCCACCTCTAAGGCTGAGCCTGGACACCCTTCAGAGGAAACTCATTTCGGCCGTTTGTATTCGCAGTCTCATTCTTTCGTTCACTACTCAGAGCTCATGACCATAGGTGAGGGTTGGGGCGTAAACTGAAAGCGTCGCCTTCCAGCTTATCTTCCTCTTCACCCCAAACACAGTGCTGAGATACTTGAAGTCACTCACATGAGGCAGTAACTCTCAGTCTCAGTCGTTTCCTTGTGTTTTTATTTAATTTATTTACTTAATCTATTTTTAACAAGGTAAGTCCCGTAGAAATCAATGATCTGAGCCCTGTCTCTCGCACGTCCCTGCCTACCAGCAGTTGTTTTACCGAGACCTTTAAAATGATGCAACTATTTTAACTTATTTCATTAAATAAAGATACATTTTTTTGGAACACGTCTCCTGTGTTGTCGACAGTCCTCCATCTCCCTTTGCTCACGCTACACTGGCAATGGAAAAGTTTACGGTTGTGCAAGCCATGGACATGTTGATGGACTCAGACTCCAGCACTTTTGATCAGCATTCCGATTTGAACAAAAAAAAGCAAATGAGTTTGGTGGGAAGAAAAGACATGACAGTGACACACGGACAAGACGACCACAGAGGAGATGGAGACAACAGAATACTGAACGTGATGTTTTCCACTATACCTCAAAGAGGATATAATAATATTAATAATAATAATAATTATTATTATTATTATTATTTGTTATTATTTTCATTTATACAATTCAAATTGATGCAAGGAAATGAGGAAAAAAAATTAAATTGAGAAATGAAAATATCAAACTATCCATTAAAAAATATTTTCATTTACGAAAATGCACACATTCAAGAAATGGAATAAGACAGATTTGTTTTTTTGTTTTTTTAGAAAAACAAGGTCTGTTCTTTAGTTTCATGTTTATATGGTTTACATGTTCTTAAAACAAATAATTCAGTGGGTCTTTAAAGATCAGTGAATATGATCAAATGTTGGTGATTTAAAAATAATTCTCTGGCGGGGAAAGTTTCCAGTTGTGAATGCGTAAAACAACCACCCGCCATTTTACGGTTAAATAGTGATTTCCGGACCACGTTTTCCGCCGCGTGGGGATGTAGCTCAGTGGTAGAGCGCATGCTTCGCATGTATGAGGCCCCGGGTTCAATCCCCGGCATCTCCACTTTTTATTGTTCCTGTTCCGGAGCATCACAGGTCACGTGACCAGGTGACTCTCTGAAAGGAAAGACTAAACAACGTGCAAGTCTCGCGTGTTGTTCATTCTATCGTTATATAGTTCAGAAGGTTGTTGTGTGTGTGACAGCCGACACACAAAACACAGCGTAAAGTTCTTGGTTGTTTTTTTTTTCCAATGTTAGACGTCTGAACCGGAAATCAGATTTTACCGTTGCTGTGTTGGTTTTAGCCTCTCTGTCGGTGTAAAACCATAATTCTGATTTCACTGGACTTTGGAAAAGCGTGTTATTTTTACTGATTTTGAAATTTTCCTTTTGTGTCACTGATGAAAAGAACAGTGGTTCCACTGGGGCTCGAACCCAGGACCTTCTGCGTGTAAAGCAGACGTGATAACCGCTACACTATGGAACCCGTCGCACTACTTGCGAAGAACAGACATATTCACACCTCCGACCCCATCGTGTTGTGCTCAATTTTTATTTTTGTATAAAGTGTAACTTACATTTACGTAAACTTTCTAATACATGAATTACAATGCAGACTCAAAGTGTTTGCGATCTCTTAGTAAATATCATAAAATCACAAGTTGTGGAGATTATACTTCAGTACAGTTTTGGATGCATAAAGTTATTAAGGTATTTATACATTGTGGTATTTACTACTTTTACTCAGTGATCTCTGAGCACTTCTTTCACCACTGCAACACAACACATATCCAATAAATTCCACAACCAGCAGGAAGTGGAGGTGTTGTGGTGGGCGGAGCATTAAATAAAGAGACGTGCAGTGAACCTGCAGCTGATGCTCAACATTTCCAGACAGGAGAGGAGGCGTCACTCTGCAGGTAGGCTCACCTGTCCGTCTGTGTGTCAGTTTATGTGTACTAAAAGCTGTAAACAAGACTTCAGAAACAGACTTTTACTTTTTCAGATTGTTCTTTATTCATTTCAGTCAATTTGACAAAAAATACAAATCACCATTAACTTGCATCAATATTAATCTAACTGTTAAGTATATTTTCTGTCAGTTTGGCAAAGAAATCCCTTTATTTTAATTTATTTTAGGACCTAAGAAATTGTCCTGTGTAGAATAATGACAATAATAAAGCTAGAATTGGCCTTTAAAAATCCACAGTGTGTATTTCTGTGCTTAGTTGTTGAATGTAAATTCCTGCTGAGGTCATACAAACCACCAAAATCTCAGAGACACCAACAACAGATCCACTCTGTCACGAGGCTCGTATAATTTTTAATAGCAAGAAACACAGAAATTGTCTTGTATGGTTAAATCAGGTGTCTTTAACAGTATTAAAATAAAACAGTCAAGCAGAAGGTTAACGAAAGCTTCTATTTTACCATTTCTCAACAATGTGATTCATTTATTCATCTTAAATAAAGTAAAACAGTCTAAAAACACTGTAGATCCTTTTGTTTCGTTGTTATGTTGAAGTTATTCTGTGTTAAAACAGTTGCTTATATTTATCCAGTCAATACATATCTGATTTAAATTAATGGGTCTGTAATAACCAAATAATTTCCTAGAAGACATTTTCTGAAGAGAACTCTGTAATTTCGTAACTTGTAACTAACTGACTAGATAAGAAGAGATAGACAAAAAAGTAAAACAAGAAAAGATGATGAGACGAAACAAGATAATATGAGATAGGACAAGACGAGATGAGACAAGACCAGATCAGACGAAACAGGATAATATGAGATAGGACAAGACGAGATGAGATGAGACAAAATTAGACAAAACAAGATAAAATGAGATAGGACAAAACAAAATGAGACGAGACGAGATTAGACAAAACAAGATCATATGAGACAAGATTAGTCGAAACAAGATAATATAAGATGGGACAAGATGAGATGAGATGACACAAGATTAGAGAAAACAAGATAATATGAGACAAGATTAGAAGAAACAAGATAATATAAGACAGGACAAGACGAGACGAGACGAGATAATATAAGATAGGACAAGACTAGATGAGATGAGATGAGACAAGATTAGATGAAACAAGATAATATGAGATAAGATTAGATGAAACAAGGCAAGACAAGACAAGATAACATTACATAAAATGAGACGAAACAAGATAACATAAGACAGGAGAGGAGAAGATGAGATAAGACGAGAAAAGATAATAAGATAAGACTAGACGAGATGACATAAGATAAGACGAGACAAAACAAGACGAGATAAGATTAGACAAAACAAGATAATATGAGACAAGGTGAGACGAGAAGAGATAAGATTAGCCGAGACCAGACCAGACTAGATAAGATGAAATAAGGTAAGAATAGATGTGATAACAAGATAAGACAAGACATGATGACATAAGATGAGATAAGGTGAAATAAGATGAGATGAAACAATGTAAGACAAGAGAAGACGAGATGAGACAAGACTAGGCCAGACTTGATAAGGTAACAAGATAAGACGAGACGAGAAGATAAGATGATGTGGGATAGAACAAGATAAACCTTTGTTGATCCATAGAGGTGAAATTCTGTTGTTGCAGCAGAAAAACACAATTAAATACAGATTACATGTTGAAAGTAACACAGAGAAATAATAATATGAGGTGAATAAACTAAAATAATAATAAAATAGAACCTATACAGAGTATTTTTTAGATTATATTATTTATACACATGAGAGCGTGACAGTAATGTTTAAAGGCTGCAGGAGTCAACAGGTGTGTGAGGAACCAGACTGATTTGTATATACTGTTGGTATATGACAGAGTACAGAGCAGTGACATGTTCACATGATAGTATAATATGGTACATTATATTTGATGCAGTATGAGGTGTGGTGTTGTAACATGATGTAAATATAAACACAATATCTTGTTTAACTGAGAGCAGGAAGTTTCCTCATCAGGAAATCAGTAAAAGGAGGAAGTGACCTTTAAGATGAAAGAGTGTAGCTTTCCTCTGTCAGTGAGGGTCATGTGACTCGACGCCCACACTACCACTCACCCTCGGTGTCGCTCATTTCCAAGTCAAATCTGAGGCGTAAACAAACAACAAGCTGTTGTCAGAGTTGGCAGGAGGAAGATTCATGACCACTTGTTCAACTTTACAACGCTGAATAAAGAGCGTTCTTCTACCTGCAGTCAGCCTGCGACATGATGGCTTCCTGTCAGGAGTTTGAGGTGACGGTCCACACCTCACCTGGACCCACCTGTGGAACTTTCAACTGCCTGTGGCTCAGCCTGATTGGCTCTGAGGGGGAGACTCCGCCCATCAGCATCAACGATCATCTGCTACCGGGATCAGTGAGTTTCACCATATTTCCTCTGTTTTAAAAGAGCAGCAAGTTCAAATGATTCTGTTGCCAGAAATAAAATATAATATTTATAATCATGTTGTAGACGCCGGCTGAAATGCAGACCAACAAACAACAACTGTACTGCAAAAAGCAGTTTTTTTTTTACTGAGACATTTCCTGACAGAACAGCGCCACAAAATGTTGTTGTTGTTTTTTTTTTTACAAGATATTGCTGCGTTTCTTCCTGAGATAGAGACACAAAAGTGGTTGTTTTTTATTGTGAAATTGCTTCATTGCCAGCTGGGTTTGTTTCCACAAATAGTGATTGTTTTTCATGGCAACATCACCGTGTTTCTAGCTGTGATACTGCCATGAAAAGCAGGGTTTTTTTTAGAGACATTGTCGCATTTGCTGTCGGTAAAGTGCCATTAAAAGTGATTGTTTTTACCTCGAAATTGCTGCATTTCATGCTGGGATTGTTTACAGAGATAGGGCCTGATAAAGCATTGTTTTTTGTTTGTTATTTTTACTGAGACATCGTTGCATTTCCCGAAAAAGTACCACAAAAAGTATTTGTTTTTGACCTTGAAATTGCTGTTTCCAGCTGGACTTGTACCACAAAAATAGTTTTTCATGGCAACATCACTGTGTTTCTAGCCGGGACAGTACCACAATGAGTAGGCTCTTTATTCATACAGAGTCATCGCCATGTTTCCTGCCAGAAAATTTCCACAAAAACACTTGTTTTTTACCTCCAGATTGCTGCGTTTAGTGCTACATAATGTGGTTGATTTTTCTGAAGATATTGCTGCATTTCTTGCTGAGATAGTGACACAAAAGTGGTTGTTTTTTACCTTGAAGTTGCTGCATTTCCAGCTGGAATGTACCACAAAAATGATTGTTTTTCACGGGGTCGTCACCACATTTCCTGCCAGAAAAATGTCACAAAACGTGGTTGTTTTGTATCTCACAATTTCTGAGTTTCCTGCTGGGAATAGTGCCACAGGAAGCCAGTATTTTAAGCATATATACTGGTATGTGATCTTTTCCTATCACCAAGTGGTTTTTGTCTACTACGCAATAAGGTAACGCAAGTGTGGTGTAAATGTAATGTTTGCAGAAATGTACAATGCCAACATTTCTTCTGGCGATTCACTTGCTGCTAAATGATTAAATATTCCACACTTAAACCACAGACTCTGTTTGAGACATCAGAGCAGTTGGTGAGCAGCATGTGAAGATGACCCGCCCTGCTGCGGCCCAATCAAAATAAAGAACACAGCAATAATCCCTTTTGTTCAGTCCTGGAAGGAACTTATGATCTTTACTCAGTGAGTGCTACAGAATATTTACAGAGGACGATCTCTTCTGTGTGTCCTGACAGATGTGTCCGGCTCGAGTTCAGGCCAACAGTCCACTGGGTCGCCTGGTTCTGGTCCGGCTCCGGCTGGAGGCTCGGACCGGATTTCCCAACCTGGACTGGCACTGCAGCCGAGTGGAGGTCCACAGGTTGGCAGACAGAGGGACCGAGGAGGGAGGGCGAGGTGCGGCGGGGCCTGAGAGAGATCCAGACGTACAGGTGTTCCTGTGTGACCAATGGCTGCGACCAGCAGATGGCGACGTGGAGCTGCGGAGTGGGAAATGTATGTTCATATTAAAAGTTAGAGAAAGGATTTTTTATTTCACGATTTTTACTTTCATGTCCGAGGCCATAAAAGGAACGACCGCCTCATGTGAACACTAAATTCAACTTTTTATAAATGTTACCTGAAAATTAAGATTTGTTCTGAAATGTTTCTGAGTCGTCATACAAGTGATTAAATGTCTTCTGATAGGATCAATCTATTTAGACATTAAAGTCCATTAAAATACATCTTCATGAGAGAACAGAGATAATAGTGATTGTATTCAATGTTTATAGCTCATTCTAAGCATTTTATATTTTCAGTGACTTGAGGGGACATCATTTTTATTATTAATACCATAAAGATTATTCTGACTGTTATCCCTGTGTAGTGTGTTTGCTGAAGGATGAGACGGAGGAGAAGCTGAAGCAGCAGCGGCTCGGACTGCTGCAGAATCAACAGAAGCTCTTTGGGTAAAACAGACATTTAGTATCTTCAGGATCTCTGTTAGTTTTTAACATAAGTTCAAACAGATGAAGCAACTGGTTCAGGGGGTTCGAAACCTTTTTCTGTGACAGATGGCGTGAGTTCGTTAATGGCGCTCCACAGTGTGTCGACCTGAAGAGTTTGTCTGAACTTGGGCCAAACCTCAGCTACACACACAAGAGGTGAAGTCACATGATTAATGAACCCTCTGACTGAAGTCTGGTCAGATTCAGGAGAAGAGTCTGAGCTCTTGTTTGTTTCTTCCTCCTCAGCCCAGCCATTAACCTGCACTACCTGAAAGGCTTTGTCAGCCGAGTGCAGGCCTGGACGAGTTTCACAGAGCTGGAGACGGTTTTCGCCCACAGCGGACACCAGAACATCACCACCAGTATGTAACAAGACAACATACATTCAAAGTAAATCTCTTCTTTTACCTAGACGTATCCAGAACAAATGAATCAGAGTCAGATGAACAATCAGTATGTTTCCATGACATCAGACAAAATGGATTTATTGTGTCAGTCCAACTCAAACCGGACTTTTAAAATACATGTAAACATGTTAGTGTGACTGAAAGCGTACTGAAGTAAATTTCCCAAAGTGCGACTAACACACCCAGATCATGTGAGTCCTGCATGTATACAGTCAATCAGACCCAAACTGGCCGAGGCGCTATGAACATGCTCCACAGTCAGTATGTTTACATGCACAGTGAAGTGGAGCTACAGTCCCAGCTGGACGAGGACATCTAACTGGCCTACTGTCCTTGTCCCAGTATACAAGCACGGGAGGGGAATCCATTTATTGAGCCAAGTATGTGCGACTCCTCTACGATAGGTGGAGATATGCCCCCTTTCAGCTTGTTAGTATTGGACCTTTTTCCTGTTGACCTATTACGTCACAGACCAAACAATGGACAAACAAGTTAGCTACGGTTAGCTAGCAGCTAACTGCTACCATGGTGGACAACTTTACAGCTCTGTACATTTGGTCCGTCCAAAAAGTCACGGCTCTGGATGGAGATTTCTCCATGTTGTTACCGGCTTCTTCTTCTCTTACACATTTAATGCTATTGGACTTCCGGGTCAAAGCCCGGGGCGGAAACTGTGGAGCATGCTCAGAGCGCCTCGCCCAGTTTGGGTCTGATTGACTGTATACATGCAGGAGGAATTCAACTCCCAGTCGCATTATCGTGTTAGTCTGACTTTTACATTGAATTTGACTTAATCCGAATTTAGTTGGACCAAAACAATCAATCAGTTTTCTCTAATGTCAAGTAAACATACTCAACGAAGAACTCCATCCCCCATAATTCCTCTCCTTTGAGTCCGGGTTTGATGCCCTTCTACCTCCTTTATGTATCTACATTTTACACAGAGATCCTGCAGTAAGGCACCAGTGAAGTTCATTGATTATGCCGGCTTTGCTTTTTTATACAGAGCTTTTTATACAGCGGCAACAGTATGACGGCGTTCCGGAGGAAAAAGACGCATGGTTGGTGTGATGTGCATCAGCCTCTAATGTGACATATAACATTTGTGCTGGCAGCTTTTTATAAACATTAACAATGGCATTAACATGTCAGTAACAATCAGTTACCATCCCTGTTATATGGCGACTGATCTCATGCTCTGCTCGGAGGGTAAGGAGCTCCTGGACCTCACTGTTTTCCTGATTTGTATACATTTTCTTTGAGTTAGCTGCTAACTACTAGTAACTGCTTTTTAAAATCTGCACACATAACATGACACACTACTTCTGCTGCCAGTTTTAAGGCAAGAGAACTCCATCCCCATGTTCCACAATTGTACCTTTCATACAGAACTGTGAAGTGGAATAAAGGTGCAACGTTTGTGCCTTGAACAGGAAGTGTAAAGGCCGCTAATATGTCTTGTTTACATGTGTATGTCTGCGCTGGATGAACCGAAGTTGCTACAGCTGCTAAATGAAAACTTTGCAGTCTTTGCAGTGTGGGTTGATGATGCAGTGTTTGACTGCCCCTTGTGCCACCAGTGTCCAGAGCTCCCCGCTCATTTGGCAGCAAAAGCCAAAAACTGAACATCTGCACAAACTGCACACATTGTGATGACACAGAGCTGGTTGAAACCCGGAAACGTTTCCCTTTAACTACCCATATTGCGTTTTTACAAGCTGCTGTAGCGGTCATATTTCACACACCTTCAGTGTCTGGACCGGCCCCTCGGCTACCCGCCGGATCAGCAAACCTTCTGGCTTTGTAGTCTCTGAGTGGCGAGGAAAGACTTGTTAACAGCAGTCTTATTCATCAGCTCTGGCTAGCAGTGGGCTGGCAGCTATTAATTGGGCCTTAATGCCAGGCAGCCCACTTCCATCATGTAGCAACTCATTCTCACTCTGATCTCGTCACATACTGATGGTTTTAAATGGACTTTTCATGTCCACATACGACTTGCAAGGCATTTGCTGTTGATGTTCTGGGATTGTGTCAGGTTCTGCCTGTTACAGGCATTGTTTTCCTTCAAAATACACTTCTGTTTTCACAGGAAATTTAACATTTACATACAGTCTCTTTCAAAATAAATGCTCTACATCAGTACAATAACCTTCCTTCCTTCCTTCAACAACAAACGCACACTGTTATGTTTCGGAAAAAAGAACAGGATTTGCCTTTAGAATCTTAGGGGACACAAACACCACTCTCTCAGGTGAAAGTCAGTGTTTGTTGGACCCCTACACCACCCCTCCTACCCGCACCACTTGGACCTTTGCTGCCTTAACTTTTGTCCTTGTCCCGCTGGGTTTCCCCCTGAAGCTGCAGAGTGTCATTAAACTCTAATGGCAACTGGCCGCGTATCATGCCAACATTAAAGTATGCCTTTTTCGTTGGTATCTGATACCACAAGTCAGTGCCCAAGTGCAGGATTTCAACGACTTCGGAGTGAGACCTGGCTCCATGTGGATGCTGTAGTGCAGATGACCTGACCTCTCTCTGACCAAATCTGTGTACGTGCTAACAGGGGAAAAGCAAACTTGCAGATCTGGTTATCCGAATAACATGAAGCAACATTTTAAGTGATGGGAAGCCCATTTGAATGTGTGTGTACAGAGAGGCTTGTTTGTCAGACGCTATAAAATGTCTGCAGCTTCCTCTCTGCAATTCTGGGTCTGAGCTTCTTTTATTTTAAGTCTCATCTATGCTACAACAAATTGGGTGTGGTTTTATCTAAAGTGGGCTGGAAAAACGATTGGGGCTTTGTGGTGTGTTGCTAGTTAGTGTTTTTGGCTGTGTGTTCAGACAGAATGCAAGGCGAATCTTGGATGCAACATGATTGCATACAACAAAGATGTTTAAAGAAAGGAGGAGACACAGAGTCACCCGAGGTGTCACAAGGTGACCGGTGTCAGAGGGAAATTTAAGCATATCCTGAAGCTTTATAGAGACTCGTCACAAAAGAGATGGGAGGGAAAAGAAGAGAGACCACAGTGATGGTGGTGTCGGCAGCCGGGGTCGGGCCAGAATATTTGGCCCGATTCTGGAATGTCATTTGTCTGGAGTCTTAGCCTAGCCAGGCAACCGGATGAGGCCCTGCTTATGTCGTCTGCTGAGTTTGGTGCCAGGCCAGATCATTTTTGATTACGGTCCAGCGTCGGCAGCAGGATTAGGGTCACTTTATTTGTCTGTTAATTTGAAAAGTTATTTCCTCTCTCAGGGTTTATTAAGGCTCACTGGACCGAGGACTGGTATTTTGGCTACCAGTGTCTGAACGGCTGCAACCCCCTGCTGGTACGTCAGACCCGCCTCCTTCCTCCGAACCTATCAGTAACCTCTGACATGCTCCGCCCCTTCCTGTCTGAAGGTTCCTCCCTCGAGCAGGAGCTAGAGGTGGGTATGCCCGTCTGCCTTCCAGCTGTTGATGCCAGCTGTTCCCTTTAACGCAGCCTCTCTGTGTTGTAATGTTTCATTATGTAACAGCGAGGGAACATTTACCTGCTGGACTACGAGGTTTTGGACAGCGTCCCAGCCAACGTGATAAACGAGAAGCAGACGTACCTGTCCGCTCCGCTGTGCCTTCTCCACCTGAACCAGCAGAGACAGCTGGTCCCCATCGCCATCCAGGTGAGCTCTAGGTGTTTCATACAGAACTCATTTAAATAATTATAAATTAAAGCAACCCACCATTGTGTCTTTCCCCCATCTGACATTTCATTCTCATGAATGTACCCCTAACTCAAGAATGCCTTGAGGGACTTTCTTTAAATTTGGCACAAACATTCACTTGGAGTCAACAATGAACTGATTAGAATTTGGTGGCACAGCATGGCACGACATCACACCACACCACATGGCACAACACCCCACCACAACACAATACGACATGATACCAGACCACATTTCTGAAACATGTTGAAAACAGACAAGACAAACATGCCAGGCTGTTGTTTGAACATCTAATAGACGTACTGAAAGAATCAGGGTGAGTAGAAGATTTACTCAGTGGTTTTGTTCTCACTGAAACAAACTGCATTAATTTTATTGAATTATTTTAAGAAATTGCTACCACTGCAACGTTGACTTGCTCCTCTAATTTCATCTAAGGAAAAAGCCTCAAAGTATCACAACATGCATCACGATATTGTTTTTCAGAAAAGCTGCTGTGAAATGAGACATTTTCAGTTGCGACAATCGCCAATAAAATTTTGTGAAATCCAGGAGGAACTGAGGTAACGTTCCACCGCTGTCAGTCAGTCATTTATTGTCTCCTTCTTCAGTTGCAGCAGACACCCGGCCCTCACAATCCGGTCTTCCTGCCCTCTGACCCTGGCTGTGATTGGCTGCTGGCTAAGATTTGGGTTCACAGCGCAGACTTCCAGTGTCACCAGTTGGTCTCCCACTACCTGAGGACTCACATGTTGGGAGAGCTGTGCTGTGTGGCCACGCTGCGCCAGCTGCCGGGGCCGCACCCGCTACACCAGGTGTACCAACTCACCTTCGTCCTGTACCGCTGAACATTAGAGAATGACGTCACAGTGACTGACTGCAGTGTTAGATTTGATCCACCCAGAAATTTTAAATGTTTTTAAATGTGTGTTCTCTGACTGTTGTTTTTGTGGACAGCTGCTGATGCCGCACATCAGGACATCACTACAGATCAACTTTCAGGCCCGAGCGACGCTGCTGGCAGCTGATGGGGTGTTTGATAAGGTTCATCCTCAGCTGTGACACAGGTATCAGAGACTGTGTAGAGAGCAGTGTGGTGCACTTATCTGTTCCTGTGCTGGTCTTGTCCCTCCAGGCGGCTGGTTCTGGTCTGGAGGCGTTACCTGTCCTCCTCTCCCGGGCGTCAAAGAGGATTCATTATCGGTCTCTGTGTGTCCCTGAGGACCTGATGGACCGTGGCGTGGACAAACTGCCACACAGTTACTACGCCCAGGATGCACTGAGAGTCTGGGATGCACTGCACAGGTAAACAAACAGACCTCCAGCAGGCAATTACATGAAGAGGTAGACACTGGAACGTCTCCTCATCACGTCTCAGATGTCTCTGAGTTGTTTGTCCCACCAAAGAGACATTTCCCCTGTAACCAAGTTTTATACCTTCGCTTCACAGTCTGTCCATCTGTTCGTCCATCCCATTCTCATGAACGTATCTCAAGACCAACTCGAAGGAATTTACTCAAATTTGGCACAAACGTCCACTTGGACTCAACCAAGAACTGATTAGAATTTGGTGGTCAAAACTCAAGGTCACTGTGACCTTGTGTCTGTCTCATTCTGGTAAATGTGAGCTCTTCAAAACACCTTGAGGGAAGTTCTTCAGATTTGGCATAAACATCCACTTGGACTCACCAACGGACTGAATACAATTTTGTGGTCCAAGGTCAAGGTCACTGGGACCGTGCTTCCATCTTAGTCTTGTTAAGGTGATATTTCAAGAAATCTTTGAGAGAGTTTCTTCAAATTTGGCACAAACAAAAATCAACACTGAACACTGCAGGAGATAATGTGTGTTTATGTGTGTGTGTTGCAGGTTTGTGGTCAGCTGGGTCAATCTGTATTACAGTGCAGACAATGAGGTGCAGCAGGACTCTGAGCTTCAACACTGGATCACTGACATCAGCGCACATGGCTTCAGCCAGCGCTCAGGTGTTTGAGTCTTAATCTGTCACTTGATGATGTCATAGAGAACAAACCATAGACTGTTTAAAAGGGGTGGATGAAACCATTTTTTTATCAGATGGCAACGGTCAACATGCCGAACTCAAGGCTTCAGCACAGTAGTTCACAAACCATTAAACCATTTGGTGATGTCACGGCGGCTATGTCTATTATTTTCTGAAGTCGTAAGGACAAACAGAAGATGACTGGTGTTGTGGACTGTGTCTCCTCTCGTCCTCCAGGTTTCCCTACATCTTTTAACACCAAAGCAGAAGTGTCCAAGTTTGTCACCATGATAATTTTCTCCTGTTCAGCTCTACACGCTGCCGTTAACTTCTCCCAGGTGGGTGACTTACCAGATGATCACATGACTGTATGTTCCATCTCGATGTTGTCTTGATGTCATCACACGCCGACTGTGCTTAACATCACTCACTACTCAATAGTGGCTTTGCCATGTTGTAGTGCTGTCTGAATGTATAGTGAGAATTATCATACATACTACATAGTGGACTCAAAGTATCCCACAATGCACTGAGAAAGGTAGTGTACAAGTGATGGTCACTCACCAAGCAACATATCCCATCATGCATTGCACTAATGGAACGGATGGACTGTATCGAACGGACACAAGAGACAGATGAGAGGAGAGAGAGCAACTTGAATGCAGCCTGCTGAAGATTTTTAACTTTCGATGATAATGTGACCAGAGGGTGAGGACTGGGGCCATTTCAGCTGGTCCTCTTTACCAATCTGACAGGAAGGGGACAGCAAAGACAAGGTTTCAAAGTAATAACAATAATGTTTATTAAATATATGAACTAACAACAAGATGTAAAAAACAATATTTCTTGGCAACCATAAAATATTATGTGGCAGTCCTAGGTGAAGGTCAAACCTGAACATACAAAAAATGTGGCTGTGTAGGTTAAGATCTGTTAGTCAGGGGGGAAGGAAGCTGTCTACCAAGCCAGGTGGAATGTCAGCGTGGGTTTCCTCCAGGTGCTCCCACATGTTCTCCCCGTGTCAGCGTGAGTTTCCTCCAGGTGCTCCAGCTTCCTCCCACAGTCCAAAGACATGCAGGTTAACTGGTGACTCTAAATTGTTCGTAGGTGTGAATGTGAGTGTGAATGGTTGTCTGTCTCTGTGTGTCAGCCCTGTGATAGTCTGGTGACCTGTCCAGGGTGAACCCCGCCTCTCACCCAGTGTCAGCTGGCAAAGAATACAAATCAAAGAAACAAAGCAAACAGCTTCAACATAACTCACCACAGGAATGAGCAGCAGTGTCTTTGCAGTCTGAGGATTTGCATATTATATATAGAGTAGCATGAATGAGCTACACCTGGTGCCCATTCAAACCTACTCGGGCTCTCTTAAGGTGGACCAACCTTTAATACGTTTAATGTGTGCAGAGCAGCATCACAACAGAACACGGACTTAAAGTACTTTATAAAGTTATTAATTAATTTGGGTAAATATAGATGTCAGATATGTTTTAATTGTGCGACAGCAATGAAGTCATTAAGGGTGCTGAGAAAATGACCTGAGAAGTGTCCGGAAGTTTGGATGAGCTCACTATACAGTCCTCTAGGTAGAACTTCCAATACAGTGAGTAGGGAGGAGTGAATGAGTGAATGATTTCAGACACAGCTACTTTAAAACACATTGAAAGGCGGAAGTCAGGAGATACTTTTTTTTTTTTTAAATACACATCATAAAAACAGTCTTTGAGGTTTCTGGTGGTCTCATTTCATATTTAAAACAGTCTCAGGTTACTCTTGTTCTCTTCGACTGGACAGTTTTGTTTCATCGTTTCAGATATTTTGACGTAAAGAATCTAATCAACTGTGTCGCTCCCGTCACAGATAAAATCTTTCAATCAGAGCTGGGAACCCTCTCGATTTTCTAATGAACCATAGTTTTCTGATATACAACATTTCCTTTGAAGGACTGTTAAAACATGTGTATTAGAACTCCTTGACACCTGGAAAAACCTGGAATCACCTGGAGACAGTGATGCTTATCTTTAAAATATGAATATCTTTTACTGATTTCTTTAAACTCGTGTTTTCTCATCTCTCTGCTGTCGTCCTCTCTCTCTCTCTCTCTCTCTCTCTCTCTCTCTCTCTCTCTCCCTCTCACTTTCTCTGTCCTTCAGTTGGATTTCGCTCTCTGGATGCCGAACTGTCCCGCCTCCATGTTGCGTCCTCCTCCGCAGGTCAAAGGCTCGGTGAAGGAGGACGACATCATCTCCTTCCTGCCTGATGTGAACACAACCTGTCGCGTCCTGATGGCGCTGACTATGCTCTCGCAGCCCTCCGTCAACTTTGTGAGGCTCCACCCTCTCTGTCCTGTCTAAACACAGAAAACATCAAACATACCTTTGTTAAAACATGGCTACGGCAGCCCAGAGGGTTCAACACTCAAATTAAAAACAAATCTTCAAAGATCTGACAACACGTGCAGCAAAACGCTAAAACTACCAAATACAGAAATGCTGCCAGTGACAGCAGACGACAACGGAAACTGTTCGTTATACAGTTTTATTACTTTACAAACTTTATTATATTTCTATTAAATGTCTATATTAACACACTAACAATTTGCTGACTTGCTGCTATTAATCCAGTTACACTCACTTTTGTAGAGTATAATTTTCATTTTTACTTTGATTCTTATTGTAGTTTTATATTCTTCAAATAATTTATCGTACATATTTCTGTCCACGTGCTGGAGATCAACAAAGGTTCAGCTTATCTTAAAATGCATCAGCTCTAACATGATAATGCTGACATATCATGCTAACATTCAAAATGTCGGCACAGTGTACATTTACATGCTACAGCATTTACAGTGAGTCTGTGTGTCTCTCCCTGCAGCTTCCTCTGTGTCACTACAAGGAAGCGATTTTCAGAGACGGCACCCACCGCAGGCTGGTCGAGGTGGTGCAGGCTGAGCTCAAGGCCATTTCTGATGACATCACAGAGCGCAACAGCCAGCTGGAGCTGCCGTATCCTTACCTCTGTCCTGGACGCATCGAGAACAGCGTGGCCATTTAAAGCTGCGTCTTCAGTGTCATCCAACAACAGAGATTATTATTATGAATGAAATGTGAATGGCTAGATGTGATGTTTTATTATATCCCGGATTAATAAGATTAGAATAAGAATAAGAATAAGATCATTTTCTCCATCATGTCAGCTTTTTTTTTTTTTGGTTTCGATTACAAAAATTGATCAATTTTACTTCTTTGGATTTGAACTGCTGTTCAAAAGTTACTGATCTGAGCTGTTAAAATGTTGTTTTATTCTTTCCTTCAGTTATATACATAAACCGTGAGAGGAATAAATTCTCTCAAAAACTGAAGTTTATTTCCGACATACAGGATATTGTTTCCTACGTTTGGCATATTATCTCCTACAGTGGCCTGCAAAAGTTTGGGCACCCCTGGTCAAAACTTTGTCGACTGTGAGTAGTTAACTAAGCAGAAGATGAACTGATCTCCAAACGGCAAAAAGTTAAAGATGAAACATTTCCTCAGTATTTTAAGCAACATCACTTTTTAATTTCAATCTTTTCCCGTTTCAAAAAAAAATATGAAAATGGCCTGAAGTTAAAGTTTGGACACCCTGCATGGTCAGTGCTCAGTAGCGCCCCCTTTGGCAAGTATCACAGCTTCCATATGCTTTTTGTATCCAGCTCAGTCTTTCAGTTCTTGTTTGGAGGATTTTCACCCATTCTTCCTGCAAAAGTCCTTTAGCTCTGTGAGATTCTTGGGCCTTTGCAAACTTGTGATGCTGAATGTTGTGGTGAGGACACAAGAAAGGTTTTCTTCTGATGACTCTTCCATGAAGCTCATATTTGTCCAGGTGTGTCTGCACAGTAGAACAGTGCACCACCACTCCAGAGTCTGAGGAATCTTCCTGCGGGTCTTTTGCAGTCAAACAGGGTTTGATTTGCCTTTCTGACAATCCTACGAGCAGCTCTCTCTGAAAGTTTTTAACTTGACCTCCACCCAGTTCTTTTAGTTTCAGAGTGCTAGGCAGCTGTTTAGAGGAGCCCATGGCTGCTGATTGTTGGGACAAGGTTTCGGGAGTCAGAGTATTTATAAAGCTTTGAAATCTGCATCACCTGGCCTTTCCTAACGATGACTGTGAACAAGCCAGGGCCCTAACAAGCTCATTAAGGTCTGGGAAAAGTTGTCTGAGAGCTCAGATGTCTTGGGTTGCCCAAAATTTTGCATGGTGTTGCTTTCACATGTTGAAAATCATGTTTCATTTTTAACTTTATGCCTTTTGGAGATCAGTTCATCTTCTACTTACCTAACTACTCCCAGTAAAAGAAATTTTCACCAGGGGTGCCCAAACTTTTGTAGCTACTATACATACAAGACACTATCTCCTGCCAACTGGACGTTGCCTTTCCAGGCCTCTGTGATAATAGCCACTGTGACAGCGATGAAAACTGTATAATTCAGACACAAAATGTATTACTGACATTTGAAAAGAAGAAGATTGAAATGAGAAGGTGTCCCCATAGTGTCACATGACAGGGAGAGTACTGTGTGAACTCGGAAGATTTTTTTTTCAGTGACCCAGTTAGTGTGATTTTCTTTGGGCCCATTTTCCTCTGATCGGTTAATTGACTCATCGTCTCTGTGATCTGTGGCAGGTTTCAAGTATCTGTGGCTGAAACAAAAAAACCCACAATCAAACATGTTAAACTCAGAAGCTCGTTTTGGAAATAACATCAAATGCATATTATTTGTAGTAAATGTGACATCCCTCCTCATGTTGACGTTTCACAAATCAAACACTATATTTTCAACGTCCGAGCATGTGAGAGCTGAGCAGTGCTCACACATACTTCATGAAACAGGCTCCAGGTCTGACTGTTTACAGTCAAAAACTGCATCTGAGTGTGATTTGAATAAGTTTATTACATGCAGTATATCTGTTTGTTGTGTGTTTCTTTGCATATCCTCAAAATGTGAAGGCACAACTGTCTAAGATGAAAATATTGATAATACAGCAATGGTACTGAAAACTGCTGTCACATGACAAAAATGATCAATTGATTTTCACGTTTTGTCAGAAGGATCAGTCATTGTTCTGATGGCTCATAATTCAGAAATCTCAATAGCCTGAAAAATGTCCCATTGGCCTGAAAGCCCGTTAACCTTCACATAAAAAGTCAGCAGTAAACCACATATAATCACAAGCCGTCCAACAGTTAAGATGATTCTGTTTTTGTTTTCTTCAGTTCAGGTTGTGGAACGAGGGAAACTGAAAGCTGTGATTATATTTAACGTTTGTTTAAACCTGTTGGCTGTGATTGTGAACACACTGATGATAACACTGAAATAAAAGATGAATTCAGTCCAAGTGAACTGTTTGTCTTCCCTGTAACATCTCCGTAATGTCACCTTTAAAGGTTCTGTATGTTACTTTCAAAAATCTTGTTATCAGTGACCCCTCTCTCTGAGGACGTTAACTGTCTGTACTCTGTAGCTGCGAGCGGGCACCTGGGCGTTGACCAAAATAAATAACCATCATATAATAATGTTACTAATGTTTCTATATTTCATTTGGACCATCGGCTAAATGATAATTTACTGTTTGAAAATTACTTTATCAGCTAACACTATGAAGCAACCAACAGCAGATACAGGTAAAGCAGAGCAAAGCTAGCTGGCTAACCCTTCCTCAGTTTACAATTAGCTTATAGCCTAATCATTCCTGGCTTGTCATAATATTTATGTTAGTATCAAAGATCATATTAGCTGGGGAAGTAATTTGGCAAGAAGCTAGCCAACTGACATATCCACTCAGATAGTATTTTGCTAGCAAAAATGTTACTAAAGATCCAGTTTGTGCCAGAGAGGCTCCTGCACTTGGACTTAGTATCTAAGTCTGTCTAAATCCTATATTTCATATTTCAGTGTTTTCCTCTAACACCAGGATTTCTTTTCAGCAGTGGGTGGTGCTAAAATTATGATACGGGGAGCTGAATTAAATGGATCAAACCACAAATAAGATAAGAATTAGTAAGCTAGCACAGTCTGCAGACCCTTCACTTCACTCTTCGCCTCTAGGACACTACCTCCCATGGAGGAAAGTGGACAGCAGCTCGGACCTTAGTGCTGTACCAATTTGAATTCAGCTAGTACAACCCCACCCTCTGGGTTCACAGCGGGATGGAGGCCAGCAGCAGCACGGGGTCTAACCCGTGTAACTGCAGCAACAGAGGATTTGCTGATGACGTGGAGTCAGGTGGATCAGACAGCAGTCCAAAATCTGACCATCTGAACTCTGTCTTGTTCTGGCTGAATGAGTTGCTAAATGTAGGTCCGTCTCTGCCAACTAAAAACACATTATCACTATATATTTTACATGTCACTGTTCCTTTAACGTTTGTGTTTTTTTTCCTCAGTACCGAACCTGAGACGCCCACCTCTAGGACACTATTTTCCAGGAAAGTGGACGGCAGCTCGGACCTTAGCGCTGTTGCAACTTGAATTCAACCCCAGACACGGGGTTCACAGTAAGCTGGTGGTGGTCAGCGACAGTGCTGGGTCTAACCATGTAAAGGCAGCAACAGAAGGTTTGCTGATCCACAGAGGACTCCGGGATCAGATCCTTGGTGCTTGGGCGCTTGGTCTTGCTCTGCCTGAGTTCGAGTTGCTACAGGGCGCTGAGTGAAGGTTTATCATGGACCATCATGAAGTTAGCGGGCTCCATTTCCTAGTGTTACTTTAGCTAATATTGCTCACTGTTAGCTTTGGAGCTAGCTGAAGAGAGGCTTGGGAATGTGTCATGTCACATCCTTTTTGGATTTTCCTGGATAATTCCAGTCTTTGACATAGAAGTCAGTCCACAGGCTGTTGGAGGCAACAGAGAAAGACGAGGAAGTCTTTAAGTTATGTAACCCACCCACTGGCAATAAAAACAATAATACATGTAAGAAGTTACATACAGAACCTTTAAATAATACAGAAACATCATAATACATTAAAATGTGACATTTAGAGGGTGAACACATTTCATACAGTGTCAGTTCATCGCAGGACAGTTTGTTTTCTCATCAGGACACTTGTTTCTTTTTCTTCTTTGTGTTCCTGTTTAAATTAAAATGCTCTCCTGCAGAAACTCGAGGCAGCAGGTTCACTTTCAATACGAAGAGAAGCTGAAGAGGAGATCATCTTCCTCTCCGCTTCTTCTTCAGGTGTTTCTATTTGTGACTGACCACTTGTGACAGTCTTATTTTTTCATGTCTTATGTTTACTTTTTTTGTTTTCAGTGATTGATGAAGTATGTCCTCCTTTTGAGGCCTCTTCTCACTGCTTCCTTGTCCTTTCCTCTCCTCCCTCCTTGCATCCTTGCTCCCTAGCTGACAGGATCCACCACCAGCACTTTACACTCCCTCTTGGCGATCTTGTCCAGCGACAGCAGCGTCTTGTCCTGCGGCGGCAGGTAAAGTGGCCGGCCGACTGGAGAGCCAACGGGAGGAGTGATGGCCCGCCGCTCCATGGCACTGCCCGTCCTGACACACACAAACACACACAAACACAGACAGACACACACACACACACACACACACACACACACACACACGGAAATCTGACTGGATGAAACTTGGTGGGGATCATTACAGCAGTTGCTATGATAAGGTAATGCCCACAAACAAATTCAGGGTGATTTTCTTCCTAAAGTCTCTGCATGATCTTGTCCTACAGTCCAGATTACAAAAAATAACAACGTACATGTACCTCAGTACTGAAGTACAGCACTGAGGTATTGTGTCAACAGCCAACGCAGCGAGTGAGAATGTGTTGATCACCGGCCTCCCGGGTCAAAGTTGGTGCTTGTTACTCAGACTTCCAACACCTTTACCTACCTTGTCGTCTCGCCACGTTTCCCCCTGACAGCGCCAGGGCCATTAAACAATAACAGCGACCAGCTGTGTATCATGTCAACATGAAAGGATGGCTTTTTTGTCTGTGTCTGACACAGGAAGTCACTGACCAAGCACTGTATTTTGATGATTTCAGAGTAAGACCAGGTTGCGTCTCCACCCCAAAAAGGCTGTGAGGCCATGGTCTGCGTTATGACATTCTGTAGTCTCATTTAGCCGCTTGTTAGCAACCGTCTTTTTTAAGACACATAAAAGCTTTTAAATTCACAGTAGGGTATTTGCTGACATATTTCATGTTGTAGAACAAAACGTGAAACGCACCCTGGGTACCTTGCATGTCATATCTCGTGGGGAGTGGAAAGTCCATGACCAAATGTTGATATGTGGCGAGTTTGGAGTGAGAATGTGTTGTGAAACAGTATCCACAGTCTACAACTAGATGAATAAATAAAATGAATCTTCCCGGTGTTTCAGGTCGTACCTCATGATGTGGGATCGAGACGGCTGCTGGTGGGAGAAGGACTGTGATCGACCCAAACTGGCCTGGTGTCGGTCCAGCAGGTCTCGAACCGCCGGGCTGGACGGGCTGTTTTTACCTGGACGGTGATGAGAGGAAACGACACGCTCAATAACTTTAGCATCTTATTGACACTGAGTGGAATATTTTAGAGCTGCGTGTATTAGTAAATCGACAAAATCAAAAGAAAACTATTTATCAAATCAATACTTCAGTGAGTTCTGATGCTTTTTTTGTCCTACATGAAAATAAAATGAACAGTTGTGTATTTATGAAGTGATCATCAACATCTGAAGACATCACCTGGGGCTCTGGGAAATTACACTGCAGAACATGTTTCACTTTTATAAACTAAATGATTAACGGAGTGAATAAAAGGCAGATTGATTCATAAAGAAATAATAGTCAGCGCAGCTCTAAAATATTCATAACAATATCAAAGGATGTTTTTCTGTTACGTGAGAGCGGCCGAGCATCAGGCGGAGGGTTGGACACCGAGGCAGTGAACTGGAGCTTCAGCTTCATGTGTTGGCTCAGCTGCAGATAAACACAGAGGGAGTTAATGAGAGGAGAGAGCTTCTTCAGGATTAAATGTGTTTGAACTGGTCTGAGATCAGAGTCAGCGTACCTCATATAGTCCTGGTTTGAGGATCTGAAAGGCCACGCTGAAGGACAGAGTGCTGCCTTTGCGACAGTGTCCGAGGTTACTGAGAGGAGTGTGACAAACCACAGCCGCCAGTGACGCGTCCTCACCCTGACCTCGACCTCAACACACACACACACAGAGATATAATTATTGACATTATCATGGCTGTATGTGTTGTTGTGCTCCTTCTCCATCTCCTGTAGCTCTGCCCAGGTTTGTCGCCTAACGAGGAACACCTTCTCTAGTAACGAGGTGCTTGAGTTTTCATGTCTGATGTTAATAAAGCTTGTGGATTTAATTGTTCTAAAGGTGTCTTATGAGGTTGATTTGGGTCAGTGGTGAAGTGGTGTTCTCCCCACAGGGCTGCACAAAGGTGTAACTAACAGAGGTTTAGTGGACACTCTTGGAGCGTTCTTTAGGGGCACTGTTGGAGTAATGAAATAAAAGATAAAGTCCGCACACCAGAAGCTGCTCCTTGAAAATTTATTCACATGTTACGTTTCAGGCTCCTGGCCTTCATCAGACTTGATGTCTGATGAAGGACGGACTTTATCTTTTATTTCATACTTACCTTTTGGTCCAGCACCCAGCATTAAGTTTTCTTGGGATGTGTGTGCTACCTTTACCTGTCACTGTTGGTCGGTTATTCAGCACACTCCCAGAGCGCAAAGTGACTCTGGGCACAGATGGAGCAGCAGAACATCAGGCACAGTCAAAACCTAATCGTTCATTAGGTCGGAGGTGAACTAACCCTCCCTGCTGACACATAACACTGGCTCTGTGAAGACGTGAAGACTAGACAAGGTGTCTCCAACATGTCTCACAGTCTAACACTGACTGCTCCTCACAAAGATAAAAGAGTGCATCAGCAGACTGACCCTCTGGAGTCCAGACGAGTCGAACAGCCAGGAAGTCCTGCAGGTTGTTGAGCAGAATGTATTTGACCTTGAAGTGTTCCTTCACCTTGACGGTGCTGGGACAGCTTGCCGTCATGACGAACCGCGGCCGGTCCAGACGGATACTAGGCAACCTGAGAGAGACGGGAGGACAGTGGGAGGGTAGAAACGTGTTGATTTACAAACAGAGAGTCAGGACACGTCCCTGCAGACATCAAGGAACACTGAATTCACTCATAACAACATGAAAAGACACTTTAAGTGAACTGCATGTTGCATTTAAAATGTAACACACGCAGAGACGTGAGTGGGAAAACTGTAAAGGTCCTGCCTACACATGAGCTGCAACTATTATTGTCATTATTGATTAATCTCCAGATTATTCTCACAATTAATTAAAAAATACAATTTCCCAGAGCCCATGGTGCCGTCCTCAGTTTGTTTCTTTTGTCCAACCAATGTCCAAAACTCAACGACTCCTCAGTTACTGTCATAAATTCCCAAATTTATGCAGCTGAAAACAGCAAATGTTTGACTGAAACAATTAATCCAATGTCAAGATAGTTGGGGATTGGTTTTCTTTAGATCTACTCTTCAATTAATCGACTAATCGTTACAGCTCTCGTCTACTCAGATACTTTAATTTTCCAGTCTCCACAACTTTATTTTATGGAAACCTTCTGTCCACACCAGAATATATAAACGACTCCAAACACTCGCCGGGCCAGTGGGTGGTGATAAAGGCTACGTCAACAATATGTCAAATACAAGAGAAGAAGATTCTGAGTGTGAGCAGTGAGCCGGTACCAACAAAACAAATAATAACAAAACAGTACGAGCTAATAATTTCTTTATTTGTACATATTTGAAACATATTTATTCAATGTCTTTCTGGTGCACGAGGTGCAGTAAAACTGAAATGAGACTCGTGTGGACAAACGACGAGGTAAACAAACTGGTAGACCTCCATCGTTGTTGTGTCTGGAGCATGCTCATTCAAGCAATGCACCCAAATTCGTACATAACCCACACATTTTGAAAGGCTCTGATCACGTGACCAATGTGCTGCCGGCAGTAACAAATGAAACAGTCCTGAAAAAACCTGACTTTCGCTCGGGACTTTCATTTTACAGTACTTCCTGAACATGTTTCTTTTCCTAAATCTAACCACAGTAACTTTATGTTAACTACATAACTGTACGTTAAGAATGTAACGTCATTCAAGGGGCACAAATCCGTAGGATATCATACGAAACACTCTCTGAGAATACATTGGCTCATTACACACAGCAACAACATGCAAATGTTTTAAAAAATCTGCACCTTAGAAGTCGTTTTCTAAAACTCAGTTTGTGGACGAGGGGCTAAAAGGTAAAGGAAAATATCTGATTTCATAGAAGTAGAAGATGATTGGTGGTTAAAATTAATTACAAACTACGCCTTACTCCCCTCCTGCTGGTGGTGCCCAGGTGACGACCTTCTTCACCTACCTGCTCAGTTCTTACCTGTAGTGGGTGTAGATACAGTTGGTGAAAGGCATCTTGGGAGTCGACCACTGCAGTACAGCAACCAGGGGAACCTCCAGCCCCTTCAAAATAAAACATACGGAAAACTAACATGTTGTAGTGAGATAAAGGAAATGTTCTGACCACAAGAGGAGTTCATACAGGTGGAATACAGGATATACTGAAGCTGTGCAGTCGAGTCATCAAACATGGACCTGGAGGCAAATGTTATATCATATATGTTTTTCAAACACTGGAGAAGAAATTGAGGTTCATCAAAAAACTGTTTTCCACTTTCTGCAAACTGCAATAAAACATTGTTCTCTCTTGAAGTAATTCATGTTTTCTAAGAACCAGACAACAGTTTTTGTCTCTCAATATTTGGATTTATGGATTTCTAAACATGTAAAACCTTCTTTAAACCGGGACAGCTTGGCAGAAAATATATAAATCTGCTTTTCAAAAATGTCCCAACCAAATCAGGCCCCAATAACCACAGAAAATCTGACAAAGACCATAGTTAAACAACAGAAATAAAGTCAATGACAAAAAAAACATAAAAGATCACAAACCTCGTTGGAGTCGTCTTGTGGCATGTCATTGAGGTGAAGCTGAAACAGGAAGTCGTGCTCCTCCAAAGCGCTGAGCATGCTAGGAAGGCGGCAGGCCAGGCTGTCCACCCTGCAGAAGGACGCCATGCCGACCTCACCGGACTGATGGCTGCAGAGCAAGACACAAAGCAGTCTGAGCGCCATCACATTAAACCATCAAACTTGTGTGAAAACTGAGATGTAAAGACTCGCAACAGAGGTAACACTGTTTAATTTAACTAAGCAGACGGAAACAGGGCATCATGTAAGGTCAAGGACGGCGTGTCATCTCTAGTCAACGTCTCTCTGTGCTTCCGATCTGTAACGCTGACAGGAAGTGACCACCATGAGACGGCGTATCGTCTCTAGTCAACAACTCTCTGTGCTTCGTTCTGATTTGCAGCTTTTCAGACTTATGTTGTGGCTGAATATAATTTGTAGCTTCTTAAAATCTGAATGAGGATAGTGATAGTGAGATACTGGCTACAGTGATGAAACAAAACCAGCATCAGATGGACTGTATTCATAATCAATACGCCACAATAATATAAATAAGCGCCAATTCATCAGTCAATGAAAATGTGTGTGCGTGGGCGGGGCATAAGCACATACAGCAGCAGCAGCAACCCACCGTCTGACACCGGCACAACATGCCGTCTGTGGTCATTCTGACTTGACCAGTGGACTTCACTACAAGCTGATTGGCTGTTGAAACAGGTTGGGGGAAACGCTGTGGGACAAGGACGAAAGTTAAAGTGGCAAAAGTCTTTCTGGGGCCGGGGGGAGGAGTGCTGGATGGGTCCGTCAAACAGACTTTCACCCGAGAGAGTTCGACTTTCGCATCCTGTACGATTGTAATGCCAAACCCTGTTCTTTTTTCCCTCAACCCAATCACATGTTGTTGTTGTTGGAAAGGAAAAGGAAAAAAGAGTCAATTTGTGGTGTTGTACCAATGTAGCACTTTTATTTTGAAAGAGACTGTATCAAACTGTACATTTCCTGTGAAAACAGAAGTCTGTTTTGAAAACAGACAATGCATGTAACAGGCTGAAGTTGACAAGGCGTCCCAGAACGTCAACAACCAACACACCCAGGGTACCTTGGATGTCATATGTGGACGTGGAAAGTCCATGACCAAATGACATATTTCCCCGTCACATATATGCTCTGTAAAGCCCAGACTTCACCGTTGGTCCATTTGTGTGTTTCAAGTTCTTCTTTATGAGCTGTTCAAACAGGTAACAGGATTTTAATAGTGCCGGCTGCATTCAACCAATCACCACATACTCGTGGTTCCTCCTATGCTTGGAGAGTATACTCTAAAATAGGAGCAAAGAAAGTCCCTCAAAATGACGTTGTAAGAACTGTGATAGTTCCTCATTCTTGTGGTGTGAACACGAAAAAAAAAAACACGGTTTAAAACTATGAAAAGTGAAAATGAAAAGTGCCTTGTGTGTTATCAGTGCATTAATTTAAAGTGGTAAACAGACGGTTTCACTGGAGCAACTCAGGAGCCATCCATAATCAGGAATGAACAGAAACCCTGCAGCCAGTCAGAATCCAGTATACACCTGGACCACGATGTAACACATGATAAAACAATACACGTCAGACATGACAGAACTCCACATGTTTCTGTACGTACCACACGTTGTCCACCAGCAGCACGGAGCCATCCGGCATCATGGGAAGGTAGGAGGCATTGAGGTTTGGTAAAATGCGAACGTCCCGAACACTCACTTCCTCCTGTGAAGACTCGTTAAACACTGACAGGAAGGAGGAATAAGAATAAGTATTTTAGTTGTAGACCAAAGTGTTCAAAACTCTGAAACAAAATACTATGATAATTCACTTTTATCAAAAGATTAATGGCTTTTTTGTGTCGACCACACAGGAAGTGTTTCAGCAGCTGGCAGTGGCTTTTTGTAATAGTTTTAATACATTTTTGCCTTAGCTCTCCGAACTCCTTGAGATGAAAAAACTTAACTCAGAGTGGAAAAGTGCCCCACGTCATCTCTGCTTTTTTTCCATTGTCCAGTGGGGGCATGATCTGAGAGGCTGTGTCACTTCCTGCCTTAACCAGACTCACTGCTTTGTCCTCTGCTCCACTATCTTTACATTATGAGCCTGTTGGTCTGGTGTGAATCCCATAATAACAATATAAAAAGAATGATCGCTGACCTTTGAGGACGGCGAGGTGCCTCCCAGAGACGGTCATCTGTTTACAGCGGACAGTGGGAGGCGGCAGGACGGTCAGTGTGGTGCTCACTGTGGACGGAAGCAAAATACATGTTAACTAACCAACAATTAGTTTTACTACAGATTAATCGTTCAGTCTGTGAAATGTCAAAAAAAGTGAAAATCGCAATTTCCCAGAGTCCGAGGTGATGTCTTTGATCGTTTTTTATGCGACCAACAGTTAAACCCCCAAATAATTTCTGTCTAAGATCATACTGGACAAAGGTGAGCAGCAAAGCCTCTTAGCTAAAGCTGTGTGTGCGCCTGCCTTGAAAAATGTGTGAGGTCCCAACATTCCTCCTTTATGAATACCAGTTCATGTGGCCATACACATGCCATGTATTTTGCACCCTAAAATCAATGGCTTTCAGTGTAGACGCGTGGCAGTCTATAGCCTTTCTGACGTACATGTGGTCCTGAGTGCCTTTTTGCCAGTTCAACTTTTGGAACGCAGCAGTGTGGACAGCATGTGACGAGGAACAACCAGTCACAGCTGGAAGAAATCTTTCCTTCTTCAGTAAATATCAGTCTGTGATAAATATGGAGGAGAAGTTGATCATGTTAGTGCAGAGCTGTCAGAGCATCACGTCTATCCCTGAGACGATAGGCCGACAAACAGAAGATCAGCTCTGCTCTCAGGATTTCATGTAAGTTGGCCATGATGCTGTGAATGTTATGGTTGCTTAACAACCTCAGACGCCACCTGCCTCCACGCTCTTGAAAGTTGGCGTGAAAAGAAAGAGGCGGCACGTGTACGGCCCCTGTGTGTTGTCCATGTTGTTTAAGCGTCTGGCCCCTGGCCGTCATGATAGGGACACACTGCCTCCCTCTGTCTCCAGACTTGGTTTCATGGTTAAACATTACAGGCCAGGAAATGGATTAACTCATGAGGGTCCTCACAGGTATGAAAGCAGAAAGGTGTGTGTGTTGTACCCTGAGCTTTGAAGGTGTTCAGGTCGTGTCTGAAGGTGTGTGTTGGCTCTCGTTGCTGTAGGACGCTCAGGTAGCCGAGCTCCTGCACCTCCGCTTTCTCTGCCTCCTTCTTCCACACCGTGACCATCACCTGAACGCACACAGAAGAAGAAAACTGCTGACCAAACACACTATACTGACTCTTAAAGGAATAGTCACCCAAAAGTAACCATTTGTGTATTAATAACTCACCCTGTGTAACACTAAATCTGTGAAAAAATTTCAGGCCATAGTAGCTCAGTGGAGAGAGCGGGCGTTCCATGTACGAAGCCAACAGGCTCATTTGAGATGAGTCAGGCCTGCGCAGATTCGATCACCGGCGATCGCAGCACGATGCATGCCAGTCAGTTTTGTGTCTGACTTCATACCAACTTGCTCTAACGCCAAACAAAAGTGGACAGCGGTAATCTCGTGAGATCAAGGCGATTGCAGTTTTTAGAGTCAGGCTCTGCAGCAAGATGCAGGCCGATCTCGTCCACTTTCCAGGCGAGGTGCAGTTCATCTTGAGTGAGTCTAATGTCCTTGCCACAGTGGCTGTGGGTTCAATTCCAACCTTTGCTGCATGTCATTCCCCCTGTCTTCCCTTTAATACTTAATACTGGCGTATTGATAAAAGGCAAAGGCCCAAAAAATAGTCTTTAAACGACAAAACGTGGGGCGCTGGTTGCGTAGAGGATAGTGCTGGCGCCCCATGTACAGAGGCACCACCCTGCTGCAGTGGCCGTGGCCTGCAGCCCTTTGCTGCGTGTCATTAAAAAAAAAGCAAAACAGAACAAAAAAACAAAGAGGAATTAAAGTAAACAGGGTCCATGTTAAACAACAGGAAAACTACATCAAAACATGCGTCTACCCATTCTCACACAATTCATGTAGAATAATCCAAGTCTCATTTATCCAGTGGTAGGCGCAAGTATGTGTTTGAACCCTGTTTATGTATTTTATTGTACAGGTGTTCTGCTCATCTGTAGGTGAGACTTTTTGTGCAAGAGTGTTTTAAATTTCAAGGTTTGGGCAAAAATGCAAGTGTCTGGGAAGGACTGATGTTAAACACAACTCCTTTTGTTTCAATTCATGAAGAATGTTCTTTGAATTCTTTGTTCACCATAAAGAGATTCAACATAACACTGGGTGAGAACCTGATATACAAATGATTATTTTGTGGGTGAAAATTCTCTTAATGTTTAAATCCTTAACCTGTCTGGTGTCTTCATGATGTTGGAACTCTGTGAAATTATATAAGCTCGAAGGTTTCTAGAAGCAAACCACAGGTCCCCATTTTGCGGTGGACCTAAGATCAATTTCTTGGATCCCACCTGAGTTTGCAAACAGCTTTTACACTTTACTAACAAACTGTGAGGGAGAACAGACGGACGGATGTTCCTCCTGACCTTGACTTTCAGGGTGCTGACGGGGAGTTTGTCCAGAGACACGGTG
The DNA here is from genome assembly GCA_013133815.1 of Cromileptes altivelis. NCBI lineage: Eukaryota > Metazoa > Chordata > Actinopteri > Perciformes > Serranidae > Cromileptes > Cromileptes altivelis. Next base: position 40,598,999 of record CM023143.1, read on the forward strand.
AGGGGGAAGATCACTTCATCCGTCAAAACCACTGGCTCGTCCAGAGGAGACTGACATGGAGACACAGATACACTGATGAGAAGTGAACATGATGAACCCTTACTGAGCAGCAGCTCAGGGTTCAGTAACCTCAGCTCAGAGGTATTATAAATATATGAAAATAAGTGATGCAGTTTGTAGATGCCAGCGTCAGCAGAGGGAAGCACCGGGTGGAAAATGGCACTGATGTTCACTTATAACTCACTCCACAACATAACTTTTCATGCATGTACAGCACAGCAACACACTGATGTTGGGCAGGTATAATGTGTGCACCATCTTAGTATAGCATGTTAGCATGCTAACTGTTGCTAATTAGCAGTAAACAGAGACCAGCTGAGGCTGAAGTGAATGTCATCAGTTCTGCCAGTGTTGGACATAAACCAGTGTCGGACATGTTAACATGTTGACCTGATGACAAGTCAGAGGATCACTAAGGTTTTTACAATTCGGACTTTGACCTGCAGGTGACACTAAAGGATAAATCAGGAGGGAGCAAAAGTCGGAGGGGTTCATCCTCTGGGGATCATGAATGTCCGCACTAAATCCATCAACAATCCATCCAATAGTTGCTGAGATATTTCATTGTATATGTTAGAACTCTGACCTGCCTGTGGCTCTGAGGGGACAAGTAATGAAGGCATCAGCTTCAGTAAGATTTGTCTTTAGGGGATCATGAATGTCTGCACAAAATGTCATACCAATCCATCCCATTGTTGATGAGGTATTTAGTTCTCCTTCCTTTCTAGACAATCAATGTGAGTCTCAACACCGCTGTACCTGAACGGGCGCCCTGCGGAACTCCCTCGCCGCTGTCCCAGATGAGTTGTGGATGAGCAGAGGCTTGCAGTCCCTGAAGCTCCGACACCGGGAGTCCACCCTGCTGCCGAGCGCCGCAATGGCTGCCTCTGCTGCTGCAATGTAGTCTTCCTCACCGTCATCGTTGGCTTCATCCCCGCTGCTCTGGTAGTCGTGGTGATGCTGGTGGTGGTTGCCCCGATGGCGGCTACTTTCACCTGGACTCACGCTGGCCACGGCACACAGAGAGCCAGCCAGCTCTCTCCACGCCCGGCTACTGGCCGACTCTGTCCCAAAACCGGCTGCACTGCCGTCTGTGCCCCCTGCTGGAAAATCATGTGCACACACAGATGAATTCATGCTTGTGACAATCTTGATTGGCTACATTCATTGTATAATCTTGACCCCCTGATACTGTCTCTGCTTTTAGCCCTGATTTGGTCCAGTGTTTTTAATATTTTGGCCCTGGTTTGGCTCAGTATTCTGCAGTGTATTAGCCCTGGTGTCATCAATATTCATCACATACATCAACAATCATTATATCAAATGTACCCTGTTATTGGGTTGTGTTTTGTCCCTGCTCTGACTCTGTATGACAGATATGACCTCTGCACAGCGTCTGGTAAAAACAAAGATGGAGAAAGGTACAGAATGAATTTGATCTAACAGCAGGATTCCCTCCGTGTCGTCTTGAATTCACGTTGAGTAAAATATAAAATGATGCAAATATTGTTTAGTCTCATCACACTGTGAGTCCCTCTATGAATATTAGAGGACATTAAACATCAGCATCGGCTCGGTACTGATTAACGCACAGTGATTGGCTGTATTACAGAGACATGAAACATATCTCGGTTTATCTTTCTCCCTCCTCCCTTTCATCCTGTGCCGGTCGGATGTGGGCATCCTCCTCCTGCCCTCCCACCTCCTCCCACTTACCGGGGCCGTGCTCGGTTGGCGTCGCCCCAGCGTCCCTGCAGCGCAGCACCAGGAGAAAGCGGACCGTCTCGCCCAGGTAGAGGTGACTCCGGCGGGGCAGAGTGCGGTACCGGGCCGGGTCCGACAGATCCGTGATGGGTACCGCCGGGAAATACATGAAATACTCGCACTGCGACTCCATCATCTGCACCATGGCGACGACCGGAGGAGGCTGAGCGAGCAGGGACAGGACCGGAGTCAACAGACAATAAAACACACACACTTCCTGTCATCACTTTCAAAATAAAAGCACGCACATTGTCTGGGTTACAGAAAAATTAGACCAGTGCGCCCCGCAGTGGTTTATTATCAGAAACAACAACAATACAGTCAGACATCACAGGTTATTGAAAAGAGCAGGGAACATGTCAGGATAATTGTCAAAATACATAAAATAACAAAAGACAGTAAATATAAAGTGGTACAGCAGGTCCATGGACTTCTCAACTGTCTCATGGTTGACCTAAACATGATATCATTGAAAGTTAACCAACGTGATTAAGAAGAAAAAGATTGTGCTTCAGGTTAGAAGAGATAAAGGAGATGTAATTTTCTGCATTTAAAAAGACAAGAACATGAGACATTAAATAAAAACACAATGGCCAGTTCATATAGCTCAGCTATAATGTTTAAATCATGTTAACTTTATAAATGAAACTGCAGTATAGATAAAGAAGGTAGATATGTTTATATATTTTACACATTTATAGAATGTAATGTATAATTTTTATTTAACACACCGGCCCTTGGGAAGTATTCCATACAGTAGGCTACTTATTAAAAATGGGAGGATACTTTAGACCATGGAAACTGATTTTTGGTTTGATGTATAAAGACAATTGTTGAGTTTACTTTTTTTCCGTTAAAGGGGAGTTTTGGGGAGTTTTTCCTGATCAGCTGTGAGGGTCCAAAGGACAAAGGGATGTCGTATGCTGTAAAGCCCTGTGAGGCAAATTGTGATTTGTCTTACTGGGTTTTAGAAATTGATTAAACTGATTGATTACTTTGGCAGGATGTTATAACTTTAACCAAAGTTACTTAGATAGGTGGAAAAAGTTTATTGAAGCTGAGAGGTGGTGAGAAAAGATGTGGGGTGAAACTTAAAACTGTGAATGGTCTCTGCTCTTATCTCTTTAAGAATGCCTGTTTTGTAAATTTGAATTTGTAGCGGTCAAGCTAGTTTTGCAATATTGTTATGATTGTATGACTATTTGTCCACGTGTTGTTTAGTTTTTGTCTGCTGTTTTTTTTTTGTCTGTTAGTATGTTATGATGGAGTGATGTTGTTTGTTTGTTGCTTGTGTTGTATGTAATCACCACCTGCTCACACTGAACTCCACCCCTAAATGCCAAAAGTGACAATTTGTTTTACAAGAACATGATGAATAATTAATATCAAAATGAGAACAAAACAAAACAAAACATGCTCTCCGACACCCCCCCAAACATTAATAGATAATTAATAGATAAATACGCCTACAAAATACAACCATCAAAATATGTCTACCCCTGTCCCAAGTCAAAAAAACCTAAACAAAACAAAAAAACATTCAGATTCAGATTCAGAATGCTTTATTATGTTTTTTGTTTTGTTTAGGTTTTTTGGCTTAAGCTCCTTCCCACTGCTTTTATTTAAGTTATCTAAATCTTAAGTAAAGCATGTTTTCCAAACAAGCCTGCAGGTTTGGAAAACATGTTTTCTTTAAAATTTAGCATAAGAATAAATACAAAATACAACCATAAGCCTAAATACAATACAAATGCTCCTTCCCACTGCTTTTATTTAAGTTATCTAATTTTTAACATGTTTTCCAAACACGCTTGCAGGTTTGGAAAACGGCAACGGGAGTGGCACGACAACTCCCGCGCAACAACTCTCTATTTTAGGCGGCTTTTCTATTTTTGTTGCGCTACGCTCCCCTACGCGACCCTCCAGCAGATAAAAACTACATGAAATAGTGTGCTAAACGAGCACAATGTGTTTTTAAATGAATAAACCATTATCAGAGGTGATATGTGATGATTTTCTTTCATGCATTTACCCATGTTTATCCGTGACATTGTGTAAATGTCCGTGGCGGACATTTGAAAGCAAGTAGATGACAAACAGTACAGTAAACTTGTAGATAACTCAAATATATGTAATAACTTAGGTGGGAAATGCTTTAACATTTCATGCAGCCTACATGCAGCCTCTCAGCTCGGCTCCTCTACGTGCCGCTTCCGTACGCAGTCAGTGGGGCCCATATGAATATATATGCTACGCTACACTGACATGACGCTTACATTTGCAGCCAGTGGACCCCGGCCGTAAGCCTAAATGCAACACAAATGCTCCTTCCCACTGCTTTTATTTAAGTTATCTAATTTTTAACATGTTTTCCAAACACGCTTGCAGGTTTGGAAAACGGCAACGGGAGTGGCACGACAACTCCCGCGCAACAACTCTCTATTTTAGGCGGCTTTTCTATTTTTGTTGCGCTACGCTCCCCTACGCGACCCTCCAGCAGATAAAAACTACATGAAATAGTGTGCTAAACGAGCACAATGTGTTTTTAAATGAATAAACCATTATCAGAGGTGATATGTGATGATTTTCTTTCATGCATTTACCCATGTTTATCCGTGACATTGTGTAAATGTCCGTGGCGGACATTTGAAAGCAAGTAGATGACAAACAGTACAGTAAACTTGTAGATAACTCAAATATATGTAATAACTTAGGTGGAAAATGCTTTAACATTTCATGCAGCCTACATGCAGCCTCTCAGCTCGGCTCCTCTACGTGCCGCTTCCGTACGCAGTCAGTGGGGCCCATATGAATATATATGCCGCAATGCTACACTGACATGACGCTTACATTTGCAGCCAGTGGACCCCGGCCGTAAGCCTAAATGCAACACAAAAGCTCTTTCCCACTGCTTTTATTTACAAATTATTTATTTTATTCTTTTATTTAAAATTATTTGACATTATTTGACCTTCACAAGTAACAATTAGTCCCTTATTATTATTATCATCATTATTATTATTATTACTATTGTTATTTTAGATTTTTAAATTGTAGAAGCCGTTTTTTCCTTAAGTTGTCTTTTTCTTAATTTGTTAAGACATTAAGACAGATGAAGACTATTTATTATAATGGAGAGGGAAGGCGGAGCAGAGGGGCAGAGAGAAATGGGGGATGTGGCTGATTATCTGGCAACCCGGAGTCGCTCCCAATGGCACATTGATGTTTTTAAATTGTCGGTGACATCGCCGGTGCTGACGGTTGTTTGGTCGGTAAAAGACGTCACACCGACGGTTGACAGAGCGAGACGGAGCTCTGTGATTGGCTCCTCGTGATCCCTCCGTTTTTACAAATTGTGTGGCGTTTTCCGGTTTCTACTCGTCTGCGTCACCGTCGCCATTTTGTTTCTCCACGAGAAAACTAAGTTAGCTCAAAGTAAAGTTAGCGTGAAGGAAACCTTTACTAGCTGCTAAGGTTTGAATCAGAGAGATTCTCGGCTTGTGTTCAGAAGATGGAGGAAAGTAAAATGTAAGTAAGCTAGCATGTTTACAACTAAGTTAACAATAACCAAACATTTAAGCTAACAAACATCTAGCAATGCTAACTAGCATACTTTTACTTTCAAGTCACGAGTCGTCATACTCACAAACTCATAAAGATAATATGAACAGCAGCCAGTGGTGGAATGTAACTAAACACGTTTACTCAGGTACTGTCAGTACTATCCACTGTCTGCTTCTACTTTACTACATTTATCTGACAGCTTCAGTTAATAGTTACTTTACAAATTAAGATTTTACACTTAAAACATGAAAATGTACATGTGGAGCAGGAACCATGACTATTTTGAATATCTGAATCGTTTTCTGAAACATTTGATGGTTCCAACTTCACAAATGTGTGATTTTTTTGTTGTTGCTGCTTTTGCTTTTTATTATTATTTAATATGTTAATATTGAAGTTTGAACTGTTGGTTGGATAAAACAAACATGATAAAGGTGTCACTTTGGGCTCTGGGTCAGTGTGACTCTATCTCTCACTATTCCTAGAATTTTTACAAACCAAATAATCAATCGATCCATGGAGAAAATAATCTGCAGATTAACCCTAAACGAAAATAATCATTAATTAATAGTTCATAATGAACCAACTCTAACAGTAAAATCCTGTTTTTACATTAATGAGTCAGAATCATCTGATGATATGTTATAGCAGAGAACTACAACAGTCACTGGGGACATTTAGGACTTTAACGTCTGATACTTGAAGTACATTTTCCTGACTAAACTTAGAGTATTTTACAGGGCGGTATTAGTTACTTTTACCAGCGTAAAGGGTTTAAATACTTCCTCTGCTGCTCCGAGCCCTCTAGTCAGATTGAAAGACTCCGCTCAGGTAACACACCTGCTGCCGTCAGAGAGCAGCTGAGACAGTAACACACTGTTAAGATTAGGGAGGCACTGAATATTCGGTAACCGATTATATTCAGCTGAATATTGCAAAAAAACACACACATTCGGTATTCGGTGGAATAAATTAAAGCCACAGTGTGTAGAAATTTCTCCCGTCTAACGTTGATATCATATATTGTATTCAAATAGATGGTGCACTCTAGCGCCTCACTGTTTCAAACACTTATTGCAACAACTGTAGCCGCTGAGTACCAAAAAGCTATGATAACACTGATGAAGCCATGTCATCCGATACTACAAGGAGTACTCATTCAGGCTGCTACACAGACACACGCAACGTGAGTTGACAAACCCCCTCCTCACCATGCTGGCTGTGTTTACAACGTAGGACTGTTGGGGCAGATGTAAATTGAAACAAACCAATCACGTCTCGTCTTTTGACAACTGACAAGTGGCTCAACCTCACACACCTCATCCCTCTCCTCGCATTACTGCGCCGCTAACAGCTGTTAGTGGCCAGCGGCACTACTGCCGCATAACAAAGTCCCACTCTTTGAGCATAATGCAGGATCATGTATTATGCAGCATCACAGGAGACGGAATCCTCATTGCCAAGAAAGTGCAAAAGGGAATCAAAAAGGCAGCGTGACCGGCGAATTAAAAAAACAAGGGTCAGCACTGGGGTTGCCTTTCCCAGGTGGAGAGAGCTGCTGAAGGAGAAAGGTAATACAATCACAGGCCAGCGCTAACAGCGGCTAACAGCAGCACAGTGATGCGAGGAGAGGGATGAGGCTGTTGGCGACTGGCCGCTAACAGCGGCTAACAGCCAACAGCGGCGCTGGCCTGTGATTGCATTACAATTCTCCCTCAGCAGCTCCCTCTACCTGGGAAAGGCTACCCCGATGTGGGCCTTTGTTTTTTTAATTCACCAGTCACGCTACCTTTTCTATTCCCTTTTGCGCTTTCTTGGCGACAAGGATTCTGTCTCCCATGATGCTGCATATGCATGATCCTGCATTATGCTCAAAGAGCGGGACTTTGTTTCAAATTTGCCAGGGTAGTAGCGAAGCGCCTCTTGCTCCTCTCCTTCGGCTCCTCAGTCACGCAGTGCTGGCCTGGCTCTCAACGAAAACGCCGAAGGTGGTGCTGTATGTCCCTTGCTGGCGGGTGTATTCTCAAGATGGCAAAATGTAATGGAACCCCCCCAGACGACTTACCCGCACAATGTACAAACAAATCCGAAATTCTCCTTTTATGGGAATAAGTCAGATTATTGGTGGAGGTAATAGTACACCAGTGATGACATATTTATGGATGCAGACATCAATTTTTGCCAATAAACAACTGAGAATGTTACACAATGTCCCTTTAAAAGCAAGGCCGAATAATAGCGGCATGTTTTGATAACGCAATCAAACAGCATGCCGTGATGGCAGTGTGGCGATCTGTCCGTTACCGCACTCGCATTTGCGACGAAAAATAGTTTTGAGCGAGCAAAATAGGCTTAAATCATTCAGCACGCTGTGCGAGCACCCTACAGATTTCAACCAGCAGCAGAAACTAAAGGCGAATCCCACCGATTGTGGGTTGAACGGGGGTCACAGACACAGACAGTAATGTATTCCTGTCAAATATGGCGGCCATCGACTTACCGGTGACGGAGAAGTCGGCTCCAATAATATCCTCTTCTTGGCGTGTGGACTGCCCAAAAGTACCTGAACAGCCACAGGTATGTGACGTGTCAGAGGAGAAATGAGCCGTTCACGGCCCACAAACCTCACCGCAGTTTAGGGACTGTTCTTTACTTGTCAGGGGAGGAGGGTGGCTGGTTGATTCTTATTTTATTTATTTATTTTATTTTGATCCCCCCAATGTTCATCACTGATTGATGCTGTTTTTGAAGTATGAATAAGTCAGTAAGTAATTTATTCATTGAAATATCATTGATGTATTATAGAAAAGTGATTTATCTTTTTATAAATGACAAAAGGCACATCTGCCTCATTTTCGTTGTGGTATTCTGATACTACTCAGAACCAAGATACTTTCACTGGTATCGTACCGTGGGTCCCAATATTGGTACCCTGACAACACTAATCTGGAGGGGTTCGTCTGCAAAAACAAATGATAAACTAAACAACAATATTCGGTATTCGGTACTCGGTATTCGGCCAAGCGTTTAATATTATTCGGCTTCGGCTTCGGCCACAAATTTTCATTTTGGTGCATCCCTACTTAAAGGTAGGGTCTGGAGGATTTTCCAGTTGCTGTTTGTAAACACACATTCAAATTTGGCCCCTCCTCAACTCTCCCGGGTGTACGGAGCCCAGAGGCACGGAAAAGGGCTTCACAGAAGAGGTTCAGGCAAGGCTCACGCTGGTGCACGCTCGGACACGGTCGGGCACGGCACCTGCGATCTGTCATTGGCTGGGGAAATCTCCGCCCAGAAGCTTACAAAAACATCAAAATACAGTTAAAGGGCAGGAGCTCTGCAAACAGAGTCACCACCACACATGAGTAGAAGCCCATAGGTGATGATTAAGCAGGATTTCATTTGTATATGTCTATATTTTGTTTTGTTTGAAAATCCTCCAGATCCTACCTTTAAGATCCACAAACGCAGCTGAGCAGGAACAGGAGGCCAAAAAAAAAGTCACTTGGGAAACTGTCTCATTACACAAACACACACACACGCACGCACACACACACACACACACACACACACACACACACACTGATAAAATGAACTTAAGTTAGGACAGCAGGCAGGAACAGTCATTACACGCTGTGGCAGTTATTAAAATCTTGAACAGGTAAATGGAGAGCCTGAGTATACAAAGCTAGAAGCGCATGTATCAGCTCTCACAGTAGTGACTGTGTATGCGTAATGGCCTGGAGCTGTCAGTGTGTCGCTGGTTGCAAAGCCTGTTCAATACTGAATGAGTTATTTAAAACCTAACTGACATTTGTCACACAGATGGAACTGAATAAAAGCCGAAGGTGAAGCTCATGATGCTGTTGTACATGCTGCCATTCCTCCGAGGAGAGCTGTTGATTATTTTCTCCATGGATCGATTGATTGTTTGGTTTAAAATTCTAGAAATAGTGAGAGATAGCATCACACTGACCCAGAGCCCAGAGTGACACCCTTGTGACATCATGTTCGTTTTATCCAACCAACAGTTCAAACCTCAACATTAAAACTATTAAATAATAAAGAGCAAAAGCAGCAAAAAAAAATTTGCACATTTGTGAAGCTGGAACCATGAAATGTTTTGGTACAAAAACCGACAGAATCTGAATCTCACTCTGAGTTACTGTTGTTTACAAACTAAAGTTTGTACTGAATATTTGAAGACAAACTGTAAGAAAAGATCCCAGATTTTGGTGTAATTCTGTTTTATTATATCAATGATATATATATATATATATATTAAAAACTAATTCGTCATATCGTCAAGAATATCTTTATTGCAAAAATATTGTGATGTCAGGCTCGACAGTGCAAGCGTTTCACTCGCATTTGCAACTAAAAATAGGTGTGTGCGAAATGTAAAAAATATTTAGGGGCACATGTGCACATAAAAAAAACAGCCGAAGCAGCCTATATTTTTGTCAGTAAATTAAAGACAAAATTAATTTGCAATACTTTTTCAGAACTTGTACACTTTTTATACAAATTCATTAAATAATTTTGCTTGTAAATGTCTATTTGCATCACTTTTATTACAGAAAACACATTATTTGATCAATTTGCGTTGTGCCCCTAAAGTTCTTTGTGCGCTCCTTACTTTTTCAACTTAGGAGCACATGTGCTCCTTGGGAAAAGAGTTAGCTTCAAGCCCTGGATATTATTGTAGGGCCACATCGCCCACCCCTACACACCAGCATGGCGCAGCACACCATTTGAGAACCACTGGTCTATGCGATGTTTCCCAAGCTAATATTGAAGCTATCCTTACCTAACTTAGCCCTGCCACCACAGCCAGTCTGGTTAATCGATAACAGAAATATAGAGTAAAGTAAATAATGGGCTACTGGTATTGGCCGCGTTTCCCAGATCGCTCTTAGCGCTAAGAAGATCTTTCACTAAGAAGGAGTTGTGGGATTGAGCTGACCCACTCTTAACAGTCTTCTTAGCGACCAAATGCTCACAGCTCCTTGCAGCCGCAGCAGGCACATTAATATTACACTAAGCAGACGTTAAAACAGTGTGCACCATATATATTTTAATCTATTTTATACTTCAGATTTATATTGTTTAGCATTAATTGGTGACAGAAAAGAACAAATTTCATTTTGCAGGGAAATGCGTGTCCTTACTGTGCATATTGAATCTTGAATGTACATGTTTTATGAAGACCTTGTGTGTTCAAAGCTGTGGTACAAGTTACGCACTGAAATCTGGCAGAAGAAAAACAATAATAGAAATAAGTATGAGGAATAACAGGTGTGTTTCTGTATGTGCTGTGCACATCAGGCTGGAAGAGGCATGTGCGTCATGCTTGAGGCGCACATTACACACACTTTACAATGTTACAGTTTCATTTAGCAGACCCTTTAACCAAAGCGATGTACATCTCAGGGCTCACCAATAAGGATTGCCTGATTGCCCGGGGCAAGTAAAACTCATGGTCGGGCATGTAAACTAACAACTCACTTGCCCGATCGGGCAAGTTGCTAAAAATAGTAAAAGTTAATAACTAATTGATAAAATAAATGTATTTTAAAACATGCTCCTTCAGCTCTGATGCAGCGGTCTCTCTGCCTGAAGTCACAGGCACAACTGTGTAACAACGTCCTGCCCACAGCCCTCATTGATATTATTTTGCATGACGGACACTTCATATAACAACATAACAATATGCTATTTATGGTGTTATGCCATTGTGTCATTTCAATCTCTACATGGTCACGCGTTAACAGTTCTCCTCTGCTCTCTGTATCGTGCACGGCAGAGTTCTGCCACGCACACAGATGAGCACGCTAGAGCAGCTCGGGCTGCATTTCCCTGACCAAACCTGACTCCGAGCCCAGCGCAGTTTGTCATCTGACGAAGTTATTGTTATGGACAGTGTGTAGCCTAAATAACCATCAACAGACTGCACATTGCGCACAGACAAACAGCTGCTCGCACAGCAGCGCAGCACGGCACTCGTGTTGAGCTTGTGTTGCGTTCAGGCGTTGTCACGTAAATAACAACTTCCAACACTTGAATAGGTCATAGCACAAAACAGCAGCATGTCAAGTGACTTTTTACTTTTATTATATTCAATAAAATTGTATGTTCCTAAATCTTGAGACACCTCATATGTAAGCTAGACAGACATTTCACCTGCTCATTACTGTGCACACATGTACTGTATGTACTTAGTCCTAAAGAGCCCTTCTGGTGCCAGTAGATACATAGAAACATCCCAGCAGGCTGTGCTTTGCAAGCATGCAAAAAAGTTTTACGCATGTGAAAATTATTTTTCATTCTTCATGTGCTTCACCTGTTAATACAGCAGAACTGGAGAGAGGGGTGAAAAATAAATAGAGGTGGGCATGGCTCAAGTAGGGTGGAAAATTATAGACGGAGAATGATTGACAAATTTTTCACTTTAAGCCCTGACACTGTCATATTTGTGTAGGAAGTAAGCTACAATACATGACATATGTTGTTTTAATAAATAAATACAGTGTGAATAAAGATTACATAACATAAAAATAATTAGTCTTTGTTAATCGATTGCCGCTTAAACTAAACAATTTTTTTTAGGGCAAGTAAAAACTGACTTCGGGCAAGTAGATGAGAACATCATGATTAAGTGCCCAAAAGCAAAGTTTCAGTCCAATAGGATGTAGGTGCCAACAGGCAGTGCACAGAGGCAATGAGGTTTATTTTTTATAATGTAAAACATCTGCAGTCTGTTCAGTCAAGTGCAAAAGTGTTCGCTTTACATATGTCATGAGTAGTCTTTAGGAATAAATCATGAAATTATATCAATTCCTTGGGACCATCTGTGTGTAGATTTGACATCCTTACTTTAGCAGGCTGATGCTGAGGGGCAGGGAGGTTGGTTGAGCTGCTCTGGCCCCGCTCACAAATGGCTCATCCAGAGGCCCTCGTCCCCCAGGACATTATACCTTTCCTCATGATTCTCTTACCAAGACTACTTCTTATTTAGATGTAGTCTTGTTTTCGTCATGAAAATAGGTCATTAAAGCGAAATTTCAGTTTCAACCCGTCTCCTATCGTCCTAAATTTGTTTCAAGTGACTAGTGACATAGAAATAATAGTTAGTTATAATAATTAATAATAATAACTTAATAATAATAGTTAGTCCACTAAACAAGCTTTTTTGTCACAAAGACCGCCTCATATTGTTAGGATAAATGTCAGAGAACATATAGAAAACAACATGTAAACGTGTTGTCTTACCTTACCGGTGTGCTGCCATGTTTGTTCACCATTTAGCTCTGCTTTCCAAAGCGCGGCCGAAATATTGTGAGAACAAGCAGCGATCTCATAGTGTGCCTGAACAAGCAGCAACAGCTGGAAGGATACACTGACGAAGAGCTTCGTGAAATTGAAGAACGGAAGAGAGAGAGAGAGAGGCGCAACAGGTAGAGGATGAGAGAGGAGGAATGGCTGCTGCAAGGCTGCGTAGCTCTGGAGATTGGTGGTGTACCTGTGAATGCTGTGCCCCAGTGCCCACAGAAGAGGAATGCCTCTGTTGCAAGGAATGGGACCGGTTGCAGCCTTATTTTCAAGGTCTGGATGTGACAGAGGACGAGACACCTCCACCTGGAGTAACGTTAGTATCCAGCTGGGCTTTATCCAGAGCTGGCGAACTATTTTTCGGCTGTGCTTTGGAAAGCAGAGCTAGAGGGTAAACAAACATGGCAGCACACCGGTAAGCTAAGACAACACGTTTACATGTGGTTTTCTATATGTTCTCTGACATTTATCCTAACGATATGAGGCGGTCTTTGTGGAAAAAAAGCTTGTTTAGTGGACTAACTTTGCACTTGAAGGTTGCCCGTTCACTAACGTTTTAAGAGGTCTGACACTACTATGCGCCCCGGCTGTATCTAGGCTAACGGCTAACATGCTAACTATTATTTCTATGTCACTAGTCACTTGAAACAAATTTAGGACGATAGGAGACGGATTGAAATAAACTGAAATTTCCCTTTAACAAATATTTATCGTCTTAGAATTATTAGAACACACATACACATGAGCAGCAGGGAATTAGTGCATTAGGTAGCAGCGCTGTGTGTGACTTATGCGCTGATGAAGTGGTGGGTGATCAATGTGCCTGACATCGATTGATTTAGTTTCAGCACCGCGGCAGTGGTCAGCTCCTGTTAAGAGCGTCTTAAAGAGCGATGTTAAGAGTGATCCTAAGAAGGCATCCGGGAAACGCTCTCATCTTATTGACCTTTCTTACCAAAGATGTTCTTAACTGCGCTCTTAAGTCCTAAGATTGCTCTTAACTGGGAAAAATGGCCATTATTTGTGGCATGTTCAATGTATTAGGAAAACACAATAATACTTGACTTCAAATGAAAAGCCCCTCCCTTTGAAGTCTTTCTTGTGTCAGCTGCATGAAAATGGAGCATTCTGCAGAGCAGCATTCTCAGCCTCGGCATTCTTTTGGCATTTGTCGACTAATGAATGACTAATCGACATAAAATAATTGGCGACTATTTTAGTAGTTGACTAATCGGTTTGAGTCATTTTTCATAGAGAAAGTACTATAAAAGTACCCAAAATACACTTATTGCAGTTTCTTACGCTCAAATATTGGCAGCTTTACACACTCTTCCATGATGTTGAGCTAAAACCCTTTGGCATGAGTACGAAACAAGACATTAGATGACATAATTTTGGGGTTTGGGAGACAGACCAACATTTTTCGATAAAATGCAGTGTTTCCCACAGGACAGGAATCTGTTTGTGGTGGTGTGGTCCGGGGGGGTATTGAAAATATTTCTCAATACTCATCTGTGTGAAGGAGTGAACATCCAACGTCAGAGTTAATTACTGACAAGCAGAACCTTACGGCCGGGCTCCACCGGCTGTAAACGTAAGCGTCACGTCAGCGTAGCGTCGCGGCGTATTCATTTGGGCTCCACTGACTGTGCACGTAGAGAAGCCAGCGGGGTTGTTTACTGTTTGCCGAGCCAAGAGGCTGCATGTAGGCTGCATGAAATGTTAAAGCATTTCCCACCTAAGTTATTACATATATTTGAGTTATCTACAAGTTTACTGTACTGTTTGTCATCTACTCGCTTTCAAATGTCCGCCACGGACATTTACACAATGTCACGAATAAACATGGGTAAATGCGTGAAAAAAAAAATCATCACATATCACCTCTGATAATGGTTTATTCATTTAAAAACACATTGTGCTCGTTTAGCACACTATTTCATGTAGTTTTTATCTGCTGGAGGGTCGCGTAGGGGAACATAGCGCCGGTGGAGCCGCTGTAATTGATTAACAGGGGGGCGAGATGCTACGGGACTTGTGCTGCAGACGTGTCGCGCCGCTGACGCGCCCGGTGGAACCTGGCCATAAAATTGAGAGTTGTCGTGCGACAGGTGGTGGTTGACGCGCCGCTCCCGTTGCCGGTGCAGCGGCTGTAATTGATTAACGGGGGCGAGCTGCTACGGGACTCGCACTGCAGTTAACACTACTAACAGCGTGAGTTAGTGTCTCTGCACATGTTGAGCTTCCAGCTATGTTAATACAGACACAAACTAATATAACATGATGAGTTAGAGTTGTTTGGACCACTTTTGGACTTGTTTGCCCACATATTTGTACCGAGAGGTCTTCGGATCCGTTCTGCTACTACGTCTGCTTCTTCTTCTGGCGGACCAGGTGCGTTACGTGCGTCTTTACGATGCATACCGCCACCTATTGCACCGGAATTGTAACGACAAGCTACATTCACAGACAGTGAGTACCATTATAATGTGTTTATGAGCAAGGTCGAACAGGTAGCGCCAAAAGCAGAAAAATCTATATGAGATAATTTATTTGTGGCGCACCGCCACAGATAAATGAATGTATGGGAAACACTGAAAAGATTAGTTTACTAATCAAAGAAATAATCGACAGATTAGTCAACAATGAAAATAATCAGTTGCAGCCCTAATTTAAAACATGGTTTTACGAAATTCTGATTAGAGCTTAACTTAACTTAAATTAATCCTTGTTGGTGCAACTCCTGTATGTACTAAATACAATTTTAAAAGGATAAAATTACAACAAAAGAAATGCGAGTCAGTTGAACTGATTTGAATTAAAGAAAATGAAAGTTATAGTGCAACTACTATGAAGGAATAGATATTTTT
Organism: Cromileptes altivelis; assembly: GCA_013133815.1. Classification (NCBI taxonomy): domain Eukaryota; kingdom Metazoa; phylum Chordata; class Actinopteri; order Perciformes; family Serranidae; genus Cromileptes; species Cromileptes altivelis. Next base: position 40,614,589 of record CM023143.1, read on the forward strand.
AATTTAAAGCTCCAGTAGGCAACATTGTTTTGGTATAACTGAGTAAAAAAATTGTAATATTCTCTAAGCATAATGTAAATCAAGTGGTCTGAGACAAACAGTAGGTTTCTGCACCTCACCTCTTTGTTCAGCCTCTAAAGAATCAGTGTCGTGCCGATGTGCATCAACCAATCAAAGGTCAGCTCAGACCACTGCGTTCCTATTGGCTGTTCTACGCATATACGCGTTCCGGTGCCGCCGGCAGAAGGGGAGAGCAAGCAGCAATGGCGAACAGTGCACCACGTAAAAATAGCTATTCCAGCATTTAGCAGCACGGCTAAACAACCCTAAAAAGGAAGACAGAACTCGGTTCCCTGGAGCCCCGGAGGGAGGGGAAGGGTGAGGTGGGGCCGGGCCCAGCAGGAGGGCGCGAGGGTCGGCCATGGGAGTGGAGCCGAGGGCTCTCTGTGGGGAGCGAGAGACGAGCCTTGGGAGTATGTGTGGGTCCGCGAGGGAGGGATGGGGAGGGCTGCTGCGTGGAGAGGGAGAGCCGAGGCTTGGGAGTAAGTGCGGGGCTGCGAGGGAGGGATGGGGAGGGCTGCTGCGCGGTGAGGGAGAGCCGAGGCTCCCAGAGAGGGAGAAATATAAGTAGGATAAAATACTCTCGTGATCATCTGGTAGGAGGGGCTCAGGGCGGAGGCGAACAAAACCTAACTCAGATGAGATTTAGAAATCAACCGTTTTCAGGCTTTCTACCTACTGCAGCTTTAAGATAAATGTTATATTGTTAATATAAAAGGACTTGGAATTGGTTCAGGTAGTTTGTTGAAAATATGATAATTGAAATTATGAATGTTGGGTACAACACTTTACATAGGCCTGTATCATGTTAGAAAATAGTTTATATTTGTAATAAATACTATGTGTTGGAATCACCAGAGGCCCTAAGACACACTATATTTTTAGGATACAATATTATTGCGATTTTAAAAGTGTTGTGATGTGCTTAATATTATGATAATGTGTTTTGTGTTTTATCACTTGTTTCAACTACAAATTATGTCTCAAAAATAAAAACTTTGTCATCACCTAGTCTCGCCACCAGCCAATCAGAGATCTCCGCCTTCTGATAGTCTGGGGACACTCCTCTCTAAAGTGTGTTTAACACAAGAAAACAAAACAACGCCTCCTGCATTTTTGAAAATGACACGCCCTCCCGGAAATGTGTGCTCCCCATTTTCTCGCCCGCAAGGAAACAAACACACAGAGAGCTTGAAAATGGATTTAACTCCGTTTTATCAAACGTGTGCTTAGTCCACATGATTGTGGAAATGAAGGACTTACAGCGACTTGAGCCATTTTGTACCGCTACATGTGTTTCTAGTCGGACTATGTTTACAAGCACAAGAGTTCAGCAAGCCACCGAAGGACCGCCCTACGGATTTACTATTGGTTCTGCAATGTAGGGAGTTTATTTAAACTCTGAAATTGTATCCGCCCATCTAAACACAAAATCAGGGAGAAAGTCTTTACTTAAGCAAAGCGTCTAAAGACTGACTTGAGTCTAGTCATCACCTGTTTTTATCTAATAAGATAAAGTTTACAGTCTGTTCATCTCACTTAAGTCATTTTATTGGTATTTTTTTATTGTGTTCTTATTTATTCTCTTTTTATTATGTGGAATTTTAATCTTTTTTTGTCTTATTGTTGTAATTTTGTAGTCTTGCAAAACATTATGTATTGTTGTTTGTGTTATTCTTTGAAGTGTGTCTGTCATTCCAGTTTTGCCATGTGAAGCACTTGGGGCTGCATGTTTGTATGAGAGGGGCTTTATCAGAAGTTTAATTTGTATTTGTAATATTGACAATTTATGTAAGAAAAATATCAATACTTGGTGTCTGTGTATTGATACAGCCAAGCAAGAGTAAATTATTAATAAAGCCATAAAAAAACACTTGCGTTATGGACACCTCTGTCTGAATGACACAAATCCATTATAACAGATAAATGAACCCAGTAATGTTATATGTTCCATGTCTGAAGGTGTTTTTTTTCAGTGATGTGTTGGCATTCTATCAGTCATAAACACAATTATTCACACATGTAACTGATATGTTTTTTGGGTCATTTTATCAGGGACATTGGCACCAACAGCAGTTGCAGTGGCAGGTACCTGGAGGCAGGTGGAGCTACAGTCTTTCAGGTGAGCGCTTTGTGGTTTGGGCTTTTGGTTCATGAATTGGTTAGAATATAGTAAATCATTCAGGGTGTTTATGTTTTTAAGATACAGTGTGTTACAAGTCAGTTGCATTTTCCTGTGTTAGTAACACTGTCTGCTGCCTGTTTCTGTGGTAAGCATTTAGAAAATGTGATTTACTGTGTTATGTATGTGCAGTCACATATAACAACACTAATATAATATAAAAATCAATTAAAGTACCTTTTTGGGCAGGTGATGCGAGCACATTTCAAGGTAAGAAAAGGCACTTTATGTGCATATTTCATTACAACTCAACTTAAAATATACATGACACCAAGTAATGTGCACAGAATAATACAAAAACTAAAATTTGATGAAGTGCACAACAACAAAACACAAGAGAAACTAAAAAATACAGTAAACACCCAGCCTCCAAAAGACGTTGGTGAAGTTTGCATCCAGTGGACAGACACAAACCATAAACACAAACAAACATATTGTAAGTAAACATAAACTTGGAAAATTAGAGTAGATCAGAAAAGAATCAAAAATCAATTGCTCCAGGGCTTAAACCTAAGGAAGCACAGTGACATCTGGTGGTTTGAGGAACTTGCAGCAGCCCTTCAAGACCGAGGCCAAAACACCATAACACCCCACAGATTTAATAGTGTGAGTCTCATATGCATCACCTACGTTTATTAAATATGTTCGTTTACAACTGCTGAAGTAAATGCACAAACTAAGACAGTGATTTTTTTATTGTTGGTAGAATGATAATCTTGAAAGATTATTTTATAACTTTGGTATGAGATGGGAATGTTCCCATGGGTACGCTTATTTTATTTTATTTTGTAAATGTTTTCAATAATAAAAGCAGTATAAAATGACAAATATATAACTGCAAATAGACAATTGCACATATAAAAAATAAAAGCATAAATGAATTTGTGGAGTTCATGCTCACAATTAACAACTGGATCATCCTGGTGGACTGGAATTTACATTAAGACAAGTAAAAATATATCTATACCTGAATTTACACAAGAAATATTAAATGATGCATGTATGTATACACACATGCACCCTTACAAACACACCATACACTTACATACATATATGCATACATTTTAAATGCCATAAAAACAACAATATACACACTACAACAACACACAACACAACAAACTTCAGAGACTTAAGTTATCTGTCTTTTGTTCCATTAAGTTCTGTGTTGTGCGGTTTGATCGGTGAAGGCAGGGTTACTACTTAAATCAGGCAATCGCACATATGAAAATACCTGTAAGACAACGGCACAAAATTAACAGCAAGATTAACACACATATGAAAATAAAAGCGTAAATAGATAATTGCACATATAAAATTAAGAGCATAGGCAATCACACACACAAACAGGGGCATAAAGAGAGAAACACCCGTATTAAAACAACCATATAAAAAGGCAATAATGCATTTAAAAAAACAACATCAATTGGCAGGCACATAACTAAACCCACTGATAAGTAAAAAGAAAACAATAGTTCCAAATGCTGAATAGTTCAAGCGTTGAAACCCATTCATTTTCAGTTTTACAAGCATACGGCAAGTTGATGAAATATTTTTTACATTTTAATACATGTTGAAGAGCTGATGTGAAAGCAAAGGGGACTGACTTTGATGACCTATGAAGCCAGCTATCTACAAAGAGAAAAGGGAATTGCAGTTAAGTACTTGATATTCAGTGTGTGCTGGTCTCAATGATTATTATACATATGCTGTCAGTGTATTTTCAGTGTGTCACAACTGTCTTTTTCAATGACTTTGGTAATACTGAATATACCAAAGCACAAAAGTAGCAGAATTTAATTTTACAAGACATGAGAAGAGTGAAGACATGAAGAAGAGTGAAGACATGATTCCCTCAGATCAGGCAAGTCTAACTAAGGCAAGCTATTAAGCTAAGAACAGGCAAGCATCATTACGTGTAAACTACAAGTAATATATCCACCACAACAAACAAACGTTTTGATGGTGGATAGGTGTTTTTTTTTTAAATCTTTTTTGTTGTCATTGTGTGTTTAAAATGCTGAGTCATTAAAAATCAATTGATATTGCTGTTATGATAAAGTAGTTGAAAAAGCGGCATGAACCACATGACGGTGTGATAGCGAGATCAAATTGTGTCACAACAGCCTTTTTCAATGAGTTTGGTGATACCGAAACCAAACCACTGGCCAAAAATGTTCTAATTAACAAAAAGAGGCGGAATTTAATTTATCTAAGACGTGAGAAGAGTGAAGACTGGATTCTCTCGGATCAGGTAAGGCTGTTAGCCTGATAGCTGTAAGCTATTAAGCTAATAACAGGCAAGCATTGTATTATTTTACACCCGTGAGGTTTGAAGTTTCCAATTTTCTGTGGCCTAGAGGCCAGATTAAGTCACATTTACTCCTCTTCAAAAATGACAAATTGATTATTTTCAGAGACAGGAACACAGCTCTTTAACAACTTGAAATCTGCTCATTATATGTAGTTGTAGGATAGGCATTTATTCTTGTTTATTTGTTGCATGTTAAAAATGCTGAGTAAATGTAAAATTAATTTATATTGCTGTTGTGCGACATAAGCTAATAATGAGTCTGGCCTGCTTTGTGACATCTTTCTCTCGCTGTAGGCCAAATGACCGTCTTTAAAGACTCTTTCTTCAAGGAAAACGTAAAACTTTGTTGCCTCGTATATGTTGCACTATTGACCAAACCTCTTTGTTGGCTTAAATCCAGCTTCCATTTATACCAACTTTATTGTGCGTGAATATGTGAATGTCTTAACATAGGCATACATACAACAGGGTGTGAGTAAATCTGACCATAGAAGCATGAGAATATTAATACATATGGTCTGTAATTGTATTCAATCTTATAGAAACAATCCTCCTCACTCTGAAATTAATCCAAAACTATCTGCCACTCCCTAGAAAATGCTAAAATATATATTAAATTGAAGTGTAGTCACCGTAGCCATCAGTGCACATTGTGCATTAATATACAGAAAATTGCAGCAAATATAATCTTGGCTGCTGTCTGTCTCTCTGAAAACCATTCAATCAGGTTGAGAGCACATTTGTTTGGAAAGAGCTACATAAACCATGTGACAGTGTGGTAGCGAGATCAAAGTGTATCTTTACATATAGGTCAAACAAAGACCAAAGGTGTAGACTGAAGCCAGGGCTTATTTTGTCCACCCTTTTAACACAATGTCAAAGAGCCACTATAGTGCAAAAGAAAATATTAGAGAATGAAAGAAAGAAAGAAACAAACAAACAAAATAAATAAATAAATAATAAATAAAATAAATAATATGTTGCTCAAACTGGCCTAGTCTCGGCTTAGCAGCATCGAAATTCATCTTTACACACGTACATACAATCATCCACACACACCAAACCAATGCATACGCATCCATATATACGCCCACCCATATATACATTGTTTTGTACATACATACATATGTATACATACATATGCACACATTTACACTTATACACATATATACATACATATACACGCACCCATCCATAGACATATTAACACATGATTTTGTCCATAATTTTGCATTACATATATATGTAATGTGACTATACCACTGTTTTATAATTATTTATGATCTTGCATTTATACGTGTTTTTGAAAATCTTTAGTGAGTTACACAGTTTCATTTCACTATCAAAATTGTTCCACAGGTTGACTCCTTTTACTGAGATGCATCTCTGTTTCATGTTCGTTCTTGTTTTTGTTTTCATAAACATAGATGTTCCTCTCAGTTCATAATGACTGACTCTGTGTTGGAAGAGCCTCTGAACACAGACAGGGAGCTTATTAGCATTTATTTTGAACATAAACTGAGCGGTTTTAAAATCCACCAGGTACATACACCATTAAGAGTATGTGAGTTTATAAATAAATTGTTGGTTGATGCAAGATAATCTGCATTGTTTATGTACAGTAATTAATGTGTGGGACTAGGAAACAACTATACAACAAATGTAAAGAATTTTGGTTGAAGATGTCCTTTTGTTTTATGTAATATTCCTATGGCTTTGGATAATTTTGAGTTGACATGGTTTACATGCGGCTTCCAGCATAGTATATGATCAATAATAACACCCAAAAATTTATTCTCATATACTCTTTCTAATTTGATATTATTAATCTTGATTTGTGCCTGATTATTAGTTTGACGGTATCCAAATAGTATGAATTTACTTTTATTTATGTTTAAAGATAATTTATTATTGTCAAACCATCATTTAAAGTTGGTTAATTCCTCTTGAACTATGTTCAGAAGCTCAGTCAGGTCTTTTCCAGAGCACAGCAGGGTGGTGTCATCGGCAGACAAGTATGAATCAAGTAGCCTCTGTCTCTTATAGATCGAAAAGTAAATACAACTAAATTGTGTAGGAAATAACTTTATTTTTCTGATGTCTCCGATTATACAGACAAAAAAATCAAGCATTTTTCCCATATCAATTTAGAAATATTCCAAAGTAAAAGTCCCACATTTCTACTTGAAATGACTTCAGATCTGAAACTTGAGGTGCTATAAAAACACATTGCTCCATTATTGCTGACAGTGACTAAAATATTTGAGTTCAGGACATCTCAGACCACACCAGTACTGAAAATTAAACATTTCAGCCAATATATTGATACCTGAAATTTTTGACTCTTCTCTACTCCACATTTTTTACTTACACTATCTCTTCTGGTGTATGTGGTGGACTCAGTCAAGCCCTGTGATGTCACAGGGTATAGTACTGCAAGATGATGGTTCTTTTGCCATGAAAGATATAACAGGTTTTTTTTTTAAACATATGTTTATGTCTGTCATGTCTGTTACATAACTGTCAGTTAGGGGGAAAATCCATTCGTAAATCATGTCAACTTGACTGCTTCAAGAACATGTTTATAGAATACATTAATTCTTTACATTTTTTTTATTACAACAGTGAATAGACTCTAGTGAAGTGATCATTGTTCATTTTACACTTGTATGAACCACTTTTTTATTTTTAGAACTGACAGCAGTAGAGTACACCTGGAACTCAATGTAGATTGTTCAGAGTATAAATATTTCCCAAAGTTCTCTAGTAAGACAAGGCCACACTTACTTAGCGATATTCAAATTATTGATAGAAAACACACACATATATAAAGCATCAATATCATAAACAAGTGTAGCAAAATCAGATTGAATTTTCATTAAATGAAATGCCTTAATTCATATTTTATGTTGAAATTTTCAAGTGCTTATGCTTTGTTTTAAATTAGCATACACTTCTTACATTAGAATAATGCTGGAATCATTTCATGTAGCCTAGGATGAGACCTCAGCCTTGGCTGGGATGATCAGCAGTTTCACTTGACAAAATAGGTGGTACATAAGGATGGATCTGATGGCCTGGTCTCTGATGCCATAGATGAGAGTGCTCAGACATCTGGGAAAAAGGATAATACAAACATAAAGAATACTCCAGATATGCATTTTTTTTTATTCTGTCTGTGATTTTTGAGATGGCAGTAACAAAGGGGTTGTGTATAGTTGAAGAGAGACTGAGGCCCAGCTGCACCAGATAAAGCAGCGTGTTGCGGGCCTTGCGAGCTGAAGCTTTGTCTGTGGAGGCTGACCTGGCTGCTATCATCACACAGATATAGGAAGAAATGACTGTCACACTTGCTGATATAAAAAGAAAATAAGTGTATGCTCTGTCTTAATCATCAGGTGCTGGGCCAAGCCATGTTATTGACTATATTGACCGTGTGTGTGTGTGTGTGTGTGTGTGTGTGTGTTTGTGTGTGTTTATATGTGGGGGTGGGAGGGGCGAGTTTTCAATATGTATGTAATATTTTTGTTGTACCTTTTTATTCTATGAAGCACTTTGTGCTGCATTTTTAATGCATGAAAAGTGCTATACAAATAAAGTTTGATTTGATTTGATTTGATGAGATACTGACAACATCTTTTAGACGTATTATCTCCCCATGAGTTCGGCCAGATCACTGTCATTCTCGCTTATGTGCCTGGACCGAATTACATAGCAGCAGGGGAGAGAATAATGGAGAGCTGTAATAATGCACTCGTCCGCTCTGCAGATCAGCCAGTGTTCGTTCTCAGGGACTATAACTCCTGTAATTTGTCTGACCACTTGCCCACCCTTCAGCAATATGTCGACTGTCCTACACGTTTAAATTGAATGCTTGGTGGTTGCTATGGCAACATCCCGGAGGCTTATAAAGCGGTATGCAGACCGCCTCTCGGAAAATCAGACCACAGTGTAATTCACCTTTTGCCTAAATACAAATCAGTGGTCAAAAGAATGAAACCAGTTGCCAAGCAAATACAGGTTTGGTCGGACAAAAGCAAAGACCAACTCAAGGACTGCTTTGATGATTCAAATTGGGACACTCTTTGAATCCTGTCAGGACGGGGATGAACTCACGGACACTATCACATCATATATTACATTTTGTGAGCGCTATGTGTCTGAAACAAAGACAGTGAAAATTCTCCCAAATAATAAATCCTGGGTCTCTAAACAACTGAAAACCTGTCTCAATGAAAGGAAGGCTGCTTTCTGCTCTGGTAATATGTAATTAATGAAGAAGAAAAAAAATAGACAATTAAGAGGGAATATCTTTAAGGCAAAAACTGAGTACAAAGATAAAATGGAAGGTAAATATTTTAGTGGTAATATATGACAGGCCTGGGAGGGTCTAAATACCTTAATGAGAAAAAACACTGAAAAGATGATAGTTCCATATGTAACAGTCAAGGTGGAATCTGTTACATTCAGTCTCTAAGCAGCTCAATGCCGGATTTCCACTGGATGCTTGTCCGTTGCGGAATGGCAGCGCTGGTTATCCACTGCGTGCTCAGCCATCTGTCAATACCCACTGGCTGCGTTTGCTGTGCGGAGCAGTGCAGACGTCTGGAAACCTCTGAACTGTTGACTTCAGGCCTCCCTCTGCCCATTATGTAGGTTAAGGTGTAGTGCAGGGAAATATGATCCGCTGTGAACACTGACGGAGCCGGAACGCAGCACAGCTGCAGTCGGTGGAAACACACACATTGACTGGAATTCAATCCTATCGGCTCTGCTTCTGTGCCGGAGCGGAGATGCAACCAACACGCATCTGGTGGAAATGGGCCGTAAGTTTCCTAAACATATGCTAGGGTCCTATTTGTAGACTTCAGTGCAGCCTTTTAATTCTATGAAGCTACATATTCTTTTGAAAAGGCTGTCTCATCTTAATGTTGATAAGGACCTGATTCTTTGGATCTGAGATTTTCTCTCTTGCCGTCCTCAGATGGTCTGTGTTAATGGCACTCTATCAGGAGAGTGCATTATAAGCGCAGGCTGCCCACAAGGCAGTGTTCTATCACCTTTGCTCTTTTCCCTTTTTACAAATGAATTTACGCTTAATGATTGTAATTTTAAATTGATTAAATATGCAGATGACATGGCCTTAGTTGGTCTGTTAATTAAAACTGACCCCTCTGGTGAGGCCTCCAATCTTGCCCACACTAAGGTCTCGTTTATCAATCAATCAATCAATCAATCAATCAATCAATCAATCAATCAATCAATCTTTATTTATAAAGCACTTTTCATACAAAAATGTAGCACAAAGTGCTTTACATGGTTAGAAGAAATGCCCCTCCCATCCATCCCCCAGCCTCCCACAGACACACCCACCCACCCAGCCACCCTCCCATAAACACAGTCATGATGTAGACATAAAATCATGTGGCAGAGCGCAGAGCAACCAGGTGAGGAAACAATACTGCAGGGAGCCATCTGCACCGGGAGCTGATCACAGCCCGTGGCCACCAGGACACCAACACGGAGTCCACCTCAACATGGGCAGATAGAGGGACCCACACCACTGCCAAGAAGGCAGAGTCCCCCCCAACCCAGTCGAAGCAACCCACGAGGCAGCGCCAGCGCAGCCAGGGCCAGTCACAGCCCCCAGTGCAGAGGGCCCCCACTGAGGAAACACTGGATTTAAAAACTAAGAATAACATAAAACATTGATAAAAGACTAAGAGTGACATTAAAATATCAGTAAAAAACGAAGAATGATGTTAAAACCTAAGTAAAAGTGTCAATGACAGTAAAACATCAGAAAACTAAGAAAATATTAGTTAAAAGCCTGATTAAATTACACTACATTCTCTGCCGCCCTCAGGTCCTCTGGCCAGCCATTCCACGTACAGGAATGATCAAGGGTTTGTAACGTATAAGCAGTTCTGTAAGATAAGAAGGCCCAAGACCATTAAGACATTTAAAAACCATTAAAAGAACGTTAAAATCAATCCTGAAACACACGGGGAGCCAGTGCAGTGATTTTAAAACCGGTGTAATGTGGGCCCGCCTTCTGGTCTTCGTCAGCACACGTGCAGCAGAGTTTTGTAAAACTTGTAGGACTGAGATACTTTTTATGGGAAGACCAGAAAGCAGGGCATTACAGTAATCAATCCGGCTAGAGGTAAAAGCATGCATTAGCATCTCCGTGGACTCTGGCTGTGTTTTTTGGATGATAAAAGCCTGTTTTTGTTACATGCTTAATGTGTGGAATAAAAGTAAGCTCAGAGTCAAAAATAACGCCCAGGTTTTTAACTTGAATTGATGGATTTAAGGACAATGCCTCAGGACCAATGAGTAAAACTTCAGTTTTGTCATGGTTGAGCTGTAAAAAGTTTTCTGCCATCCAGGATTTGATGTCCAAGATACAGTTTAAAAGGACATCAATTGGCCCTGTGTCATCAGGAGACATGAAGATGTACAGTTGTGTATCATCAGTGTAACTGTGGAAGTTAATACCATGTCACCTGATGACACAACCAAGAGGCAGCATGTACAAATTAAAAAGTACAGGACCTAAAATTGAGCCTTGGGGTACACCACATTTAATTTCATGGATCTCTGAAGAGCATGTATCCATACTTACCGGTCAGGAACCACGAAGGCCCTGCCATCCTCATCTGGGTGATCCGGTGCCTCAGTCAGCACTGTGTAGCGGTTCGACAGGTAGAGCCGTGGTGGTGGAAAATCCATGATCCGCGCCTTCCCCCCTCCCTTACCTATTACCTCAGACCAGTTGCTCTCTGGGTTTGGGGTCGAGCAGGAGGATGACTGAGGTTGTAGAGCATCCCATAGCAAAGTGTCAACCATGGAGGAGTTGATGGAGTTGATGGTGGAGTTCAGGACGCCGATCTTCTTGTTTTGTGCAGCAGCTGTCTCTATGTAGCTTGACAGCAAGACGTCCTTCCTCAGCAGTTCCTCCGACAGTCTCCGGACATCTTTCCTAAGCTTAGTAAGCACTCTTTTCCTGTGGGTATGAAGACAGTCCTCACAGGGCATGATGATCACCCAGGAGTTTAAAACTTGCAGGCAAAAGCCCAGAAACTGGGCCTGGTGAGATGCCTAGGCGTCCGGTAGTTGCGGCGCTGTCGTGTCGGCACAGTCATGCAGAATCGTTTAAAACTTGAGGCCGGTCTGTCCGATGATTAAAATAACAACCCGAGTGGATGAAATAGGTAATAACAGAGCAGGGCCTGAGCTTAAAATATTTTAAAAACCTATAAAAATGAGTTAAAAATGAGTCAAAAGGTCGTATTTTCTAAGAGCCAAAATGACGGAGGTCTGTCAGACGCTACGCATGCGTAAACATCATACAATGATTTCAACTGAAAATGGTAAACTTTCAGTTGTGTTTTGGCTGATCGTTTACATGACAGCAGCGTTTTGGGTGCCTGAAAACGCAATGTTTGAAAATGGGTTCCAGAGTGCAATTTTTTGGAAACGACAACGTCTCCGTTGTCAGCTTTACTGTACTCTATTTTGTGTTACCGTGTGAACGGAGATCGTTTCAATAACGTCATCATATAAATGCGGAATTTTTCTAAAATGCAAAGGACAGACTTTTCCTGTTTAAGAGAAACCGTTGTCAGTTTAACCTTCTGAAATCTGGGAGGCGCTACAGCGTACCTCTGGCCAAAAGTGTTTGTTCCAAATGCCATCAGCATTCTTAACTCAACAAAGTGAGCAATATTGTATTGTTGTGTGTGTTGTTCTATTCTGTTCTATTCTATTCTATAGTACTGTGGTCAATCTTATAGTATTTTCCTTTGTGAACATGCCAAAAGTATCTTTTTTAATTTGGCAGAAGGATGAAGAAATATTAAGGATTTTGTCGTCTTTTACCTTAATGTCATTCTTCATGGCCATTAAAACCATGTAACTTTAATGGAAATGTCAGATGCAGTGGTTGTCATGTTCCGCCCTGCCCTTTAGATTACATTATTCTTTGTTTCATAATATTTATTCATATTCTTTTACTTTGAAATACTCACTTTGCCTCTCACTTCAGATATTCAGTTTTCTGCCTCTGTGTGTTTACGAACTGAGTGATTGGGTCTTTTTCTCTTTGTGTTCTTATTTGTTCTTGTGAAACGTCACCTTTTCTTCCCAACTACTGTCCCAATACACAATACTTATTTAGTATTTTTCCAAGAACAGTTAAAATTCACAGAAATGGTTTTGACACACCCATTTGACTGAGGATACATTGATTGGTAACATGAATGAATCTGATAGAACGGATATCCTAGCATTTATTTTGGCTTTCAATCTGGGATCACGGGACTCCACAGACGATATATTCCTTTGTGTAAACTGATATTCCCTCAAACCTCAGCCCTCTCAAAATGGTAACTGAGGCCCCTTTTGTTCTTCAGACAAAAGACAAACAAATGAACTCAGTTTAACACATCTCCACGTCCCCTATTCAAAACTATGCGTGTAATGTGTGTGTAATGTGTGTATAATGTGTGTTTAATGTGTGTGTAATGTGTGTTTAATGTGTGTATAATGTGTGTGTAATGTGTGTGTAATGTGTGTTTAATGTGTGTTTAATGTGTGTTTAATGTGTGTATAATGTGTGTGTAATGTGTGTATGTGTGTATAATGTGTGTTTAATGTGTGTATAATGTGTATAATGTGTGTTTAATGTGTGTGTAATGTGTGTATGTGTGTGTATGTGTGTTTAATGTGTATAATGTGTGTATAATGTGTGTTTAATGTGTGTATAATGTGTGTATAATGTGTGTGCAATGTGTGTTTAATGTGTGTATAATGTGTGTGCAATGTGTGTTTAATGTGTGTATAATGTGTTTAATGTGTGTGTAATGTGTGTTTAATGTGTGTGTAATGTGTGTTTAATGTGTGTATAATGTGTTTAATGTGTGTGTAATGTGTGTATAATGTGTGTGTAATGTGTGTTTAATGTGTGTATGTGTGTTTAATGTGTGTATGTGTTTAATGTGTGTGTAATGTGTGTGTAATGTGTGTATAATGTGTTTAATGTGTGTGTAATGTGTGTATAATGTGTTTAATGTGTGTGTAATGTGTGTATAATGTGTGTGTAATGTGTGTTTTACTGTGTGTTTTGAATCAACAAAACTTTACAGCACTTCACAGAAATGCCACCTCCAGCTAGTGTTTTGAGGTCTAACTGCAGAGTGACACAGACACACTTCAGCACAAGTATAAATGCTCACAAAGACGTAGGTCACGTGTGCAGAGAGCTGACGTACAGGTATAAATGCTGCTTTAACTGCTGCGATCGCAACGTCTTGGAAGGTGTGAAAAATAAAGGGATGTGCAGGGATCAGCTTCCATGGTAACTTATGGCAAATGAATTTAAAACTTCTTCATGAAGCTGATTTTCGGAAAATGGGTCTGACTCACAGAAGTCATCTTAATTTAACTGGTAATTGTGTTTTATGAAAGTCTTCCAGATGAAGGTCCAGTCACCAGGGCCCAGTATTTCAAAGTTATCTGATAGGATTATCCTGGCCGGATTGGATTAAATCCTGATCTGATCTGAAAACTGGGTATTTCAACACAGATCAAGAGGATCCTGATCCTGAGGATCAGGATTCAGCTGTGGTAATCCAGTCCTCCCTTTAATCCAGATAAAGGCTGCATTTGGGTATTTCAAAAGTTAACGCAGAGATCTGGATCAATTTGATACCAAATTTCAGGATTATTTGGATCCCACCTCAGAGGTGGCCTCAGCTCCACTTCTCCTAGATATTGATACTCAAGATGTTCATTACACTTTATCTAAATTAGTGTTTTAGTTGTAAGTAATTTCAAGCATAGAAAAATATTGTTTGGCCATACTTCGTGAAACTGCTGTAAATAAGAGTAACAAATATAGACCATTTCTCAACGTCTAGTTTCACCTAACATTGTAACCTGTTTGTACCAAAACATCCAACATATGTTTGTGGTCAGACAAAGGCAAGGAAATGCAGTGCAAAGCAAATTTATTTGTATAGCACATTTTCTTTACATAGAGTGCAAGAAACAACACAGGGATTAACACAATAAGCACATGGCAATTCAAACAGAGTACTAAAAAAGCAATTAGAAACAAATGATATGTGTGCACTTGCATTTTTCCAATGTTACATCACATGTTTGAGGGGGGAAAAGTAATAGCTCAACTATGTCCTGAAAAAACATTGCTGTATGTCTCAATTTAAATCACATTTAAGCACTTTCAATGTATATTTTCATGCTTCTGATTTAATGAAGATAGATTTTACTTAATTCAGATAAGCTTGAAAATGCACCTGGGAAGTGCTTGACTGTGATTTTATAACATGCAGCAATGTATTTCAGGAAGTGGTTGTGTGTACAAACTGATTATTTTACTTCATCAAATCAGATGCTATGGTGCTATATGTTTAGTGGGAGCCTTCTACAAAAGGGGATACATGTCCAGGGATTTCCAGCACTCGACCTGTTGTCTTCATTAGCAGTGGCATTGCTGAGTGGTCCATGGGTGTGAGTGTATTCTGAAAGTAGAAGTAGAGTGTGTATGAGCATATCTTGGTCATTGTAAGGAATCCACAATAGTCAGAGAAATTGTTTAAGTAACGTTACAGAAAAGCATATCATCAGCATTACTGTAGCATACCCAAACTCAATCCTCTGACACTTCTGAATGAACCGCAAAATTCATACTAGTACTGTGTATTTTTCCAATACTGCAGCAGTCTGCTCTGCACACAAAAATAAAAAGGTCTGCTGTGCTGGCAGTAACATAACGTTAAACTTGGAACAGGTTGGTGTTTAAAGAGTTGATATATGATGTACTTCTGATTAATTACCTTTTAAATTAAGCCATAGACCGCAAAATACATTAACAAAGTCAGCTACCTCGCTAGCCTGCTAGCTACTTAACATGCAAGTCAATGGAGCCGCGTTAGCTACTGTTAGCATGAACTCGGCTCAATTAGAGATCGGTACGCCCATGTTTTAAGTAGGTGACAATTCAAATAGCTGGCTCACATGAGATGGTGAGTGGCCTTCGTATGGTCTTAAAAACGCTACACATTAGACAACGGCATACTTACGTTTTGATGCGAAAGCTGTGCTACCAACTGCTCCTTTTGTGAAGTGTTCCACCGTGGAGACAGAGCACAGCTGGTCATAATCTGAAAGCCACACCCCCAAAGGGGAAACGTTTCAGATCCGGGGGCGGAGTCGTGGAGGATTTCATTATCCGGATTATTCTGATCCGGATTACACGTTTTGAAATACTGGGCCCAGGTGCGTCAGTACCCCTGTAGCATCTCTGATTCTTACTCCTTACTTATATAATAATGTATTTAATGTTCTGCATTCAATATGTTCATATTTAAAGTTAAAACAAACATAATAAAGACATGCTCATAGAGAGTATTGCAGTATTTTTATTCTTTAATTAAAATGACAGAAGAATCAGAAAAATAAATCACTTTGAAATCTGAAAAACTAAAAAGAAGGTATGATTATTGTTTATTGTTACTTGCTTGGATGCAGGTGAAAAATGTGTGAGCATTTTATTTTGTGTAAATTTTGTACATTGTGTTGATCAGTGTGTTAATAAAGGAATATGTTTAGCATCCATTGCTACGTTGATTAAAGATGATCAGAACAGATTTCAGACATATTAAGTGCAAGAATTGTTTAAGACAGCATTAACCTGCATGACTATCGTAGAGGGGGAGAAAGAGGAACTGTTGCTGTCTTACATGGTGAAAATCAGATGACCAGTGAAGGTGACATGATGAAACCAGTTGCCAGACACCTTTGTGTTAGCCCACAGATGCACAAACACAACATCTCCAACCTCTAGCAGCAGGTCAGCACCATTAGAGCCTGTCCCATAATGGTTCGTCTGTTGCTCCCATGCAAGATAATGTGCTCAGAGTTCTTCACCAACTCAGCCGCTGCAGCATGATTAGTTGCTCCATTTACACCTACGTACCACACAAAGTGGTAGGCTCCTCTCACCGGTGCAGTGAAAATACCTGTTGGACATTTGTTTTCAGAGGGAAAATCAACTTTTAATTCTGTCAATCAGACTGACATCAGCTCAAAAGGTACATTAATTGTTGAGATTTCAGAGTTCAGGTACATGTGTGTGGGTTGTAGGCATTTCCAATGTTTGTGGTGACGTGTTTGAAGATCAGCAGGGTGTATTTAGGAAAGGGTCCGGCTGAGAAAGCCACCTGTTTCTCTGAGACAGAGATTGTGTGATTGTTATCTCTTTAATCCAATATGAGTCTTACCTTAAAACACACACAAGATTTTGAAAGCAAAGTTTGACAATTAAAAGCATTTAATTGTCAAACTTTGTTTCCCCAGATAACAACCCACACTAATTATCTACTGACTCATCGACGCTGACATACTGACAGATAGAAACATGTTTTCAGTTCTTATTTGGTCAAGATTATTACATTTATTCAAACTTGGTGATATATTGTATTTTTCATGTGAAATTTAAGAGCACAATCAACACAGAGAAGGTCTATTTTTATTCCAGCACAGATATGCTCTATATCAGCTGCCAGATTTTAGTGATGATTCATTTTTGCCCCTCCAATATTGGTGTTTGATTCAAAGAGCCTACATCGGTCAGGCAGTGGTTTGACTCAGGGAAAATTGCAATAGTAGATAAAAGTTCACAAGTGAGAGCTGCTGTGTCGGCTGCGCAGCTCATCATGACACTGCAGCTCAATGAGCTCCAGCTGCAGGTGATGTGGGGTATCATCGGGATCCACAGAGAAGGGAGACGAGAAAAGGAGCATATCTTTTTCAATGACAATAAAATCCTGAAAGCGTCCATTAAACTGCAGAGAGATGTGATCTCTGTTGCATATTTTCCCACTTGTGCACCAAAGTTTTCCCATGGAAACTGTCCATTACCTCTTGCAGTGTGGGGAAGTGTGCGGTGTTGGGCTCTCTTTGTGACGGGTGTTTTTTGAACAGCAGGAGTTTGGTCATAAAGGCCTTGATGTGTGCGTATAGTTGGCTGATCACTCCAGCGCATTCAAATGCTTCGTGATGTCAGTCAGAAACGCCAAATCTGCCAGCCAGACAGGATCTGATAGTTCTCCCATTGGCTGCCCCTTTTCACCCAAAAACTGTTCAATCTCCCTCCTGAGAGAGAAGAACCGTTTCAGTGCAGACCCCCAACTGAGCCACCTCACATCGTTGAGGTAAATCACATCTCCATACTTTGCCTCCATATCCAGGAGAATCTTCTGAAAGCGGCGGTGCTTCAGTGCTTTAGCGCAAATGAAGTTTATAGTTTTCACTAATGGTTTTATAACATGTTCAAACAGAACCCATTTAGCACATAGGACCTACTGGTGAATTATACAGTGGAGTTTAATGGCATTGCCCCCGTTTGACTTTGTTGCATATCATCGAGGCTAATCCACTTCGTTCACCCACCATTGTGGGAGCGCTATCCGTTGCTAATCCCGCTCAGTTTTCTCCATGGCAGTTTCATGTCATCAACAACTGAAGAGAGGGACTGAAATAAATCCACTCTGGTCTGGCCTTTAAGACTCTGGAGATCAAGCAGTTCTTCAGTAATGTTTATATTATCATCAATTCCTCGCAAAAAAATAAGCAACTGAGCTGTGTCAGTGATGTTGGTGCTTTCATCGCAGGCAAGGGAGAAAAAGTCAAAATCCGCCCCTCTGCTGCTGATTTGTCTCTTGATGTCTGAGGACATTTCTTCAATTCTCCGTGCCATCGTCTTGCGAGCAAGGCACACATTATTAAACTTCTGCTTCTTTTCAGGGTAAATGTTATCCACACAATCTTTCACAAAATCACCTTCAGTAAAAGGCTTTCCATGTTTTGCAATAAGCATTGCCACTTCATAACTGGCCCTGGTGGTGTTTTCCTTTGACTCCTTGGCCTGAGTAAAAAGCTGCTGCTGGGAGGCTAGGTTAGCTTCGAGCTGCTTCACTTTCTCTTCCCGTTTGTTGCTGGACAACTGCTGGTATGACTATTACTTAGTCTCAAAATGTCTCTTCACATTGAACTCCTTCGTAACAGCAGCGGTCTCTTGGCAGATGAGACAAACACAACTGTTTTGGCTTTCAGTGAAGAAGTATTCGACCTTCCACCGCTCCTTAAAGCGGCAACTGTAGAGGCAGATAATGTGTCATTCTATATCAAAGGTGAAAATAATGTCAGTTACACAAGGTCTTAGAAACAGTTGATCAAATGTCAGATTTGGCAATAAGAAGGACTCCTTATAAAGAGTTATTGTGGTAAATTGAGTAGTTCTTGTGTAGTCAAGTTCTGGAAAACCAAATGGGGCAAAACATTTGGGTCAGGGTGACCTGACCTTTGGAACAGATAGGCTAGGTTTTACAATAGGAAAGAATCCTTATAAGAAGTTGTTTTTGAGTTAAGTGATGTATGGAATGCTAGGGAAACTCCGATAAAGGAGTTGTTTTGACAAATTGAGGTTTGTGCGCAGTTCCAATTCTCAGAAATCAAACGGAGCACTTAGGTTTCCCAAGAAATCAAACCCATTGGGACAATTAGATCATAATCCCAGACCTGTCTGCACACACATACACACACACACACACACACACACACACACACACACACACACACACACACACACAGGCACACACACACGCAAATGAACAGACGCACACATATTCAATAGTATAAAGGCTTTTGGAAGTTGGATAAGCGGGGCTCTTTGTGCTGTTTCATATGTGTTTGTGATCTGCAACTTGTGTTGCTGAGTTCTATGATGCAATGAAAGTAATCCGTTTGGCTGTAACTTTTCTCTGTGGTTCTCCGAGTCTCTTCATTTCAGTGTTTGCTGAAGTTGAGCAATTTCCTTACATGACCCTTGCTGTCAACTTTTCGCTTCTTTGCTGTGGCCATGTCTGCTAGGTCTGCTACCAAAGATGCTCTGACCTTGATTATGGTCTGTTTACATATGAAAACATTAGTTCCGCCTGCGTGGTTCCTACCTGATGTCCTACTTTGCATGTCTACAAACCACAAACTGTGTGACAGTGCTGCCATTGTGAGGTGAACCAAAAAATTGCAAACTGAACTTGTTCGATTAACCAATACTGTGTGGTGGGCCACAAATAATATATTTTTAGCGACAAGCCGCGGGCCATTTAAAAACGGTTGAAGTGCCACATTTGGCCCGCGGGCTGGACTTTGGACACCCCTGTTGTAAAGCATATATATATATATATATATATATATATATATATATATATATATGTAGATAGATTTTTTTTTTGTGGATTTCCCACAGAATCCACAAAGGTAAACTTTTAGCATATGATGTAGAAAGGTGTTAGAACCGATAAAAACTATAAAACATTACATTTTTCTCCTGGGTTGGGCCCATTTTTGTGTCTGATTGACTGGACTATAGAGATTCTATTTTATCCAAGAAACACACATTCTAGTTCCACCTTGATCTTGGAGTAATACACTGAAAAGAAATTATTGCAATCCCAGCAGTTTTGGGAATTTTAGAATAAGTATAGTAAAATCAACTTTATGCCAAACAATAGAACTGGTGTCACAAAAATATAAACGTTAAATTTACTATCTAGAAATATTGAGACCAGTGATGATTTCCACAGAATACCTTGCAGCTGTGGCCTCAGCTCGTTCACTTCAGTCTTCTGCTCCAGTTCTCTCAGCTTCGCTGCTTTTTCTACAAACAGAGGATAAATAACTCAGTGAGTTTGCAGCAGCAGGAAGGTTGCAGTGATATTCATTGTCACTGTGTGGCAGCGTTCACAGTTGAACTGTGTCCTCTGTAAACCTGTGTGAGCCTTATGTAGCAGTTCAGCAAAATGAGGCGGGAAGGTCGGAGAGGTCACAGACAGGTGTTGAAGTATTCTTTAAATATTTCCTCGTTCCCGAAAACACAAATCAAACCATCAGCGTATTTCATAAAATGTAGTGTATGAGTATGTATGTACAGTATAAGGAACAAAGACAGAAACCACTGATCCTGTACTCATATTTAATTAGTCGTAATGTGCCACGTCTTCCCTGCACCACAGAAAAAGTCTGAATTTCCCAGAGAAGACAAAAAACAGATGCACTTTAACAGATTGATGTACAAACCCTGTTGACCTGTCTCACTTTCATTACTTTCTAAAACACTTGAATTTGCTTGATGCGTTCAACTTTCTGCATATCTACACAGCGATCTTCGTGATCCCCACCAGTCCTCTTTAGATAAAGGCCACTTATCTTAGACTGCCCTCTTTGCTGACACACTCCACACTGCTCCGTCCTCATCCTGCTGGACCTTTTGAGCGCGTTTGACACAATGAACCACCAGATTTCCCTTTATATCCTCCAAGAACTGTGAGTCTTAGGCTCTGTGCTCTCTCTGTCTGTGTCCGTCCTCAAGGACCACACTGAAGACCTTTGCACACTGAGTCTCATTTTTGTTCCTTTACTTTTGGCCTTGTGTACATGGGATTGTATTGCTACGTATTTTGATCTCTGCACTTTGTTATTCTGTGACTTAACCTTTTTTGTACAGCACTTTGGTCAACCTAGGTTGTTTTTAAATGTGCTTTATAAATATATTTGATTTGATTTGCACACTGAGTCTTTTTTTTTTGATGAATTTATTTAGTCTGTCATCTAATGCACAGAAACCTTACATGCTAAGTCCAGTGCATTTAGTTGTCTGTCCTCCATCTCTGTCTCCACACTGTCTCTGTCTGTGTGCGATCCACATCCTCCTCATCCTTATCAGCATCCACCTGAATATTACTATCTGACCTGTTGAACGTAGCTGTCTGAGTCCTAAAATTATTCTTTGCACCCTGTTCCTCTGTCTTGTCATGGCTGTGTCCCACTGCCACATTTTCTTCACTGATTCTTGGTCAAACATCTCTAAAGGTTCCAATGGAGGCAAAAAACACAGAAAATAGAACCTGTTCTGAACAACTTTAAGGACGGACTAAAGTTTCGGAGTCAGTGTACAAACGTGACTGACACAATGTGAGGTCGTATTTATATTTAGATGTGTGACAAATTCAGATGAAAATAACAGACTTAATGTGCAAAGGCCTTGATGTGGTAACTTGGATCTGTGCCTGAAACTTGTAGCCTCATTACTGGGGTCCCTCAGGGTTCAATTCTGGGTCCCCTCTGTTTTTCTCTCTACCCCAAGTCACTCAACTCTCATCTGAAACCCAGATGAAAGCACAAATCTTTACTTGTCTCTCAGTTGACATCTGCGCACCACCTGAATCTTAATCTTGCCATGACCGAGCTGCTCCTCCTTCCAGCAAAATCTTCTCCCATCTGTGACTTCTCCATCACCATTGAGAACATTGTGGTGTCCCTGACTAGGACTGAAAGGAACCTAGTGCCCCTCTTTGACAGTCATGGGCAGCATTGGCTTGGTTTGGTTTCTTTACTCTTACTCTTCCTCCCTGCCGTATTACTAGACTTGTCTTTATTGAAGTAAAGCTGCTGACAAAGTTCTGCTAATTCAGTGATAATCACATTTAATGTCAGTTCGGTAATTTAGGTTCTTTACAATAAAAGTCTCCTGTTACTTACAAAAAGGTCCTGGCGCAGCTCAGGGTTGCATGGTGTGTCTAAATTGAGGATGGAAATGCAAATCGGCATGACATGGCTATACTCACGTGGCTAAAAGAGACAGTGGAAAAAGCCCAAAAGTGTGACACTGGATGACCAGTTGTCTTTGTGCCAACCCACTTTAGGAGATTCATTCTCTACAAAATCAGGAGGATATTCTGCACCCAGGAGTTGGTGCAGGTTCTGGTCCAGGCTCTTGTCATTAGGAACCGGGTGGCCTAAGCTGCCAGGACCCTATTGTTATCCTTCATGTTCTTCTTCTTCTTTCTTCTTCTTTCTTCTTTTTCTTCCGAGGAAATCAAACTTCCCATGTGCGAAAAATCACCAAACTTTGCACAAAGGTCCAGTCCCATGCCAGATTGCCTCAACTGCAAAAACAGGCCAGTAGTCCTGATGGTGTCGCTACAGCAAGCCTCTAAAGTTCAAATTTTTGAAAATTCACAACAAATCAACCATACGTGCTACGTGCTTGTACATTTAAACCTGTTGCAAATTATGAAGTTCATCGCTCTGTTTTTTTTCAAAAACTGTAAAACTTATTAAACCTATCTCCTCCCACAATTTTTGCTCAATTGACACCAAACTTGCTACAGAGCATCTTCAGACTGTCCTACAAAAACGATCCACACAGATTTTTGATTTATCGAAAATTGAGCCTACAGTACATCAAAATGTTTGACTGTAAACGGTACTGTAAACATATACATGCAAATTCTTGCTAAATAAATCTTCAATGTTCATTAAAAAAAGACAAAATTTTTGAGTCATTGTAGATGATGTTTGGAGAATTTCAGAATTTTATCTCAAAAACTGAATTTTTGACAGCATTTTGAATTTCGCTCTCATGCGAACAATTGGAGTCAATGTAAAAATGGCATTTTTAAACATCAGTGTTTCACATATGGAGCCAATAAATCATTGTTAAAAACAAATTACCAACATCTCCATGCTGTCTGGATGCAATTTGTGTATTTTCGGATTTTTGTCTTAATAACTGAATTTTTGACAGCCGTTTGAAATCTGCCTTAACACACTGACAGCTGCAGGTGACTAGCTTAGTCAATTTGTGAAGCTACATGTGACATTTCCGTTTGCCAATTAGCTCAGTGAGATAGAGAATGGCACTTGGTGTTGAAGATTGTGAGTTCAAGCCTCAGCTCGTGCAACATTTCTATATGAGAAATCTACCCAAACTTATCATAAAGGTCCAGTCCCATGCCAGATGTCCTCAACTGGAAACACAAGACAATAATCCTGATGGTGGCGCTAAATTTCAAAACTTTGAAAATTCACAACTAATCAACCATATGTGCTACAGCTTTGGAACTTTCACTTTGAAATTTGCTTTTCCATGGCATGGATGGCTACTGTCTGGCACCCTGATGCTTGGCTTAGACAATTTGTGAAGCCACACATAAACTGTCAATTGCCAATTAGCTCAGTGAGATAGAAGATGGACCTCAGTCTCAGAAATTGTGAGTTCAAGCCTCAGCTTAGGCAGAACAGACATTCTAATGTGAAAGTCCTATGTTCAGGCATCATGCTATGTGGATTAGAGAAGTTAAAATAATTATGATCCAGGCAGTTAAGCGGAGAGACAAATACTCTTTATCAACACTTTTCCCTGTTATCCCTCGTCTCTTTCCCCTGTTTATTTGGCTTAGCTATCAGTCAGTATGCAGAGTCTATCCAATAGCTACTTTTACATTTTAAAAAATGTTTTCATCTTTGTCACCGTGGATAATGTTTAGCTTTAAGCTAGATCAGGCCAGTTTGTTCATAATTGCTAGCAGTTAATGTTATTCTTACTTTCTTGTTCTTGAGTTTTTTCTTTCCTTTGTATATTATGAGTCTGATCACTTCAGTCACTCATCCACAATTTGAAGGGCATGCCATAATTATATGATGTAACTTCTATGTTGTGATATGGTTTTTATTAGTGTGTGTGTATTACATTTTTCACATGGGCTTTTACATATACCACACATTAAGTGTTTTATGCTGAAATAGATTATGACTTCTTATCAGTATAATGAGCTAGAAGAAGTTTTAAACATATATACCGCAGAGTTGTCTCTTGCTAATTAGCTCAGTGAGATAGAGCGTAGTCTCTTATGCTTAGAATGCCATCTTTTTTTTCATCTTCCTACACTCTGCTTGTTGCTCAGAATTGCCTAATGTTGCCTAAAATTGCCCGGCCCCGACCATTGGTGCGCAGCAGCTATAATTTACACCTAGATTTCTGCAGCTTACTCCTGACCGATGAGCCTGTACCTACCACCCCGACCTCTCAAAACAATTATGTGAGAATGCAGCATCCCGGCTGGTCTTTAACCTACACAGGTTCTAACACACTACCCCACTACTCCACACCCTGAACTAGGTCCTGGTGGCATCTCAGTCATCCAGGTCATGGTAATCAGAAGTGCTATGTCATGGGCAACAGGACTTGCTTGCATTTCTTGGTGACGTTTCACCTCTTGTCCAAGAGGCTTCTTCAGTTCTAAAGGACTGATGTGGAGTCACAGGCTTTAAATTCCGTGTGGGTGTGGACCTTTAAAGTCCTGACACACCAAGCCGACGGCAAAAGAACTAGCGGCGACGAAGCTGACTGTTCCGTTGTCTACGTCTCCTCACATCACCCTGTGTCAGTACATTTGAACACACTGCACAGACGACATCCGACGGCCAACCGGCCAACGGCCAGTTCTGCGAATGCGTGAGAGGAAATAACTTGGGAAACCTGACGTCCGACGAATGCATGAAATACAAACAAAGAAGCTAGCGGTTGCTTAGCATTTTCACGCCACTCTCACTCGCCACAGATGGTTTTGTGTAGCTGATAAAATGTCTGATAAGTTACAAATGGCACTGGCATTGTCAGCCCTTGTTCTTTGCTTGTGGAAGAAGAGAGGAAGACGCGGAGAAGAAAAACAAGGAGAAACTGCACAAAATGGGTGAAATCATGGATACTGCAGCGACAGGCTCAAGGGGCTTTCCCGAACTTGTGTCGAGAGCTGGAGACAAATGAAACCTCCGATTTTAAAAATTTCGCTCGGCTCTTTCCTGTCCAGTTTCATGTGTTGAAGGAACTTGTCAGTCCGATCATCCAGAGGCAGAACACCAACTACCAGGATTGTATCTCCATTGGGGAGCGGCTGATGATTACACTGCACTTCTTGGCAACAGGTATGCAAGCTAAAGGTGTCACAGTATTATATAGGCTATATATATATATAAATATATAGATATAGATAGATAGATACGGCAATCCGTTGCTGTCTGATTTATGTTTGTCTCATACAATTTGCAAATTTTCCGGGATGCACATTTCCCTGATATAAAAACATTGAAGTAAATAAAATCCCTGAAATTGGGTGAGAATTATTGTCAAAATAATATATGCACCTTGCACTTCACAAATAGTGAAATACTTACTTATTACTACTAGAAATATAATGTAGTTGATGATTTACAATTTCAAAATGTGTTTCATCTGTTTACACCAGATATGAATAATTCTGGATGAATAAATGATTCTTGTTGTGGTACTTCAAGTCCTTTCAGTATCAGTATTTAAAACTGTGGCTGTATTTAATCAGAAACAATTCATTCAAAACTGTCTTTCAATCTTTGTATGTTCAAATATCTACAGTCATACACAAGTTGAGTAGAACAATTACTGTATGGGTGTAGGGACATTTGTGAATGCTCTTGACTGTGGAGGTACATAAGTGGTCTGAATGTTTTTGGTATGTAAAAACACTACATTATCCTAGCCAGGCAGTATTGTGTGACATCAATGCACGGAACGGTGGTATTCAAGTCCTTTCAGCAGCAGTACTTGAAATGCTGAAAGTATTTAATCCATGACAATACATACACAACTGGTTTTCAGAGCTCTTTTTGTGTGTTCAAATTCGTAAAGCCAGACACAGGGTGTGTAGGGTGGTTACTGAATGAGCGTAGACACAAGTATGAATGATCTTGACTGTGGAAATGTAAATAATATGGGGTTCCTTTTAGTATGTAAAGACAGTACATTAATTAGCCGAGGCAAACAGTATTGTGTGATGTAAATGGATGGATTGGTGGTATTTCAAGCCCTTTCAGTAGCAGTACTTTAAATGCTGAAAGTATTTAATCCATGACAGTACATACACAACTGTTTTTTTGTGCTTTCTGTGCAAATAATTCAGACTGTAACAGATAACTGAATTATGTGCTTTTTAGTTTTACTTTTTGTTAGTTGTTTTAATAGTCCTGTTTATTTTAACTATATATTTGTAAATACTCATTAAATTTCTATATTTTCACTTATCTTTCCACTCTTGCAAGGACCACCTGTAACACAAATAATTTCCCCTCGGGGATCAATAAAGTATTTCTGATTCTGATTCTGATTATATTCACAGGGGAAAGCTTCAGGAGCCTTTCTTACCAGTTCCGAGTGGGAGTATCAACAATTCGGCAATTGGTTCCTGAAACCTGTGCAGCAATCTACCAGGTTTTAAAGGAGAAATACCTGAAGTTATGTGCGATATGAGGTTTATAGTGCTGTCTGCTAAAGTTATCAGGGGTCTGACATATGAAACTAGCCATGATGGGTTTTACATTGTATTTTCCTGTTTTTCAGTGCCCAGACACAATTGAAGAGTGGCAGTGAGTAGCCGATGGATTCCAGGCTCAGTGGAACTTCCCAAACTGCCTAGGTGCTCTGGATGGGAAACACATCAACATTCACCCCCCACCAGGAACTGGATCAACATTCTACAAGTACAAACATACATTTTCCATAGTCCTAATGGCACTGGTTGACAGCAATTACAAGTTCCTTTATGTAGATGTTGGTTGCAATGGGCGGATTTCTGATGGCGGAGTGTTTGGTGGATGCTCACTGCAGGATGCTCTGGAGAAGAGAACATCCAACATCCCTGCCCCTGCATCACTTCCTGCTTCTGACCAGCTGGCTCCTTATTGCATTGTGGCAGATGAGGCATTTCCCTTGAAGGAGTACCCCATGAAGCCATATCCGAACCGCGGGCTATCTGTAGAGCAACGCATCTTCAATTACAGGCTGTCACGAGCTCGGAGGGTGGTAGAAAACGCTTTTGGAATCCTAGCCAATCGTTTTCGGGTCTTTCTAACCACCATTAACATTCAAGACACTGCCAAAGTGGAGGACATTGTTTTGGCTTGCTGTGCTCTGCACAACTTCCTGCGGACCGAGAGCTGTGACCAATACATGGTAGGGGTCGTTGACCAGGAAGGACCAAATCATGACACTGTCCCAGAAAGATGGAGACAAGACCCTGACCTACAGCAGGCTTCCCTGCCACACACAACCAATGCTACAACACGAGCCAAGCAGCACAGGGATGAGCTATGCCGTTACTTCATGTCTGATATCGGTGCAGTGCCTTTTCAGTTGGGAAAAATATAGGAAATGTGTATGCCTGATTGCCTATTGATTGTATGATATTGTAGTGTCTGACTGACAAGAAAACAACTTGGCTGTGTATTTCAGGTCTATGGCTGTAGTCTAAAAATACACAATAAAATTATTTTGCATGATAAATTCTTGTCTGGAGTTTAATCTATTGAAAGTACGCTCTCACAAAGTCATTGAAAGTCAAAGTGTTTCATTACCAAATGTGCAGGACAATGAAATGCTTATAAATGTAACAGTCAATTGCATAGCACAGCTCTAAAAGGAACTATACTGCCTGGCCAAAAAAAAAGTCACCACCAAAAAAAAAAGGTCATACACTCTAAAATTTCGTTGGACCGCCTTTAGCTTTGATTACGGCACGCATTCTCTGTGGCATTGTTTCGATAAGCTTCTGCAATGTCACAAGATTTATTTCCATCCAGTGTTAATCCATCCATCCACCCAATCCATTAATTTTTCACCAAGATCTTGCATTGATGATGGTAGAGTCTGACCGCTGTGCAAAACCTTCTCCAGCACATCCCAAAGATTCTCAATGGGGTTAAGGTCTGGACTCTGTGGTGGCCAATCCATGTGTGAAAATGATGTCTCATGCTCCCTGAACCAGTCTTTCACAATTTGAGCCCGATGAATCCTGGCATTGTCATCTTGGAATATGCCCGTGCCATCAGGGAAGAAAAAATCCATTGATGGAATAACCTGGTCATTCAGTATATTCAGGTAGTCAGCTGACCTCATTCTTTGAGCACATACTGTTGCTGAGCCTAGACCTGACCAACTGCAGCAACCCCAGATCATAACACTGCCCCCACAAGCTTGTACAGTAGGCACTAGGCATGATGGGTGCATCACTTCATCTGCCTCTCTTCTTACCCTGATGCGCCCATCACTCTGGAGCAGGGTAAATCTGGACTCATCAGACCACATGACCTTCTTCCATTGCTCCAGAGTCCAATCTTTATGCTCCCTAGCAAATTGAAGCCTTTTTTTCCGGTTAGCCTCACTGATTAATGGTTTTCTTAAGGCTACACACCTGTTCAGTCCCAATCCCTTGAGTTCCCTTCGCATTGTGCGTGTGGAAATGCTCTTACTTTCACTATTAAACATAACCCTGAGTTCTACTGTCGTTTTTCTTCGATTTGATCTCACCAAACCTTTAAGTGATCGCCGATCACGATCATTGAGGATTTTTTTCCGGCCACATTTCTTCCTCGAAGACGATGGGTCCCCACTATCCTTCCAGTTTTTAATAATGCGTTGGACAGTTC
Organism: Cromileptes altivelis; assembly: GCA_013133815.1. Classification (NCBI taxonomy): domain Eukaryota; kingdom Metazoa; phylum Chordata; class Actinopteri; order Perciformes; family Serranidae; genus Cromileptes; species Cromileptes altivelis. The sequence continues at coordinate 40,643,529 of CM023143.1, forward strand.
TTAACCCAATTTTAGTAGTTTCTGCAATCTCCTTAGATGTTTTCTCTGCTTGATGCATGCCAGTGATTTGACCCTTCTCAAACAGACTAACATCTTTTCCACGACCACGGGATGTGTCTTTCGACATGATTATTTAGGAAATGAGAAGCAACTCATTGCACCAGTTGGGGTTAAATAACTTGTTGCCAGCTGAAAGATAATCGCCCATGCAGTAATTATCCAATAGGAGGCTCATACCTATTTGCTTAGTTAAATCCAGGTGGCGACTTTTTTTTTGGCCAGGCAGTGTATTTACAAGTTCCACATCCAACATTACAGATTGCAGAACTGTCTGTCAGAGGTTTCTGATGCCAGGTTCTGGTCCACTGAATATTTGAATAGGCAGTTGTCCACATCGTGCTGGAAATATGGCAGTAAATGTGGGGGCAACTTCCGCATTCTGTGCTCAATGTTCTTGTAGTAGGCATGGATGGCATCATTGCTCTCATCCTGAGAAGCTAACTTCTCCAGGGTTTGACCAATGGTGCGCATCAACTGAGATGACTCCTCACTGGTGGACTCGTCCAGTATCTTCCTGCTGTGCTTCACCCGAGGCCTCAGAGTGCTTGACTGGCTGGAGGTGCTTGGCAGTGGGTCCTCTCTGGTGGGTGTAGGTGCGGACTCTGCTCCACAGATGGTGGATTCTGCTAGGGGAGTGCTGGGTCTGTGTTACGCAAAGAAGCAGAACTCCTCTGAGGTGCTGGTCCAGTCTGAGGGTGTCTCAGAATCAGCATCAGCTGAAGGTTCCTTATAAAAACAAAAAATAAATTATATTAATATAGAGTGAATAAAGAGTGAAACCAAGTTATTGTACGAAAAGATACATGTGAAAAGAGGGGTACAAACTAGGGCTGTTCGATTATGGCAAAAATCATAATCTCAACGGAGCACCGGGCTAGCTGTGAGGCTAGCGGGGTGTTAGCCGCAGCATGACCGTGGGGAAACACAGCAAGTTAGGCTCCGGCCCTCCGTTGAAATGACCGAAGAAAGAAACAATGTTTTCTTTTTACTCAACAAATAAAAGGGTTTAGTTACCACGATAGTTAGGTTGGAGGAGGTTTCTTTCCTTTTTGTGTAGGGCTCCAAAAACTGCAGCCGGGTCAGTATCCACTGCTGCCTGCCAGTCTTCTGTGCTCCAACACTCCCCGAGGGTGCAAGTTTCTTGTACCGGGTATACTGGGTTCGCAGAGATTCCCACCTCTTCCTGAGCTCTTTCTCTGACAAAAAAAAAGAAAGAACTTATTCATCGTGCGTGAGCTAGCAAACAATTACGAACAGTTCCTGCTAAAGAGCTCAATGGCCAGAAAGAAAATCTTACCCGATATAACAAGCTTATTTTCAACCTCACGCTAGAGCTCCCTTTTCACCACTCGGCTGGCATAGCGTTTTGCTGTGATGTCGTACAGAGCTGGCCTCTCCTTAATCATTGTGATCAGCTGGTCTTCAGTGTCGTCGTTCCAGATGGCCATGCCGTTGTGGAAATATTCACGAAAGTTCAGATGAAATGTAGATCAAAAATAAGCCTTCTGTATGTGCCCTCTGGACTTTATCGTTTGCTTTCTTTTGTCATTTCCGTTTCTCTTCTCGTGCACTGATTTGCTAAACTGAACAGCCAATCAGAGTGATCTCTTTCACCGACTAGTCCCGCCACCAATTCAATATGCTCAATTGGCCAAAAAGCCGGAGAGGGCCGACACGGACGCGGAAGTGCCAACAGTGCGGGACAAGGCCAACAGACACTCACCGACGGCCCGATGGCCGACCGTCGACCGTTGGTTTGGTGTGTCAGGACTTTTACGAAGTTGTTAAGGTCACATGTGAGTCGTTGACTCACCCGTCCATCATGTGTGTCGTTAGGGTTAGATGGGACCAGGTGTGAATGGGTGTGAAGTCATCTGGGGAGAGATCTCAAGACGTCAATGGTGAAACAAAACAACCACTCCACAAGCGCATGGTACAGCGCAGGAGAGCCAGCTTGTCAGGTCAAGACTCAGCTGTCCATTTACATCTAAAGGAGAAGGGACACTCTTTCGAGGACAGCAATGTCCACATCTTGGCCAGGGAAGAAAGATGGATTGAAAGAGGTGTGAAAGACGCCATCTGGGTCAGACTGGAAGTTATTTCTTCAGCCTCTTTTTGTTTCCACCATTTTCTCCTCTGATTAAGAAACTTTTAAGTCTCTTAAAGTCCTTCCCCCTGCATCTTAGAAACTCTGTTAGGGGCAAAGATGTTTTAACATTTATCTTTACAAGGACCTAGTCTTGACTTTAAGGGGAAACTCTAAGAAAGCGCAACAATTCTAAGAATTTTCTCAGAATTTCATCACTCTTAGCACTAAGAAGCTTTGTGAATACCACCCCAGATCTGTAGGTCACATGAGAGCAAAAAGTCGGAATATAAATGCAGCTTCAATGTTGCACTTGAAGCAGTTCAGTATATTTGCTGCAGTTTATGTACGTGTGTGACTCTGGTACTTCTTGGGGTTTTGTCCACCTGGTTAAATACACGTATTGTAAGTTGCTTTGGACAAAGGCATCAGTTTAATAACTAATGGAATGAATCAGTGAGAAGTGATTGTGATGCATTTTCTCACATGTTTAGCACAGACTGTTTCCTGGTACTGACGCATATGTTATCAGTTTGTCTTGTGTTTTTGCAATGAGCAATTCACACAACAATTCAGTTTGAGATGAACCAGGAAAACACCAATGTGAGGGAAGTGCTTGTTCATCTGATAACCATCATGGCTGCACCTGGCTAAGCTTGTTCTTCTTTTTGCCTTGTTCACACAATCACATAGATTGTCTTTGCATGTGAAATAAATACAAGCAAGACTGTGGTTCCCATCATATCTTGATCTCCCCAACTGTGGTAGCAGCCGTAGCATGACAAGCTCTTGTGCCATTATTTTATGGCACCAACGAGAGAATTAGCTCCACCAGCTGTTTATGTCCGTCAACCAGTGAATTCATATTCACATAGCAGTAGTAGATGGAATCAAGCATCTGTAAAGTGACACCTAGTGAGCAAAGTGAGTAACTGCTTCACAGTAATCCACCAAGAGAGTCTAATGCTGGCAGCTTGGTACCGCTGTATGACACAGTGGTGGTTTGAGCTATATGCTAACATGTTTACAAAAACGTTGCTAACGTTCTTATGCTAAGCAGGCATAATGTTTACCTTCTTATCTTAGCATGTTAGCATGTAAAGATTAGTTAGCAGTGAATAAATGGTCCCCCTGAGGCTGATGTGAACGTCATTAGTTGTGCAGGTATTTGCTCATAAACACCATTGTAGGGCACTTTAATCAGAGTGCGCATGGCTGTGCGTGAAAGAGAATATCAGTGTAATATTCATTTCATCAGCCATGTGAACAGCTTACTGGGTGTGCTGTCTTTTCTCTGAATATTGGCAAAAACCTGGATGTTTTTTGCATGTAGACGTCATGAGTGAGACTGAACGCTCCACACTGAGCTCAGGGTCTCTGCTATTCTGGGGTCAGTGGGTGAAGAGGAGATTAACTTTCAGTGCATTTTCTTTAACATAAAGGTTGACACTTATTAACCTCAGTGTTAACACAACTCTCAGAGGACAGAGCTCAGTGCTGTTGCATCAGGAAACACACACCATCCCTTCACATCCACACACTGAGCTTCTGTGTGATGTCAGGTATACAAAGAAAATGCTACAGTATTCATCACGTGATAGCATTACACATTAAAGTAGAGCTACTCAATTATGGAAAAAATCATAATCATGATTATTTTGGTCAAAATTGAAATAAAGTTTATGCAAACGATTATGCGGCGCACGTGATGACATATTGTTTACATGACAGCATGCCATTTCTGTCTCACACAGGAAGCCAGTGCAGTGATTTAAGCACTGGTGTGATGTGCTCCACTCTCTTGGTGTTGGTGAGGACTCTGGCAGCAGCGTTCTGGATGAGCTGCACCAAGATTTCTGGCTTGATTTGTAGGTTTTAGTGTCATGGCATCAAGGTGAGCACTGACTATTGATCTTTGTTCTTTGGGGCCAAAAACAACTATCTCAGTTTTTTCTGTGTTTACATTACATTACATTACATTAAAGGCAGACTTTTTTTTGCGAATTAGTGATTTAAAAATGAAAAAAATTTTCAGAGATACAGTATTACAGAGATACCTGAGTACAGTGCACATTTAACATACTCTCACCCAGCAGCCTATATAAAAACATTACAGGTAGCCATTTTTGTAATATTGAAAAGTACATACACACAGCACATCTTCACGATATATTACTATTTATCTGTTTTTATATTTTAGATTATTTAGATGTCAGTGAGTCAGTCCCACACTTTGATCCAGACTGAAATGTCTTAACAACTAAATGTGATCCACCCATTGATGTTTTGCTCAGGATGCACCCTAATAAGATAAGATAAGATACACCTTTATTGATCCCACAATTGAGAAATTCCAGTGTTACAGCAGTCAAGGGTAAAAAGTCAAATTAAAGATTTCAATATTTAAAAAACTTTAAAAAACTAGGCATGCAGAAAAAAGTACAAAAAATACAAGAAACAGCAATAAATAATAATAACAATAATAATAATAATCATAATCATAATGATGATGAGCAGTGGATAAAAAGTAACTCAATAACTCTGGGAATTCTCTGACTTCTCATCTAACACCACCATGACGTAAACATTTTAACGTGTCCAATATTTTGGTTCTTGACCGAATTCCTTCAGCTGAGAAAGTGAACATGGTATCATCATTATACCTGCTGAACATCAGCATATCAGCGTTGTCATTGTGAGCATGTTAGCATGTTGATGTTAGCTCAAAGTGCTACTGTGCTTTAATAAGCTGCAGATTGGTGTTGTATCAATGAAGGTGTAAGGTTGACAGAATGCTTACATGAGAACGAGCATTTTGTCTGAGACTTTCTGTGGTGTTGCGTTGTCTTCTCTTTTGATGGATCTAGCAGTATCGGGGAAACTACAGTTTGGTAAACTACAAATGGTGGTTTACCAAACTGGCTTCTTCACTATGAGAAGTAGTTAAATTATCTGAACTGCCTCCAACAAATGTTGAGCTTGTCAGAGTAAAAGTATTTTAAAGAAAGTAGTTTAACTACATACAAACTACACAGGAAATGCTTTCAGTCTGAGTCTGGGATCTCATATTGTTACACAGAGAAAAAATGTAACTGACACAGAGTGAAGTGTCGGTGTGTTTGATTTATGGACCAGGACAGGCCAGTCCTCAACTGGGGAGCATGAGGAAGTGTTTTAAAGGCAGGACAGGGAGCATTTGTTGGGGTGTAATCAGGAAAATGCAATACTTCTAGGCAGGCCAGCGAGATTTATACTTCAAGAACAGAGAACCCAGCTTAATGTGAGTGACTGTAGCTTGTGTGTCTTTAATCAAGGGTCGGTTCTGGTACTGACCAAACTGACCATCATACATCAGGACTGAGAGGGTTGTTGAAACTTAAACATACTGTCAACCAACCTCCGCCTCCACAGGAAGTAACGTGGTGTACATTTTATTTGGGATGAATTTAAGAAAAGATTTGGGAAATCTGAGATGAAGAAAGATGAAGGTCTTTTTGGGCCTTTTGCTTTTTATTGCTAGTCACTGTGAGATCAGTCTCCTGGGAGGTGTTCCCTACATAATCTCATAACAATATACGCTGCATTATTATTGTTTCATGGACGATCATTAATGTAATTGCCTCCTGTTTGTGTGAGTCAGACTGCTCCCTGCGGATTCTACTGAGCTACAGACAAACTACTTAACTTGCTTGTACTGTGTGTGTGTGTGTGTGTGTGGAGGAACTATGAATTGTAACTGATAAACTCATTACAGTTTAAAATTACAATGAATATAATTTATTTTGGATAAAACTGAGCCAGATAATACACTTAAAGACCTTATTCCCATTAATCATCTTTGTGCACTGCTGGGTGTCAAGCTCCTACAACCTGAAGAAGTATCTAAATTTATGACATTTGTTGAATGTTCTGTTTTTAATGTCTTAAAGGAGCAATAAGTGAAATTCATCATTTCTATATTGAAGGAATTAAAAAATTGCTATGTGAAGAACTAGGCTCATGACACACTTTGTTTTGGTCTACAGGCAGTGCACAACAACAATCCTAGCGGTGAAAGGATTTCGCTTTTTGCTCCTTTAAAAGAAACTTGTATACAGAGTAAATTGACCTCACACACCCTCTCTCTGTGTTGATCTCCAGCCCCTTGTTTACAAGCCGGTCAGGCTGTGCGTTCATGTACGTTCATGTGAATTTAGGTTTTATTTCCTCGCCCCTGTGGCGAGTGAATCTGCCTGTAGTGAATCCAGAGCTAACCGGTGCTTCCTCCTCAGGCTCCACTTCACGCAGCTGCCAGCACAGCCAGTTAGCCTCCCCTAGCTTCCCAGCTAACATTAGCCCTGGCTCTCCATTTGGATCCAACTGGAGCACTGAGCCCTGGTTTGTTATTCAGGTTAATGTGGGAAGAAGCAGCGGGTATATTGGGCAGCTGAGTGAAGTGGAGCCTGCGGAAGAAACACGGGGACCGTCTGGATGTAACAGTCCATGGAGATGCTGCGGTCCTCAGCTGCACAGACGAGGCGAGTGGGGTGGGGGGTGGAGAGCAGAGGTAGACGGAGGAGTGGCTCATGACGCACTTTGTTTTGGTCTACAGGCAGTGCACAACAGCAAACCTAGCGGTGAAATGATTTCGCTTTTTGCCCCTTTAAAAGAAACTTGTATACAGAGTAAATTTACAATACATTAGCATTTTTATTGAGGACCTATATTGTATAGGGTTTTTGTTTTGTTTTTTCACAAAAGTGTTAGAATTCGGCGGTGGATTTAAAAATACAAAATATTTACTCTGTATGTATGTAACCCCCCTTTTTTCATGGTAGAATTATTCTTTCTTTACCTTTATTTCATCTGGAAGTTTTATTGAGATTGAAAATGGAAGCAGCTTTACAAATAAAAATATACCAGTGCTGTTGGCTGAGTTGTCAATGATGTCCAACCCACCAAATCACAAAGAATGCAATCATAAATTGTTGAATTGCCAACAATGGAAAATACATTTAACTAAAATGTAGTATATACAGAGTATGAATATTTCATAAAGAATACAAATCCCTTTGATAAAACTAAGCTGAGCCTATTTTAATATATTGGAATTATTGATATTAGTTACAGGTATATAGAGTATAAATTTCATCAGCCAGTATACTAAAATCAGTTCAGTTCTTTTCAAAATAAAATGCTTTTATTTATTTTCTGCTTGAATTTCGAGAAATTGGGCTACTTTTAAATCAATATACATCAGACTGAAAATTTAATGATGATTTAAATTTCAAGAAACTAAGCTTTGATTCAAATTAATATGAACATCCTTATCAAGAATAAGTCTTGAATGATTTAATGTAGCCTAGGATGAGACCTCAGCCTTGGCTGGGATGATCAGTAGTTTCAACCGACAACATAGATGATACATGAGGATGGATCTGATGGCCTGGTCTCTGATGCCATAGATGAGAGTGCTCAGACATCTGGGAAAAAGGATTAAAGACACATAAAAAATACTCCAGATACGTATAATGATTACTCTGTCAGTGATTTTTGAGATGGCAGTAACCAAGGGGTTGTGTATAGTTGAAGAGAGACTGAGCCCCAGCTGCACCAGATGCAGCAGCAGTGTGTTGCGGGCCTTGTGAGCTGAAGCTTTGTCTGTGGAGGCTGACCTGGCTGCTATCATCACACCAATATAGGAAGAAATGACTGTCACACTTGCTGATATAAAAAGAAAATAAGTGTACGCTTTGCTATAATCATCAGACACTGGACCAACAAACATGTTTTCTTCGGCACAAAAATCTTTCATCTGCAGACTCTCCAGGTCTTCAAAAGGAAAATCTAACAGTAACAGAACTCGAGTGAGAATATTTAGTGAACTGAAGATCCAAACCACAATGATAGCCACTGCTGTGTTTCTGACGGTGATAATGGCAGAGTGCCTCAGTGGGTAGCACACAGCTACATATCTCTCCAGAGACATCACCACCAATGTGAGAGGGGAGATTTCCTTGGTGAGAATAGCAAGCACAGCAAGAACACCACATACAGGATATGTTAGTCTTATTCTACAAGCAGCCAGTAGGTACAGTATCTGGCTCAGTGCCATCTGTACAGTGTCTGCAACAAGGAGGTTAAACAGAAGAATGTAACGAGAGGTCTCACAAAATATTGTTTTACTCCTCAAGGTGAATAACATGACCCCGTTAATGAAGAGAAACACACAGCATGGCACAGTAATTGGAGCAGAAAACAACACAATTTCCAGTATTGCCCGGCCCTGCACACCAGCAGTGATGTTTGTCTGAGATGAAGTTGCATACGACATATTAGAGAGACATATGTGGGAGCCCCCTGAAATCAAGATGGGACATCTCAAGGGTTTTTGAGAGTACTAAGATAATTTGAAACAGCATTTACAATATTAAAACCACATCAACCTTTTGATGTAATTATAACACAGGCGCACAATTAATATTGCAGTTCGTATTTTTAAAAAAGTAAAAGTTCACTCTTTATGCAGAGATGTCTGTTGAGATCACATGCAAAACCAAGTTATCCACATACATTTTCCGTCAGTAAGCAGGTTGGAGGCTAGGTCTGCTTCCATGGGAGCAGAACTGGTCTGCAGAGTTTGCTTGTCCTCACATGCTTTTTAAGCACTTGATCATCACACCCACTTCACATGATACCATTACACAAGAGTGCGGTACCTACCCAGATCTGTATATCTGTACATTGATGATTGATGTCATCTTTTTGAAGTTATTTCTCAATACCTCGGACGGAGTCATTTAGGCTGACCAAACGTCCTCTTTTGCCCGCACATGTCCACTTTTCACGTCCCGTCCGGGGGGGTTTTATAAACTGATGATAATATCCGGTTTTCCGTGTGTTTGTGTGTGTGTGTGTGTGTGAGTGCGGCACGGGCCGCATATTTCTGTCCGAACCCAAACCGAGCCCGACTTTATTTAATGACCAAAGCACAGAGTTTGTGTCACACAGTTGTTACAGTTACAGGGTATTTAACAGGACGGGCATGCGCCATGGGTGCTCAGCCCGTGTGTGAGATGGGAGCGGGAGGCAGGAGGTCCGACGCTTCCAGCGAGAGGAGAGGGAGAAATAAAACAAAATAAGATAAAATAGGAAAAACCTGCCTCCCTCTTTTTTTTATTTTCAGCGTTTAATCAAGGCAGAGGCGGATGGTGGAAGGTCCGAGACTTCGAGCGAGGGGGAGTGGTAGAAACAAACAGCCAATGTGTGTCTGTGTGTGTTATGTTCAGGTGTTGTCACGTAAATAACAGTGCCCAAGCAATAAACAGGACAGACGATAGGATTTTATTTATTTTTACACTACATTTTCACTGAAAGCTGACTGAATCCGACCCCAGCCCGAATACAATTTATAGCTACATTTTTGACCAAACCCGGCCCGACCTGTCAGGTACCGTCGGGCTCGGATCGCCACACTCTTGTGTGTATGTGTCCCCTATTGGGGCCTATCTGAATTTCTGTCTTTGAGAGATGTTATTTTGTAATGTAACTGAATTTTATATCCATACATATCAATTTTAAATATATTAAAATGATAAGGCATCTTTGAGTGAACTGCGAGTATCATTTTAAATAGGCTATGTCGTGGCCGGGCTGAGTGTCCTCTTTTTTGGAAATCAAAATATGGTCACCCTAGAGTTATTGTAACTTTTAATTTGGTAGAACTAGAAATATTTGGTATGTTGTTGGTAGTTCTTGTTTTATTTTAATGCTCATTAATCATGAGCATGAAAGCCCCGTATGTTTAAAGGAAATGTTCATATGCACTGTTGGTTGGAAGGTCAGTAGGCAGAAGCTCCCCCTGAGAGTTACTCTGACAGTGTATCCATATCCGCTGCCCTCTAAGTCAAGGTCATGGATCAGAATCAGCTTTATTGGCCATGAATGTGCACAGCTACCAAAAAGTAGACTCAATGCACTTACACAAATTTCTAAAAACTATCTTCAGAAAGACAGAAACTGAAATATTGCTAAAATAAGGACAAAGTTCCACAAAGATGGAAAAAAAATCAAAAACAAATGCATAATTAAATAGTACATGTGAATACATTTGCATTTGTTTTGTTTCTTTCCCACCCAACATGCAATGTCTGTATACAAGAACCCCACTTCAGATCATGAATGATTGTGGATCCCAGAAAGCTGAAGGCTTCCACGTTACACTCAGAATTGTTGAGAAGTGCTGCATCTCCACCAAGCACTTTTGATATATTACCATTAGAAATGTATGTATCCCATATGGACATGTGCTTAAACCATAAATCTCTTTTAGGTTTCCACAGCAGACTGTACTCTTAATGTAGGAAGGGCTGTTACCAGATGGTTATAGCTGCGGGAGCGTATCTATGTTTCCCAGGTTCTATGTTTCCAGGGTTCAATGTTCCCCATTTAACCCTGCAAAAAAGGTTCTATGTTCCCTGCTTACACAAAAAAGGTTCTATGTTCCCCGCTTATCCAAAAAAGGCAGGAAACATAGCAGTTACATTAATATGTTGTTTTAACATCTCTAAACACACACAATGGAACATAATGGGGAGAAATTACAATCAGAAACTTACCCTTTAGGCGATCTATGGTGGGCAATATGGGCAATTATATCCTTTACAGAAGGTTTTGTAATCCTGCTGTTAAATGCAGTGTTTCAGTCAGTGCAGATTTCTTCGAGCAGCCAAAGACCAACTGGTAAGAAAAGAATAATTATCATGGCTGAAATAAAGATAAATAAGCTGTTAAGTGCACCTTTTTTCAGGAACTCTGTTCAGTAAATCCACCATGATTATTTATTAGTTTTGTGATAAAAATAAATGTGTCTATGTTGTTGATCACGGATGTTGATATCAATTGTTCAGTTTGGTCTTTCGACCAATCGGATACTAAGATTTCTTCCTCTCTTGTTTTTATGATGGTAGCATCAGGAGCAGTCAAAGACCACCTGATGGCAAGATAGTTATCTACCAGTGTTCGTAAAGAAAAGAATAATTAGGTATAAAGATCTGCTGGTCCTTCACAACCATGAGCACCTCACAACAGTGCGTAATAGTCGCACGTAATGACCACTCCTCGTCGGTTAGACTGCACGTCTTTCATGTTTGTCTCACTGACAGGTGGAGAGCCTACAGACAGGTACCCATTAGCTACGAGCTAATCAGTATTATCAGCCTGGGCCTGGGGCTTGTTGTAACAGTAAATGGGATGTGTTGTAACTTGTGTAAGTTAAACTGTGTCTGTGTGAGTGTACATCTTTCCCTGCGATGTGTTCAGCCGGGTCCAGCCTAGCCCCGCCCGCTGGAAAGAGTGTGGGATATACCACAATTAGGAATGGGGGGGGGGGACTAAATCTTTTAAGATTTAAATAGCACATTATTGCATGATTATAATGAGCACCGATTACATTGTGCTTTTAATAAATACTACTGCATTGTTCAAAAATTATTAATTGTGTCTCAAATTATTCTAGGGGGTACAGCTTTGCTTGAGAGGGGGTATGTCCCCCCTGTCCCCCTCGGGATTTCCGTTCCTGTCACCTACAATACCTGCAGGGCTGTAGTGCTGCTGGAGTAAACCTGAACTCTGCTACTTTTTTCTCCAATGGAGGAAAAAGAATCATGATATTGATATAGAATAGAGAATAGAAAGAACTTTATTCATCCCTAAGGGAAATTCAGCAATAGACATAGTTTGCATAAGCTCGCTGAAATAAAAAAAAAAGCTTGAAAATCTAATCTTATCATTATCATGGTGGTGTAATGTGCCATGTATAAACATGCCCTTTTATGGTGCATCCAATACTTGGCTATTAAAAAAATATTGACAGATTCAAATATTTATCCATCATGTTTGTTTCCAAGGTGGATGGTCTTGCTCAGTAAGTTACAAAATTATCCTCTGTGGCTAATAAAATTGTCTGTACAATTAAAATAATACAGATAACTAGCCAGGATGTTTCAGTCATACTTGTCCGGAAGCAACTAGTTCACCTCGCTGCTATGGACAGGTGCCGTACAGAGATTTAGCATTATCTAGCTAACATGATGGTAGAAGGATTCATGGGTAACAGTTAAAATAAATTAGCCTAAATAGTAAGCCTTAATTACCAAGCAATAATTTTTCAGCCTCCTTGTAGTAACTCTGAGGACCCCCTGGGAGTCACAGACCCCCTGGAAGACCGAGACTCTAAGCCACTGGTCAAATCCTACACTCTGGCCCAACCATTGCTCTCTCATGCTTCTGGACAAGATGGTGTCCTTTCCTTCTGAGGACCTTGAGGGTCACTTATCTCAGACAAGGCTCTTCTCTGTTTTGGAGCGACGGTGAAATAAACTCAGCACTAAAGTCAGGACAGCAAAATCACTGCCCATCATTCACTGCAGGTTGAAAACCACCTTTTCGGAGAGCCCCTTGACATCCCATGCTAGCACTACAACCTCATATCCCACTTCTTAAAAAGAGTGAAAATGTGATGTATTTCTAGCAAGCTTATAGCTGTTAATTTGGGAGGGTTGTGTTTCCCTTTCTTGATGACATCTTGCCTTGTTTCTTTTGACTTTGAATGCACTTATTTTCCATGGCATTGAACAGAAGCATAAACCAGTGAGGACAACCAATGTAGGTTACCCTAGGCAAATACACTGAAAGTTTTGGTCAAGCTGCCAAGTATCTGCTTTTTGTTTGTGTGAGGGTAGGATTCAAAGGTACAGTAGGTCAGGGTTAGAGAATGGAGTCACCTAGATTGTAGTCATAAAGCGGTACAACGCACATGTAATCGTTTGTCAGTAGCTTGCAAAGATTTATTGATACACTTCATGATATTTGTAATTTGAACTCAGAACTTGCGCAGTGTAAATAGTTGTAAGGTTCATATATAGTTTTTTAAGTTTTACTGATGAAGTTCCAAATACAAACTTTGATATGATTTTCAATTAATAAGTCCACTAATAAATGAATGAGTTTGTACTTTACATTGTAATAAATCTGATTAGACTTGTTTACACCGGGGAGCAAAGGCTGTGTGAATGTAGTAATTGTTGAGATCTGGTGTAAAAACAATATTAGCATCTTTAAAGAACTTTACCTAGACTGTAAATCTATGAGCATGTTTATTGAATACCTTCGCTCAAATTTATTTTAAAATTTTTTTTTGAGAAAGTGTTGGAACTGTGTGGAGGAGGACAGTGTTTGAAGTATATACTGTTTGAAAACCCCTTTTTCTGCTGCATTTGACAACAATAGAAAAGACATTTAACTTGAGTGTAGCATGTGCAGAGTAAAATGAATTCCGAAAGAATACAAAATGCTGTGGAAAGACTAAGCTACACAATATTGAATTCTTGATATTTATATATATATTGTAATTAATAATATAAAACACATAAACATTAAGTGCACCAATATCATCAGCAAGTGTAGCCAAATCAGACTGAAAATTTAATGATGATTTAAATTTCAAGAAACGAAGCTTTGATTCAAATTAATATGAACATACTTATCAAGAATAAATCTTGAATGATTTAATGTAGCCTAGTATGAGACCTCAGCCTTGGCTGGGATGGTCCAAGTTTCAGTCGGCAACATAGATGGTACATGAGGATGGATCTGATGGCCTGGTCTCTGATGCCATAGATGAGAGTGCTCAGACATCTGGGAAAAAGGATTAAAAACACATAAAAAATACTCCAGATACGTATAATGATTACTCTGTCAGTGATTTTTGAGAAGGCAGTAACCAAGGGGTTGTGTATAGTTGAAGAGAGACTGAGCCCCAGCTGCACCAGATGTAGCAGCAGTGTGTTGCGGGCCTTGTGAGCTGAAGCTTTGTCTGTGGAGGCTGACCTGGCTGCTATCATCACACAGATATAGGAAGAAGTGACTGTCACACTAGCTGATATAAAAAGAAAATAAGTGTACGCTTTGTCATAATCATCAGACACTGGACCAACAAACATGTTTTCTTCGGCACAAAAATCTTTCATCTGCAGACTCTCCAGGTCTTCAAAAGGAAATTCTAACAGTAACAGAACTCGAGTGAGAATATTTAGTGAACTGAAGGTCCAAACCACAATGATAGCCACTGCTGTGTTTCTGATGGTGATGATAGCAGAGTGCCTCAGTGGGTAGCACACAGCTACATATCTCTCCAGAGACATCACCACCAGTGTGAGAGGAGAGATTTCATTTGTAAGATTAGAAAGCATGGCAAGAACACCACATACAGGATATGTTAGTCTTACTCTACAAGCAGCCAGTAGGTACAGTAACTGGCTCAGTGCCATCTGTACAGTGTCTGCAACAAGGAGGTTAAACAGAAGAATGTAACGAGAGGTCTCACAAAATATTGTTTTACTCCTCAAGGTGAATAACATGACCCCGTTAATGAAGAGAAACACACAGCATGGCACAGTAATTGGAGCAGAAAACAAAACAATTTCCAGTATTGCCCGGCCCTGCACACCAGCAGTGATGTTTGTCTGAGATGAAGTTGCATACGACATATTAGAGAGACATATGTGGGAGCCCCCTGAAATCAAGATGGGACAGCTTGAGGGTTTTATCCAGTATTCACATAATTTGAAACAGCATTTACAATCTTAAAACCCCATCAACCTTTTGATGTAAGTATAACAGAGAAGCACAAGTCATCTTGCACAGTTTCAGTCAGTTCAGTTCAGTCAGAAAAGTAAAAATCTATCATTTTTGCAGAGATGTCTGTTGAGTTGACGTGCATAATAGAAAGTTATTCACATGGATTCTCTCATTGCTGACAGTTTGCAGGTTGGAGGCTAGGCCTGCTTCCATGTGAGCAGAACTGGTCTGCCAGGTATTTGTTGGTCTGCAAATGCTTTTTAAGCACTCCATCACCACAGCACTTCACGTGACAGATCACACAAAAGCATAGTAACTAGATCTTTCATACTAAACAGTGTGATGTAATCCTTTCAAAGGAAATTTCTCAATACTGTGGTCAATGTTATTGTATTTTACTTTGTGAACATGCCAAAAGTATCTTTTTTTTAATTTGGCAGAATGATGAAGAATGAAGAAATATTTAGGATTTTGTCGTTAGTACTTCTTCTACCCTAATATGATGACATGGCCATTAAAACCATGTAACTGGTATGGAAATGTGTTCCGTCCCGCTCTTTAGGATACGTTATTCTTCGTTTCATGATATTTATTCATATTCTTTTACTTTGAAATACTCACCTTCCCTCTCACTTCAGATATTCAGCTTCCTGCCTCTGTGTGTTTACAAACTGAGTGATTGGGTCTTCCTCTCTTTGCGTTCTTGTCTGTTCTTGTGAAACGTCACCTTTTCTTCCCAACTACTGTCCCAATACACAATACTTATTTAGTATTTTTCCAAGAATAGCTAAAATTCACAGAAATGTTTTTGACACACTCATTTTACTGTGGATGCATTGGTTGGTAACATGAATGAACCTGATAGAACGGATATCCCAGCATTTATTCTGGCATTCAAGCTGGGATCACGGGACTCCACAGATGATATATTCCTTTGTGTAAACTGACTTTTCCCTCAAACCTCAGCCCTCTCAAAATGGTAACTGAGGCCCCTTTTGTTCTTCAGACAAAAGACAGACAGACCGTTTAACGTCTGTAAATGTGCAACACATCTCTTGATTTTATGTTTAATTGGTCTGTTGTTGCAATTTCTTTGTAGCTAGGTTAATGGGTAGTTAACTTTGTCAAAGCTACGTTGATGTTAGTAAACTTATGCTTCACACAGGCCGAGGGTGCATGCAACTGAACGCCCCTTTTGCGAACTTGGCATCTTTATATAACACAGGTCTTGTAGACATGTACTTAATTTGGCATTCAAACATAGAGGGGGACCTCAAAGTCCCCACTTCAAACGTTTCCTTTGCTCTTTTGTCCTGACTGATCACGTGGTGAGGCAGAACCTCCCCTTCTTTCATTGACCATCTTTGATTAGCCATCATTGTTTTGGTATTTCAGTAGTCAGCCATTTTGTCTGTGTTCACACCCTCAGTTTTTCACACACGCACACACAAACACATACGTGCACATACACACTGTATTTTCATGTACTTACATCTTTTTGTGTTTAACAATTGCTTGCTTTCTTTTGAATAAATGCTTTTGTAACATACATGTCAATTTAATATTGCCAACACTCAAAAATCCTTTAATCTTGACTATTGATATTGCATTTTTGGTGACAGTTATTATTTTAATTTTAAGTTCCAGATTCATAGTTTAGTATATTTTCTGAGACTGACCGCAAGGCCGCTGGGGCCAGTCGCGGCGGTAATCCCTGAACCCGCTGGTGGACACCAGAGGTGAGGGGAGCCGTCAGGCTGAAGAAGGAGACCTACAGGGCATGGTTGGTTTGTGGGTCTCCGGAAGCAGCTGACAGGTACCGGTGGGCCAAGCGGAGCGCAGCGGCGGCAGTCGTGGAGGCAAAAACTCGGGCGTGGGAGGAGTCCGGTGAGGCCATGGAGGAAGACTGTCGATCGGCTCCAAAGAGGTTCTGGCAAACCGTCCGGTGCCTCAGGGGGGGAAAGGAAGCAACTTCCTCACACTGTTTACAGTGGGGGCGGGGAGCTGCTGACGTCAACTGGGGACATTGTCGGGCGGTGGAAGGAATACTTTGAGGAGCTCCTCAATCCCACCAACACGTATTCCAGTGAGGAAACAGAGCCGGGGATCTTGGGGGCGGGTCGTCCAATTTCTGGGGCAGAAGTTGCTGAGGTAGTGAAACAACTCCGAAGCAGCGGAGCCCCGGGGGTGGATGAGATTCGTCTTGATATCTCAAGGCTCTGGATGTTGTAGGGCTGTCCTGGCTGACACGCCTCTGCAACATTGCGTGGACATCGGGGGCAGTGCCTCTGGAGTGGCAGACCGGGGTGGTGGTCCACATTTTCAAGAAAGGGGACCAGAGGGTGTGTTCCAACTACAGGGGGATCACACTCCTCAGCCTGCCCGGTAAGGTCTACTCTAGGGTGCTGGAGAAGAGGGTCCAGTCGATAGTTGAACCTCGGATTGAGGAGGAGCAATGTGGTTTTCGTCCCGGACGCGGAACCGTGGACCAGCTCTTTACCCTCGCCAGGGTGCTCGAGAGGGCATGGGAGTTTGCCCAACCAGTACACATGTGTTTTGTGGATTTGGAGAAGGCTTGTGACCGTGTCCCCAGGGGCATCCTGTGGGGGGTGCTCTGGGAGTATGGGGTTGGTGGCCCCTTGCTAAGGGCCATCCAGTCCCTGTACCGAAGGAGCATGAGTCTGGTTCGCGTGGCCGGCAGTAAGTCGGACCCGTTTCCGGTGAGGGTTGGACTCCGCCAGGGCTGACATTTGTCACCGGTTCTGTTCATCACTTTCATGGACAGAATTTCTAGGTGCAGCCGAGTGGGGGAGGGTGTCAGGTTCGGTGACGGGAGGATCTCGTCCCTGCTTTTTGCGGATGACGTGGTCCTCCTAGCTCCATCGAACAGTGACCTCCAGCTCTCGCTGGGGCGGTTCGCAGCCGAGTGTGAAGCGGCTGGGATGAGAATCAGCACCTCCAAGTCTGAGGCCATGGTCCTCAGCCGGAAAAGGGTGGACTGCCCACTCCAGGTCAGGGGGGAGGTCCTTCCTCAGGTGGAGGAGTTTAAGTATCTCGGGATCTTGTTCACAGTGAGGGTAGGATGGAGCGGGAGATTGACAGGTGGATTGGGGCGGCGTCAGCAGTGATGCAGGCGCTTAACCGGTCCATTGTGGTGAAGAGGGAGCTTAGCCAGAAAGCAAAGCTCTCGATTTACCGGTCGATCTACGTTCTAACCCTCACCTATGGCCACGAGCTCTGGGTAGTGACCGAAAGAATGAGATCGCAAATACAAGCGGCCGAAATGAGTTTCCTCCGCAGGGTGTCTGGGCTCAGCCTTAGAGATAGGGTGAGGAGCTCAGAAATCCGGGAGGGACTCGGAGTAGAGCCGCTGCTCCTCCACATCGAGAGGAGCCAGTTGAGGTGGTTCGGGCATCTGGTGAGGATGCCTTCCGGACGCCTCCCTTGGGAGGTGTTTCGGGAGTGTCCAACCGGGAGGAGACCTCGAGGCTGCCCCAGAACACGCTAGAGGGATTACATCACCCGGCTGGCCTGGGAGTGCCTCGGGGTTCCTGCGGAGGAGCTGACGGAAGTGGCGGGGGAGAGGACTGTCTGGGCTTCTTTGCTGAGGCTGCTGCCCCCGCGACCCGGACCCGGATAAGCGGAGCAAGACGAGACGACTAAATTATTTTGGTATCATTTTCCTGATGTGGAATGTGGTGCCCCATAAGGTGATTTAATATTACTTAATAAAAATATTTATATTTTTGATAATCATCAATTATATCTAGTAGCCATTCCAGTACTTTAAACCACAAAGTCTCAACAAAGTATATGGCATTTCATCACTAAATTTACTTCTAAGATTCATCTGTGCAGATTTCAAACATTGGCAGTTTTATGAACATTGATGACAAATTGAGAATGTACACCAATATTTTCTGGGTTAAAAAGCTCCATGAGTGCCTACAGAGTTAGCTTTTTAGCCAGTTGGCCCATCAAACTCACAGAACAGATGCATTGTTCCAGCTTTTCCTTCTTCATCTTGACTCTCCTCAGCTCAGGGGCACTCTTTTGCTTCTCAGTGAAGTATACCAATAGAGGCTGCTAACATTACCCGGGCCATCTTTGACCTTAACAGAAGTTTTAACTTGACTCTCTTTTCTTCTTGAAAGTAACTATGAAGTGCAAATAATTTTTCCCCCACTGTTTGCTCTTGATGTATCCACCTTATTTTCAAACACGGAAGTGAGTAGTGATCAACTTCCGTTTTTTTGTGCGTGACTTCCGGTCAGCCGCTTTCCCTCATGCTTTCCCTTACCAGAGGTAACGGTGCAAGCTAATTTTTTCAATTTTCAGTTGTTTATGTTCGGCAATCAGTTCGTTAGTTAGTTAGTCTGTGTATTTTATATAGATAACTGTGGCCACGTTTCCAATATAACGGAAATTTATTCCCTCTGAATGCGAAATCGCACATCAATCAAAAACTATGAACCAAAAAAGCACAATCTATCCCGAGTGAGACAAACTGTTTGATCCCCGTCTCCAGTGTACCAGCAGAGAACCTGCAGAACCGAAACAGCAAAAAAACACACCGGGCTACACAGCTTCTGTACCTGAGCAGCTGAAGCTGCAGCTCGCACCCTTGACACACAGACGGTGCTTCTGCATGCCAGCCAAACGTGTGTGCAACTGTGAGAAATAAATATGTGAGGTGTACACTGCTTTTCTATCTTTTTTTCCCTTTTCTTTCTTTCTTCCTGTCAGCGACATACACTGATAACACAGGACGGGTTGTTTTTATTGACTGAGTTGATTATTAAGCCATAGTGATGCGCAGATCGGCTTTGATAGCACCCGAATCAGCATGTACGCATCAACCATCCAGCCGTTACAACATGACTGAGCTAGCAAAGCAGTTTTGTGTTGCTGTGTGTGGTATTTATTCAGTTTTGGGAAATCACGATGTCTAGAAAGCATCAGTGACTGGAGCTGACAGGGACAGCTAACACTAGCAGCAAAGCTAACATCAGGACGTCATCCGTTAAAAGCCTTCCGTTGTCGGATATGACATGAAACCACTCCAGTTAGCTCAATCATGTTGTAACTGAGACATCCGATGGAAAAAATATTTTTTCACGGACCGTTTATTGAGTTATTGAGTTACAGACACCGCTAACGGCTAGCAGCTAACGGTTAGCCCAGCTAATCTACGCTAACCATGTTATTAATTACAAAGAAAACGTGCACACAGAAATAGTAACGTTTGTTCGATAACTGTGTTTATAGACTTTATAAACATCAGATGATATAGTGACGTGAAAAATGTGATATATATATATACATATACATATATATATATATGTATACACAGTACAGGCCAAAAGTTTGGACACACCTTCTCATTCAATGTGTTTTCTTTATTTTCATGACTATTTACATTGTAGATTCTCACTGAAGGCATCAAAACTATGAATGAACACGTGGAGTTATGTACTTAACAAAAAAAGGTGGAATAACTGAAAACATGTTTTATATTCTAGTTTCTTCAAAATAGCCACCCTTTGCTCTGATTACTGCTTTGCACACTCTTGGCATTCTCTCCATGAGCTTCAAGAGGTAGTCACCTGAAATGGTTTCCACTTCACAGGTGTGCCTTATCAGGGTTAATTAGTGGAATTTCTTGCTTTATCAATGGGGTTGGGACCATCAGTTGTGTTGTGCAGAAGTCAGGTTAATACACAGCCGACAGCCCTATTGGACAACTGTTAAAATTCATATTATGGCAAGAACCAATCAGCTAACTAAAGAAAAACGAGTGGCCATCATTACTTTAAGAAATGAAGGTCAGTCAGTCCGGAAAATTGCAAAAACTTTAAATGTGTCCCCAAGTGGAGTCGCAAAAAACATCAAGCGTGTTACGACTGCTGTCGTAATTTCTTTTTGTTTGTGTTTTGCTGCTTGTGTTCTCTGTGCCTATTCTGTTTTCTGTATGCAAATAGGTGTGTGCCATAGCCCGGCGGTGATTGGTGGATTGGATCTGTCCTCGTTTGTGATTGGCTGCAGCTGAGGGTGTTCAGTTTTTAAAGGAGCAAGATGGCAGCTGCTTCGAGCTTGCAGGCAGACCCCACCTTCCTCCTCTCCCAACCGGCCACAGCAGTTTCTGTATTCTAGTAAATCTTTATTGTGTAAAAGACGTAGGGGTGGACCGCCAGTTTTGTTACCCTTTTTTTCTCCTGTTTATTTAGTTAGGGAGGTAAGTTTTTTGTCATTTGTTTTTTTATTTGTTTGGTTAGGTTATTTACTTACTCCCTGGGCAGGATTGTTTTTGTTTGTTATTTTGGCCTTAGTCCACCCTGAAGCTATTATTTCAGTTAATTGTTATTTAAATCTTGTAAATAAATTCATACTATTGATAGTTCTGCACGACTTTTTCATTGTGGCTACTTGGGACTTGGGGAAGATGGGGGCCTTTCATGTCATGTCCCAGACACCCCTAGACTGGGCATAACAAGCGCTACAACGAAACTGGCACACATGAGGACCGACCCAGGAAAGGAAGACCAAGAGTCACCTCTGCTTCTGAGGATAAGTTCATCCGAGTCACCAGCCTCAGAAATCCAAAGTTAACAGCAGCTCAGATCAGAGACCAGATGAATGCCACACAGAGTTCTAGCAGCAGACCCATCTCTAGAACAACTGTTAAGAGGAGACTGCGCCAATCAGGCCTTCATGGTCAAATAGCTGCTAGGAAACCACTGCTAAGGAGAGGCAACAAGCAGAAGAGATTTGTTTGGGCCAAGAAACACAAGGAATGGACATTAGACCAGTGGAAATCTGTGCTTTGGTCTGATGAGTCCAAATTTGAGATCTTTGGTTCCAACCGCCGTGTCTTTGTGAGACGCAGAAAAGGTGAACGGATGGATTCCACATGCCTGGTTCCCACTGTGAAGCATGGAGGAGGAGGTGTGATGGTGTGGGGCTGTTTTGCTGGTGACACTGTTGGGGATTTATTCAAAATTGAAGGCACACTGAACCAGCATGGCTACCACAGCATCCTGCAGCGACATGCCATCCCATCCGGTTTGTGTTTAGTTGGACGATCATTTCTTTTTCAACAGGACAATGAGCCCAAACACACCTCCAGGCTGTGTAAGGGTTATTTGACCAAGAAGGAGAGTGATGGAGTGCTGCGGCAGATGACCTGGCCTCCACAGTCACCGGACCTGAACCCAATCGAGATGGTTTGGGGTGAGCTGGACCGCAGAGTGAAGGCAAAGGGGCCAACAAGTGCTAAACACCTCTGGGAACTCCTTCAAGACTGTTGGAAAACCATTTCAGGTGACTACCTCTTGAAGCTCATGGAGAGAATGCCAAGAGTGTGCAAAGCAGTAATCAGAGCAAAGGGTGGCTATTTTGAAGAAACTAGAATATAAAACATGTTTTCAGTTATTTCACCTTTTTTTGTTAAGTACATAACTCCACATGTGTTCATTCATAGTTTTGATGCCTTCAGTGAGAATCTACAATGTAAATAGTCATGAAAATAAAGAAAACGCATTGAATGAGAAGGTGTGTCCAAACTTTTGGCCTGTAGTGTATATATATGTATAGCTAAACTCAACAAGGTAAACAACAAGACGATTCCCATTTACACAGTGGTCAAGAGTGCTGGACCGGAAGTTTCGCACAATAAAACGGAAGCTGGCTATGTTCTGTTTTGCCTCCGTGTTTCCGTGAAAAATAAGGTGGCTAGTTCTTGGCTCATGAACGTTACAAGCGCTTTGGAAAACATAAAAAATAAAATAACATTCAAAGTAATATGAAAGGGAACTGTCATTGCTTTATTATTATAAATAGACACATTACATTGTTAGTGCACAGTTGTGGAGTAATCACCTGAGCTTAGGATAGGCTGTTGCACAACAACAGTTGTTTTGGGTGATAAAACCAGAGGTGGAAGAAGTACTCAGATCTTTTACTTTAAAAAAAAGTAGTAATACCACAGTGAAGAAATATTACAAGTAAAAGTTCTGCATGTAAAATGTTACTGAAGTAGAGTCCACCACTGGACAAAGCCCTGCTGTTCTTTTGGAGCACTTCACGTGGCCTTTTTGCTGGGGTTATTACACAATACCAGCAAGAACACATCAAATCAGACTGTTAGAAGTGTTTTGTGTGCTTGTAAATCTGCAAGTTCATTCTTCCAAGAAGGACTAGCAAAAATATTGTCTCCAAGAACACAAGTCCATTGTTAGCATTTTTCTTGGGTTTCAGAAACACTCCTGATTACCTCTTCCTTTGTGTTGTATTTAGTCTGTGTGTTCCTTCTTCTCTGTTCCAGTCCGCCATTGTACCTTGTGTCACGCATTCTAGCCTTTTTCCAAGTGTCTAGTTTGTTTCTTGTGTGTATTGTTCCAGGTGATTTATGGACCTGTAAAACATCTGTGTCACTGAAATGAGCAAATCAATGATGGGATGTATCAAAAAAAAACTTTTGACAAACATCACTGCACTCCAACAGTGTTGTTTGTCTGAAATGAGTTTGCATATGACAGAGCGACATATATGGGAGCCCCCTCAAGTCAAGATGGAACATTTCAAGGGCTTTATCCTGATCTGAATAATCTGAAATAGTATATAAGACCTTAAAAGCACATAAATCTTTTGATGTTATTTTAACACAGAAGCATAATGAATCTTTCAGTTTGTACTTTTAGAAAAGTAAAATCCATCATTTTTGCAGAGATATCTGTTGAGTTCACATGTAGAACCAAGTTATCCACATACATTTTCCCCATCTTGACAGTAAGCAGGTTGGAGGCCTAAACACTGATGAATGATGTCATCTTTTTGAAGTTATTTCTCAATACACCGGATGGAGTTGTTGTAACTTTTTAATTTGGAAGAATTACAAGGAGTGTAGAAATATTTGGGATTTTGTTGGTAGTTCTTGTTTTATTTTAGTGCTCATTAATCATGAGCATGAAAGCCATGTATGCTTTAAGGAAATGTTCATCCGCACTTTTAGAAAGCTGGTGGATGGATAGTTAAATCATCAACTGAAAGAACATTATAATGTTTGGTTGGAAGGTCAGTAGGCAGACGCTCCCCCTGAGAGTTACTCTGACAGTTTATCCATATCCGCTGCCCTCTAAGTCAAGGTCAGGGATCAGAATCAGCTTTATTGGCCAAGAAGTACCAAGTACCAAGAATTAGACCCAATGCACTTACACATATTTCCAAAAACAATTTTCAGGAAGATAGAAACAGACATACTGTTAAAAATAAGGACAACAAAGCTAAACAAAGAGACAAAAACAAACAATAAACAACAACAAATGCATAACTAAATAGTACATGTGAATATATTTGCATTTGGGGTTTTTTCCCCACCCAACATGCAATGTCTGTTTACCAGATGCCCATTTGAGATCATGAATGATTGTGGATCCCAGAAAGCTAAAGGCTTCCACAGTACACACAGAATTGTTGAGAAGTGCTGCATCTCCATCAAACACTTTTGATATAGTACCATTAGAACCGTATGTATTTCTTCAGCCAGAGACTGATTGCTGCTAAATGCACCACTGAGCACCACAGGAAGTCATTCTTACCTGTGGCCATTAAACTGTACAACTCCTCCCTTTGATTATCGGACTCATTTGGCTATTTATAAAACAAAACACACAATATAATTACTCATTCTTATTTCATTTATAACGCTACAACCATTTCATTGTATATATTTCAGATTGTCTACTTTACTATTTTTATTATTTATTTTACTTTATTGTCTACTTTAATATTTTATTTTATTCTATTTTATTCTAATGTCTACTTTAATATTTTATTTTGTTTTACTTCATTCTAATGTCTGCTTTAATATTTTATTTTGTTTATTTCATTGTCTATTTTAGTATCTTATCTATATCTTCATCTTTATGTCTTGTTTCCATTCATGCTGTATTTCTATTTCTACTTTGCATGGAGCATTGGAACAAAAACAATTTCCCCCTGGGGATTAATAAAGTATTCTGAATCTGAATCTGAATCTGAATGAATCTGAATCTGTATCCCATATGGACATGTGCTTAAACCATAAATCTCTTTTAGATTTCCACAGCTGTTGAACAAACCTGAACTCTGCTACTTTTTTAGTCCAATGGAGGAAATAGAACATTTATAATTATGTATTTACTTAGTTTGCATAAGCTCGCTGACATAAAAAAAAATTCTTTAAACGCTTTAAAATCTAATCATCACTACAGCATATGTCATGCAACAGAGCCAGTAAAAACAAATAGAATGTTAACAAAAATGTCATATTGACATTTAAGGTGTTTTGACTGATTCATGTTGTGAACTCCTGGCTTTGAGTAATATGTAATAAAACATTCAGTTTTGAATGTTGGCAGTATCTGTCAGTAGCTTGTGGGCAGCAAAGTGAACTGAATATTTTTTCTCAGTCTGTAGCTGCTAACTGTTAACCAGTAAGGATGAAAAGGCAACAACACATCATTTTATTTTATCGCTAAAGTCAGTGGTGTAGTTTAGGATACACACAGGTATACGGGGCATACACATTTCTTTTTCTGGCTGTTTACAGTATACCGACCTATCCGAATATCTAGGAGAGTATACCCACCTTCTTCTTGGAAACCTACCCATGTACCTGGCAGTACACCTAGCCTATGAACTAACACTACAGCACCTCTTTTCAGTTAACAATAAGTACAGTCACACTGACCATATGCGTCTGTTCTCTGGAGTGAAGGTTTTGTGCTTGCAAGGATTTTTTTAACCTCTTGTACTCCACCCCCATTTTGTAGCAAAAACGCCTAAAATTACATACCAAAATTAAAATGACTGTAGCTTCTGAACCACCCTGACTATATGCATGGATGAGGTCTTGCCAGAGAAACACTCTAGGTGATACAGAGACAGAGTAATGGGCCTCTGAAGTCAGTAAAAAAATTGAAGATTTTGCCAAAAATAAAATAAATAATGTTTTTCAGGATGAATAACTGTCTGTTGCTTCATCTGAGCAGGTAAATGACACTGTGGGGCTGTAGACACACTATCAATGAACACTTTTTCAAATTTGAAGAAGACTGTGCAAAGCATGACCATTCTACAGTGTTTTTTCCATGAAAAGATCCAGGCAGAGCTCCAAATGACAAGTCGGTCACTCTGCTTCAAAACAGTACTATCAGTGATCAAACAACACTCAGCCAGCTTCATGGTTATCCAGTTGGTCAAAATTGGGTAAAATTTCAGACATGACTGCTCCTAACAGAATAACTCCTCTCATTTATGAGGTCACTCTGCAGCAACAGCCTTGTACATGGGGCGCCTGCTCTACCACTAAGCCACCGATGCCCCTCCGAGTGAGCGTTTTGACTTGCCACAAGAAACATGTCTGAATTTTTACCCGATTTTGACCAACTGGATCTGGATGAGCCATTTGAATTTGATGACCACCCGTACTTATTTGAACATGGAGTACACGAAGGTACACGGACACAGAGCTCATTGAAACTGAAGAGCAGACGAGGAGAGAGAGGGAGCAGCAACAGGCAGAGGAACATGTCCGAATCCAGCTAAAGTTAAACACACAAACGTTCATTTCTCCTTTCCGTTATGTTGTTGGATAATTATTCTAACAATCTGAGCCTATCTGTGTGCACTTTTAGTGGACGTATTTTGACGTTGTTTGACGCTGTCTGAGTGCCCTATTATTTAATATAGGGCGTGCTCACGGGCTGCAGGCAGGTCAGCCCTAGCTTCGTACTGGAGAAATGTCACATATTGAATATCCTATGACTCATTTAGACAAAAGTAGATCAGAAAATAGGGCCCAGGTTGAAAAAACATTAGTTCCCCTTTAAGGGATGATTGTTGAAATTTCCAAATGAGAACTTGGAAATTCTAACTTTGTGCTAATGGAATGCATCATCAGTCCCAGCTTCCGAGATATCAGCCCGAGTCTTAGCCCCCAAGTCCTCAGGAATCATTCTGCACCTCACACTGCTAGCATCCAGTTTGTTAGCCAGTAATCTGATGACAGCTAGCCTCCAGTTGCAGCTCCTCCAGCCAGCAACAAACCCAATTACCAGCCATTCCTGTCAGCTAGCATTGGGCCTGCTAGCCTCCAGTGTACAACTAGCTAGCCACCAGAATTTTAGCCATCAGAAGGCCATCCTTCAGTTTGCACCTCTGCCAGGTGGTCTCTTGCTGGCTTCTCAGTCTGCTAGAAAATAGGCTTTCCTTCAGCCTGTATCTGGGCCTGCATTCTACTTGATAGACTCAGGTTTCTGAACCTGCATCCTGACGTGGCGCCCCCATCGCCTGCATGTCCTGAGCCAGCTAATCCGCAACATGCTTATCCTTAGCTGGACAGCATGCCTTCTGACTATCCTGATTTGGCAATCCCGATACCTGCCTTTCCTGAATCCTTTGAGTCATCTATAAACCGTATGAGGAGCCAACCTGACACCTGTCACTTTTCAAAGGATTTTGCCTTGCCAGTTTTACAGGTTCTCATGGAGGCCACAAAAGACAATGTGGTTGTAATGGTTTCCTACACCACTGGCTGTCTAAGCTGCCTAGTGACCTGAGCATCTGCTGCCCAGCAACCCAGAGTCTCCAGAACTCAGTGCTGTAATTGGTGCCAAGCCAGACAATGAAACAGACCCTGAGTTGGTTGTCCCGGCTGATGTCAATGACATGCTTAAACCATAAATCTCTTTAAGGTTTCCACAGCAGACTGTACTCTTAATGTAGGAAGGGCTGTTACCAGATGGTTATAGCTGCATGACTGCTCCATCAAGCTCTTGCTGCATTTTCTCTTCACCTACAATGCCTGCACCTAATTGAGCATCCACAGAAAGGAGCTGTGCAACATTTTTAGAGCAAAAAAAAAGCAGGTTTGAGTGTTTAGAGCAGGGGTGTAGTGCTGCTGGAGTAAACCTAAGTCCACTGATAAATGAATGAGTTTATATTTTACATTGTAATACATCTGATTAGACTTGTTTACACCAGGGAACAAAGGCAAATAGTCTGTGTGAATGTAGTAATTGTCAAGATCTGGTGTAAAAACAATATTAACACCTTAAAAGAACTTTACCTAGACTGTAAATCTATGAGCATGTTTATTGAATACCTTCGCTCAAATTTATTAAAAAAATTTTTTTTGAGAAAGTGTTGGAACTGTGTGGAGGAGGACAGTGTTTGAAGTATATACTGTTTGAAAACCCCTTTTTCTGTTGCATTTGACAACAATAGAAAAGACATTTAACTTGAGTGTAGCATGTGCAGAGTAAAATGAATTCTGAAAGAATACAAAATACTGTGGAAAGACTAAGCTACACAATATTTTAATTATTGATATATATTGCAATTAATAATATAAAACACATAAACATTAAGTGCACCAATACCATCAGCAAGTGTAGCCAAATCAGACTGAAAATTTAATGATGATTTAAATTTCAAGAAACTAAGCTTTGATTCAAATTAATATGAACATCCTTATCAAGAATAAGTCTTGAATGATTTAATGTAGCCTAGGATGAGACCTCAGCCTTGGCTGGGATGGTCAATAGTTTCAGCCGACAACATAGATGGTACATGAGGATGGATCTGATGGCCTGGTCTCTGATGCCATAGATGAAAGCGCTTAGACATCTGGGAAAAAGGATAATACAGACATAAAGAATACTCCGGATACGCAAAATCTTTAATCTGTCATTGATATTTGAGATAGCTTTGAGCAAGGGGTTGTGTATAGTTGAAGAGAGACTGAGGCCCAGCTGCACCAGATGCAGCAGCAGTGTGTTGCGGGCCTTGCGAGCTGAAGCTTTGTCTGTGGAGGCTGACCTGGCTGCTATCATCACACCAATATAGGAAGAAGTGACTGTCACAGTAGCTGATACAAACAGAAAATAAGTGTACGCTTTGTCATAATCATCAGACATTAAGCCAACAAACATGTTTTCTTCGGCACAAAAATCTTTCATCTGCAGACTCTCCAGGTCTTCAAAAGGAAATTCTAACAGTAACAGAACTGGAGTGAGAATATTTAGTGAACTGAAGATCCAAACCACAATAATAGCCACTGTTGTGTTTCTGATGGTGATGATGGTAGAGTGCCTCAGTGGGTAGCACACAGCTACATATCTCTCCAGAGACATCACCACCAGTGTGAGAGGAGAGATTTCATTTGTAAGATTAGAAAGCATGGCAAGAACACCACATACAGGATATGTTAGTCTTACTCTACAAGCAGCCAGTAGGTACAGTATCTGGCTCAGTGCCATCTGTACAGTGTCTGCAAAAAGGAGGTTAAACAGAAGAATGTAACGAGAGGTCTCACGAAATATTGTTTTACTCCTCAAGGTGAATAACATGACCCCGTTAATGAAGAGAAACACACAGCATGGCACAGTAATTGGAGCAGAAAACAACACGATTTCCAGTATTGCCCGGCCCTGCACTCCAACAGTGATGTTTGTCTGAGATGAAGTTGCATACGACATATTAGAGAGACATATGTGGGAGCCCCCTGAAATCAAGATGGGACATCTCAAGGGTTTTATCCAGTATTCACATAATTTGAAACAGCATTTACAATCTTAAAACCCCATCAACCTTTTGATGTAAGTATAACAGAGAAGCACAAGTCATCTTGCACAGTTTCAGTCAGTTCAGTTCAGTCAGAAAAGTAAAAATCTATCATTTTTGCAGAGATGTCTGTTGAGTTGACGTGCATAATAGAAAGTTATTCACATGGATTCTCTCATTGCTGACAGTTTGCAGGTTGGAGGCTAGGCCTGCTTCCATGTGAGCAGAACTGGTCTGCCAGGTATTTGTTGGTCTGCAAATGCTTTTTAAGCACTCCATCACCACAGCACTTCACGTGACAGATCACACAAAAGCATAGTAACTAGATCTTTCATACTAAACAGTGTGATGTAATCCTTTCAAAGGAAATTTCTCAATACTGTGGTCAATGTTATTGTATTTTACTTTGTGAACATGCCAAAAGTATCTTTTTTTTAATTTGGCAGAATGATGAAGAATGAAGAAATATTTAGGATTTTGTCGTTAGTACTTCTTCTACCCTAATATGATGACATGGCCATTAAAACCATGTAACTGGTATGGAAATGTGTTCCGTCCCGCTCTTTAGGATGCGTTATTCTTTGTTTCATGATATTTATTCATATTCTTTTACTTTGAAATACTCACCTTCCCTCTCACTTCAGATATTCAGCTTCCTGCCTCTGTGTGTTTACAAACTGAGTGATTGGGTCTTCCTCTCTTTGCGTTCTTGTCTGTTCTTGTGAAACGTCACCTTTTCTTCCCAACTACTGTCCCAATACACAATACTTATTTAGTATTTTTCCAAGAATAGCTAAAATTCACAGAAATGTTTTTGACACACTCATTTTACTGTGGATGCATTGGTTGGTAACATGAATGAACCTGATAGAACGGATATCCCAGCATTTATTCTGGCATTCAAGCTGGGATCACGGGACTCCACAGATATTCCTTTGTGTAAACTGACTTTTCCCTCAAACCTCAGCCCTCTCAAAATGGTAACTGAGGCCCCTTTTGCTGGCTATGTTCTGTTTTGCCTCCGTGTTTCCGTGAAAAATAAGGTGGCTAGTTCTTGGCTCATGAACGTTACAAGCGCTTTGGAAAACATAAAAAAGAAAATAACATTCAAAGTAGTATGAAAGGGAACTGTCATTGCTTTATTATTATAAATAGACACATTACATTGTTAGTGCACAGTTGTGTGACCTGTAAAACATCTGTGTCACTGAAATGAGCAAATCAATGATTGGATGTATCAAAAAAAAACTTTTGACAAACATCACTGCACTCCAACAGTGTTGTTTGTCTGAAATGAGTTTGCATATGACAGAGCGACATATATGGGAGCCCCCTCAAGTCAAGATGGAACATTTCAAGGGCTTTATCCTGATCTGAATAATCTGAAATAGTATATAAGACCTTAAAAGCACATAAACCTTTTGATTTTATTGTAACACAAAAGCATAATGAATCTTTCAGTTTGTACTTTTAGAAAAGTAAAATCCATCATTTTTGCAGAGATATCTGTTGAGTTCACATGTAGAACCAAGTTATCCACATACATTTTCCCCATCTTGACAGTAAGCAGGTTGGAGGCCTAAACACTGATGAATGATGTCATCTTTTTGAAGTTATTTCTCAATACACCGGATGGAGTTGTTGTAACTTTTTAATTTGGAAGAATTACAAGGAGTGTAGAAATATTTGGGATTTTGTTGGTAGTTCTTGTTTTATTTTAATGCTCATTAATCATGAGCATGAAAGCCATGTATGCTTAAAGGAAATGTTCATCCGCACTGTTAGAAAGCTGGTGGATGGATAGTTAAATCATCATCTGAAAGAACATTATAATGTTTGGTTGGAAGGTCAGTAGGCAGACGCTCCCCCTGAGAGTTACTCTGACAGTTTATCCATATCCGCTGCCCTCTAAGTCAAGGTCAGGGATCAGAATCAGCTTTATTGGCCATGAATGTGCACAAGTACCAAGAATTAGACCCAATGCACTTACACATATTTCCAAAAACAATTTTCAGGAAGATAGAAACAGACATACTGTTAAAAATAAGGACAACAAAGCTAAACAAAGAGACAAAAACAAACAATAAACAACAACAAATGCATAACTAAATAGTACATGTGAATATATTTGCATTTGGGGTTTTTTCGCCACCCAACATGCAATGTCTGTGTACCAGATGCCCATTTGAGATCATGAATGATTGTGGATCCCAGAAAGCTGAAGGCTTCCACAGTACACACAGAATTGTTGAGAAGTGCTGCATCTCCATCAAACACTTTTGATATATTACCATTAGAACCGTATGTATCCCATATGGACATGTGGTTAAACCATAAATCTCTTTCAGATTTCCACAGCTGCTGGAACAAACCTGAACTCTGTATCTCTCTCTATATCTTCATCTTTATCTCTTGTTTCCATTCATGCTGTATTTCTATTTCTACTTTGCATGGAGCATTGGAACAAAAACAATTTCCCCCTGGGGATTAATAAAGTATTCTGAATCTGAATCTGAATGAATCTGAATCTGTATCCCATATGGACATGTGCTTAAACCATAAATCTCTTTTAGATTTCCACAGCTGCTGAACAAACCTGAACTCTGCTACTTTTTTAGTCCAATGGAGGAAATAGAACATTTATAATTATGTATTTACTTAGTTTGCATAAGCTCGCTGACATAAAAAAAAATTCTTTAAACGCTTTAAAATCTAATCATCACTACAGCATATGTCATGCAACAGAGCCAGTAAAAACAAATAGAATGTTAACAAAAATGTCATATTGACATTTAAGGTGTTTTGACTGATTCATGTTGTGAACTCCTGGCTTTGAGTAATATGTAATAAAACATTCAGTTTTGAATGTTGGCAGTATCTGTCAGTAGCTTGTGGGCAGCAAAGTGAACTGAATATTTTTTCTCAGTCTGTAGCTGCTAACTGTTAACCAGTAAGGATGAAAAGGCAACAACACATCATTTTATTTTATCGCTAAAGTCAGTGGTGTAGTTTAGGATACACACAGGTATACGGGGCATACACATTTCTTTTTCTGGCTGTTTACAGTATACCGACCTATCCGAATATCTAGGAGAGTATACCCACCTTCTTCTTGGAAACCTACCCATGTACCTGGCAGTACACCTAGCCTATGAACTAACACTACAGCACCTCTTTTCAGTTAACAATAAGTACAGTCACACTGACCATATGCGTCTGTTCTCTGGAGTGAAGGTTTTGTGCTTGCAAGGATTTTTTTAACCTCTTGTACTCCACCCCCATTTTGTAGCAAAAACGCCTAAAATTACATACCAAAATTAAAATGACTGTAGCTTCTGAACCACCCTGACTATATGCATGGATGAGGTCTTGCCAGAGAAACACTCTAGGTGATACAGAGACAGAGTAATGGGCCTCTGAAGTCAGTAAAAAAATTGAAGATTTTGCCAAAAATAAAAAATGTTTTTAGGATGAATAACTCTGTTGCTTCATCTGAGCAGGTAAATGACACTATGGGGCTGTAGACACACTATCTACACACTACACAATCTGAGTACTGAAATTACACAACAAACCACAAACAGCAACAAAGCTCAATTTAAGGGGACACTTTACTTTTGGCACGGAGTACTGTGATCTTGGCATTGATTATGATGCCAATGCTGGAGGGTTGGGTCCCTGCCACCTCTTAAGAGTTGCATCTACAGTATATATATATAACTATTTCTACAAGAATGGGATGAATAGTCTTTTTCAATCTCTGCATTACATTGAATACATTTGACAGGGATTTTGAATATTTGCTGTGTTGATTTAATCATTTTTCCTAACTTATTGGATATAATTGCTCCTAAAATTTTAAACAATATTACCCATGTAATAATTTTAGGAAAATTAATTTGTTTAGAGAGAAGAATATGATCCCTGGTTTTGCAAAAAAATCCAAACTTAGCAACATTTTAACAGTCCTTTGTCATTACATGTTGAAAACCTGCTTTCAGTCATGATTTTCCCTTCAATTTTATTATCAGATTATGTTGTTTGTGGCACCACAAGTAAATCATGTAAGTGTTTTCTATAATACTTACAAGAGTTTAGTTTCACTGATTATTGTCCAACTTATATAAGTTTGACATTACATTTTTCTACTAAGGATATTGTATGTGGAATTACTGTCATATAATGTTTCATTTTGTACAAATTTAATAAGGATCTTATATCTGGTTACACTGTCATATGCATTACATACAAGTTTCAGACAAAAGATATACAAACTTTATAAGATTTATCTATATCTTTTCCATATGGGTTACCAGATGGTTATAGCTGCATGACTGCTCCATCAAGCTCTTGCTGCATTTTCTCTTCACCTACAATGCCTGCACCTAATTGAGCATCCACAGAAAGGAGCTGTGCAACATTTTTAGAGCAAAAAAAAAAGCAGGTTTGAGTGTTTAGAGCAGGGGTGTAGTGCTGCTGGAGTAAACCTAAGTCCACTAATAAATGAACGAGTTTATACTTTACATTGTAATACATCTGATTAGACTTGTTTACACCAGGGAACAAAGGCAAATAGTCTGTGTGAATGTAGTAATTGTCAAGATCTGGTGTAAAAACAACATTAACACCTTAAAAGAACTTTACCTAGACTGTAAATCTATGAGCATGTTTATCGAATACCTTCACTCAAATGTATTTAAAAAAAAAAAATTTGAGGAAGTGTTGGAACTGTGTGGAGGAGGACAGTGTTTGAAGTATATACTGTTTGAAAACCCCTTTTTCTGCTGCATTTGACAACAATAGAAAAGACATTTAACTTGAGTGTAGCATGTGCAGAGTAAAATGAATTCCGAAAGAATACAAAATACTGTGGAAAGACTAAGCTACACAATATTTTAATTATTGATATTTATATATATATATATTGTAATTAATAATATAAAACACATAAACATTAAGTGCACCAATATCATCAGCAAGTGTAGCCAAATCAGACTGAAAATTTAATGATGATTTAAATTTCAAGAAACTAAGCTTTGATTCAAATTAATATGAACATCCTTATCAAGAATAAGTCTTGAATGATTTAATGTAGCCTAGGATGAGACCTCAGCCTTGGCTGGGATGGTCAATAGTTTCAGCCGACAACATAGATGGTACATGAGGATGGATCTGATGGCCTGGTCTCTGATGCCATAGATGAGAGTGCTCAGACATCTGGGAAAAAGGATTAAAGACACATAAAAAATACTCCAGATACGCAACATGATTACCCTGTCAGTGATTTTTGAGATGGCAGTAACCAAGGGGTTGTGTATAGTTGAAGAGAGACTGAGGCCCAGCTGCACCAGATGTAGCAGCAGTGTGTTGCGGGCCTTGTGAGCTGAAGCTTTGTCTGTGGAGGCTGACCTGGCTGCTATCATCACACCAATATAGGAAGAAATGACTGCCACACTAGCTGATACAAAAAGAAAATAAGTGTACGCTTTGTCATAATCATCAGACACTGGACTAAGAAACATGTTTTCTTCAGCACAAAAATCTTTCATCTGCAGACTCTCCAGGTCTTCGAAAGGAAAATCTAACAGTAACAGAACTGGAGTGAGAATATTTAGTGAACTGAAGATCCAAACCACAATAATAGCCACTGTTGTGTTTCTGATGGTGATGACTGTGCAGTGTCTAAGTGGGTAGCACACAGCTACATATCTCTCCAGAGACATCACCACCAGTGTGAGAGGAGAGATTTTGTTGGTTAGATCAGCAAGCATGATAAGAACACCACATACAGGATATGTTAGTCTTATTCTACAAGCAGCCAGCAGGTACAGTATCTGGCTCAGTACCATCTGTACAGTGTCTGCAAAAAGGAGGTTAAACAGAAGAATGTAACGAGAGGTCTCACAAAATATTGTTTTACTCCTCAAGGTGAATAACATGACCCCGTTAATGAAGAGAAACACACAGCATGGCACAATAATTGGAGCAGAAAACAACACAATTTCCAGTGTTCCCCGGCCCTGCACACCAGCAGTGATGTTTGTCTGAGATGAGTTTGCATATGACATATCAGAGAGACATATGTGGGAGCCCCCTGAAATCAAGATGGGACATCTCAAGGGTTTTATCGTGAATTTGAATTATCTGAAAATGCATGTAAGACCGTAAAAGCCCATTAACCTTTTGATGTAAGTATAACACAGGCACACAATTATTCTTGCAGTTTGTACTCTAAGGGAAGTAAATATCCATCATTTTTGCAAAGATATCTGTTTAGTTCACATGCAAACCTAAGTTATCCACATACATTTTCCCCATGCTGACAATTAGCAGGTTGGAGGCCCTGTCTGATTCAGTGTGAGCAGAACTGGTCTACAAGGTTTCACTTGTCCTCACATGCTTTTTAAGCACTTGATCATCACACCCACTTCACATGATACCATTACACCATTACACAAGAGTCAGTACCTACCCAGATCTGTATATCTAAACATTGATGAATGATGTCATCTTTTTGAAGTTATTTCTCAATACCCCAGATGGAGTTATTGTAACTTTTTAATTTGGTAGAATTAGAAATATTTGGTATTTTGTTGGTAGTTCTTGTTTTATTTTGTGTTGTTAATCATGGACGTGAAAGCCATGTAACTTTAAAGGAAATTTTCATATGCACTGTAGGAAGGTGGTGTATCTCATCTCCTGAAAGAATATGATGTTTGGTTGGAAGGACAGGAGGCAGAAGCTCTCCCTGAGAGTTACTCTGACAATGTATCCATATCTGCTGCCTGTCAAGGTCAAGGTTCAGAATCAGCTTTGTTGGCGATGAATGTGTACAGGTCCCGAGAATTAGACTCAATGCACTTATTTGATGATAGAAACAGACATATTGGGGCACTGGTGGCTTCGTGGTAGAGCAGGCACCCCATGTACAAGGCTGTTGCCGCAGCAGCCCGGGTTCGACTCCAGCTTGTGGCC
Organism: Cromileptes altivelis; assembly: GCA_013133815.1. Lineage (NCBI taxonomy): Eukaryota > Metazoa > Chordata > Actinopteri > Perciformes > Serranidae > Cromileptes > Cromileptes altivelis. Next base: position 40,679,872 of record CM023143.1, read on the forward strand.
CTTTGTTGTATGTCACTCTCTCCCCCATTCACGCTTGTCTGTCCTATACATTAAAGGCTAAAAAGCCCCCAAAATTATCTTAAAATAAACAGACATGTTGCTAATAAGGGCAACAAAGCTATACAAAGAGATAAAAAAAACATTCATAACTAAATAGTACATATAAGTATACAGACATTGCATGTTGGGTGGGAAAAAAAAATGCAAATATATAAGATCCCCACTTCAGATCATGATTGATTGTGGATCCCAGAAAGCTGAAGGCTTCCACAGTACACTCAGAATTGTTGAGAAGTGCTGCCTCTCCACCAAACACTTTTGATATATTACCATTAGAACCATATTTAAGCCATATGGACATGTGCTTAAACCATCAATCTGTTTAAGGTTCCCACAGCAGACTGTACTCTTAATGTAGGAAGGGCTGTTACCAGATGTAGCTACATGACTGCTCCATCAAGCTTTTGCTGCATTTTCTCTTCACCTACAACGTCTGCACCTCACTGATCATCCACAGAAAGGGGCTGTGCAGCATTTTCAGAACAAAAAAGAACAGGTTTGAGTGTTTAGTGCAGGGGTGTAGTGCTGCAGAGCAAACCTGAACTCTGCTACTTTTTGCCCAGTTGAGGAAATAGAATATCTATATTCATTTATTTATTTATTTATTTAGTTATTTAATTACATAGTTTGCCTGAAATTTTTTTTTTTTTTCAAATGCTTGAATCATGCAAAAGAGCCAGTAAAAACAAATGAATTGGCAAAAGTCTCAAATTGACATTTAAGGTGCACTGACTGATTCATGTTGTCAACTCATGATTTGAGTAATATGCAATCAAACATTCGACCTTAAAGGTTGTCAGTAGTTGTCAGTAGCTTTTGGGCATCAAAGTCAAATAAATTATTTTTTTCTCAGTCTGTAGCTGCTAACTGTTAACCAGTAAAGATGAAAAGGCAACAAAACATCCTTTTATTGTATAGTTATATTTCGTGGTGTAGTTTAGGGTACACATAGGTAGATGGGGTATACTCCTTTCTTTTTCTGGCTGTTTACAGTGTACCGACCTATCAGCCAAAAGCCATTGATATATATAGGAGAGTACACCCACTTCCTTCTCCATAACCTACCCATGTACGTAATAGTACTCCCAGTTCATCAACTACCACTATGCCACTGATTATAGTTGACTGATGTATGTCACCGAAGGCACTATAGCCCCTTTTACACTGCCAGATTTTCCGTGAATGTTGGGCCGTTTGCCAGCCAGCTGCAAGCGTTTAGACACACACAGGCGGAATGGCGAGTTGATCAGTGGGGATGAATGAGGAGTACCGCAACAGAATCAGAAGAGAAGATTGGAAAAATAGAATCTGACCCCGTTAATCTACATGGACACCAAGTTACAGGACTCATTTACAGAAATGGCCGTAGATCGAAGTCTTCATTAAGCCCTTTGGGGGACAGAGTGTCTAAAAAAAGAAAGTAGATTTATAGATAGAAAATAGATTTGTATTGCCACCACGACGGCGAAGTTTAACATGTTCAATGCCCAAATATCTCAGAGAATTAAATTTAAAAAAATAAATAAAATTAAATTAAATCAACATTATGAGCAGATTGTGTGAAATGTAAAGCCACTGGGCTCTTGATATCATGATTATGAATTGTTGAGCTGTGTTCAGAGATTACAGTTTTGAGAGGTCTGGAGGTTTTGCCTATGTAGGCAAGACCACAAGGGCATTTGAGCATGTAAATGACATTACTGGTGTTACATGTAATAATGCCTTTAATCTTAAGGTTCTTCCCTGGCTGTGGGTGTTTGAAAGTATTACATTTAGAAGTGAAGTTGCATTGAACACACTGATCACATCTGTAATTTCCCTGCGGGATGTCATTTAAAAAGTGAGGTTTTAGAGTGGTGGGAGATCAGTTTTCTCTAGATTATTTCACAAATTAGGTGTTTTTTTGTACACAATGTGAGGCAAGTTTGAAAAAAGGTTACTGAGTGTTGGGTCAGATTCAATGATGTACCAATGTTTTCTAATGACAGTTTCAGACTGTTTTCCAAGAGGTGAGTACTGGATGATGCAATTAAATCTAGGCTCTGGTGCATGTTGCTCTCTTGTTTTATTGAGACATTCAGACTGAAACATATTAATGAAACAGCCTTGGGCATGTGCATTCATCTCTATATTCTCTGTCTTTATAACGTCTTACAAGTTTGGTAGATTGGACTTCATAGTCGGCATCTGGGCTGCAGATGCAGCGGATGCGGTTAAACTGAGATACTGGCAGGCTCTTCTTAAGAAGAATAGGATGGTAAGAATGGCCATGCAGTACAGTGTTTCTGTCAGTAGGTTTTCTATATAGATTACAGCCCAGTCTGTTGCCATCCTTGTAAACCAGTATATCTAAGAAGTTCGTTTGCTGTTGACTATACTCAATAGTGAATCTTGGGTTAAAATTGTTGGTGTTGACCAAGGTGTGAAAGTCTTTTAGTAAGGACTCACACCACGCCTGCCCACACAAACAGACATCATCTATGTACCTTTGCCAGTGTGAAATGTATGGTAGGTATTGGTTGTGTTCCTGACTAAAGATGATTTCTTGCTCTAAATGTCAACAATACAGTGAGGCGAAGGAGGGGGGCATTTTGGATCCCATGGAGGTCCCAGGTAGAATTGAGAACCAAACGTGAAATAACTTGGGAGCTTCTTCCAGTGCGCAGCTTTTTCATTTTTCCATTTTTAATAGCCCTCCATTCCCATTGAGCCTGAGTCAGTCCCGTTTACATACCTATAGATGTTAATACGTATGACGTCTGTTTTCACAGTGTGTCGGATGGTTGGTGCTGAAGGCGCTGCTACTCACTTCATGTGCATATATGTCTCACAGTCATAGCCTACTCATTGGCTGATTGATTGGCATAGGTTATTTCAATTATTGTGGTACATTTATTATGAATATGTGCAACTGTGGCATGTCGCACTGTCACTATCACTGTCTCATTCATATTTTAGGAAGCCACAAAATATATTCAACTTCAAAATAAGCTTGAAAAGCTGAAAATCAGGGGGGATGATACACCATGTTTTGTAGTCACAGTGTGAACTAGCAAGTGAGTTAGTGTGATCTGGCAAGTTTTCAGGACATTGCAGGAAGGCACATTGCAAGTAGTTGTAAATTTCAACTTGTTTCCTTGTGAATCGTTGGTCTGAACTTTAGGGTGCTTTCATACCTGACCTGTTGTGGTTCAGTTCAATCAAACTCAAGTTCGAAATCTGCATTTGCATGACACATTGTTTGGGTTAAACATGAGCATGTTACAGTCCTGGGGCCGGTTGAACCAGCAGGGCTTACGCCTGGTCTTAAGCTAAGTTGGTCTTAACTTGGTGTTCTAAATCCGACCCAATAGTTACGCCAGTTGCACCATCTAGGCTTATGCCTTCTTCTCACTAAGACCAGGTGTAAATCTTATGCCTAGTCAAGATCAGGCGTAAGGTCATTATCAAGCTGGGCTTGTGTGCTCTAGAGCGCAGAGAGCGCAGCTTGACAATGGCACGTCTCACACACCGTCTCTAGAACGAGCGGGCATTTAGACAGGAGAGAGTAATTAGGGACAGAAGCAATCCATTGGACATTTATAATGACGAGGAGCTGATTGAGAGGTTTTGATTCGGTAGGAGAGATCTGTTTGAACTCACTGAAGAGCTGTCACCGGATTTACGGTTTGTGTCGGACCGTAACGCAGCACTGCCACCGGCCTTACAGTTGCTGATTGCGCTCCGTTTCTATGGAAATGGAGCTTTCCAAAATACCGTCAGGGACACGATCAGTGTCCACAAATCTACTGCCTGTCGGGCCATCCGGAGAGTGTCACTGGCACTGAGCCGCCACCTTGAGCTTCATGCTCACCTTCCCACTGAAGCAGATTAAACAACAACACAGATTAAACTGGCTGTCAACTGTCAAGATCGCGGGGTGTATCAGTGGCGCGTCATTTGACGTCACCGCACTCCTCTTGGCAGGCCGGGTGCAGCATTCTAGGGAGCATTCACATGGATGCGCACAGCTAAAACCGGTGTAGCTAAGACCAGGCGTAAGCCCTGTCAGTGCAACCGGCTTAAGTCCATTCTCATCCACTATTGAGAATTGACATTAAATTGTTAAAACTTAATGTCAATACTCTGGTGAGCAGGGATGCAAAAGCAAATTTACATACATTTAGACTTACCAGAGACTGTCTCCCATTTCATGCTGCGAACAGTTTCATGCACGCTATGATTTTTTCACATTTAAGTTACTGTGTAACCTGTTGGTCACAAGCAACATCTACAACAATTAACCGTCTTTTGGTGATATATAAACGAGCAATTAAAATTTTGGACAGGAATCCAATAAGAGCACATCATTGCCATGTTCTTCAGAAACTAAATATATTAAGTTTTGATAATTTCATTAATTTTGCCAATTTCAAACTCATCCGTAAATGCCTACATAATCAGGCTCCCCAGGTGCTCAGTGACCTTGTGGTTCCACTTAGAGCTTCTGGCTCAGTAACACCTGGAGCAGCCAGTGGGAACTGTAAGGTTCCCCTTTGTAAATCCTCATTTGGACAAACAGCCTTTTCTGTTCATGGAATTAACATTTGGAATTCATTACCTTCAGAACTTAAATTGGATACTGATTTCAATCACTTTAAACTCAAACTGAAGCACTTTTTGAAGAGGAATCAGTTATGTAGTCATAAATAATTTGGTGCCTCCTATTTTATGGTGCTTATCATGTGTTGCAGCTTGTGTCTTTTATTGTTCTGTCTGTAGTTTTACTCGTGTATTTTACACTGTCACTTGTGTTTTTGTTTCTTTTGGATTTTAAGGCCCAGCTGGGGATGGGCATTGCAAACTAGCTCAGGCTATGAATGCTGTAGTGTGTGGCATTTATGTATGCTATATACTTGGCCCTATACAAATAAACATTAAACAAATAAATAATAAAAGAATCGTGTTTTAGGGCATGTTTGCTTGATTGACAGATATCTCAGCCAACCATTTCTGTTCCCTGCATTTGCCCAAATTTGAATTTGACATCAGTTGGCCATGTGTTGTGTCTCATACTTGCAAAAATGTACTAATTCAATTTTCAATTCAATTCAATTCAATTCAATTCCATTTTATTTATAAAGCCCAATATCACAAATCACAATTTGCCTCACAGGGCTTTACAGCATACAGCATCCCTCTGTCCTCTGTAATACTAATATATTACTTCAGATTTTCTAATAGATTTTCAACATTTGTTTTATACTATTCTGCTTTAACGTTCAAAACAACTTAGAAAACATCAGGTACAAGTCAGTAAAAGTTATACTTCTGCAAACTTTTCCAAATAATGAGGTGTGTTGTTATTATGGAAATGTTGTTCTTAGTTTGGTGAAAGACCCTGAGGTATCACAGAGAGAAATCCCCACAGCTGACCCAATCCCTAGATAACCATTACTCACCATCATGTCTTCATTAAATATTGATATATTAAAGCCTCCTGTGGGTGTTTATCAGTAATGTTAATGGGGAGGGGATGATGTGTACCTTGTGTGGAGAAAAAGAATGACAAAGTTTAACAAGTCCAAAGTAAATGGAGCAAACTTCAATCTTCTTTGTCTGTCCTCAAAAATGAACTCGAATATCACATGCAAGAAGTCCAAGTATGATGCTTTACAAGTTATGCTGGCTTCAGACTACATGACATGTTTGTCCATTCCAACAGTCACTACATCAGATAGGAGATTAAAATCTTGTAGTAACTTGGCTGACAGACATATATAGTACACACTGATCCAAGACCAATCATTGCTGATCACCTTTCACAACATGTGTAATGTCATCAAAATATTCTTGTCCTATTATTATTATTATTATTACTACTACTATTTCAGTCACTGTGTCTGTTCATGTCCGAGCTGTACTGTCTTTGTAGTAATGTAAAAAGTGTCACCAGATGTCAGGAGCTATATCTGAAGTACCACATTAAAACTGTGCAAGTCACTGAATCCTCCAACACAAGTTCCAACAAATGTTTCACAATAAAAGCCTTTTTTATAATATGAAGGGTTCTCTCCAATATCAAATGGATAAAGGAAGTGTCGAGTGTGAAATGACGGAGTGATGCATTAAATTAAACATCGCAAACAGGAGCAGATTAAAAGTAAAAATAGAAAACTACAGAGGGGATGAGGAATAAAGGCCTGTTTCTAATGTGGTCTGTTTCAAATGCAGCTGGTACCTTCTGCAGGGGTGGTAAATAAAGGCTGAGCCAGTATTTTTTAGTTTTGTTCTTTTATATCCTCCATTATGAGGAAGTAACATTTTTTGCTAGCTTGATGCTAATGGCAGTGCTTACCAGGTTTGCTAAAGTGTCTCTGCTATCGTGTGTTGGCATTTTACCTGTTTTACTCTGTTGTGGTAGTCCCTAGAGAGTCATGAAAGACAAGAGGAATTCAAAGCTGCTAGACTTTCTGTCGGGATGTCGTGAGGCGTCCCACGTGTGGCGTCCGTTGTTGTCTACTATAACACATTACACAGGATAACAGGATCATTTATTGCACACGACACTCATTGACAAGCCGAGCAAACATTGTAGGATGGTGGTGTCAGGCTATAATTGGGCTGGTATTGTCTAGTCTGAAACTAGCATAGGACAGCTGACATTAAGTTGTGAAAAGAATCGTGTTTTAGGGCATGTTTGCTTGATTGACAGATATCTCAGCCAACCATTTCTATTCCTTGCATTTGCCCAAATTTGAATTTGACATCAGTTGGCCATGTGTTGTGTCTCATACTTGCAAAAATGTATCCTAATGTATTACTTCAGATTTTCTAATAGATTTTCAACATTTGTTTTATACTATTCTGCTTTAAAATCTTATGTTCAAAACAACTTAGAAAACATCAATAGGTACAAGTCAGTAAAAGTTATTCTTCTGCAAACTTTTCCAAATAATGAGGTGTGTTGTTATTATGGAAATGTTGTTCTTAGTTTGGTGAAAGACCCTGAGGTATCACAGAGAGAAATCCCCACAGCTGACCCAATCCCTAGATAACCATTACTCACCATCATGTCTTCATTAAATATTGATATAATTAAAGCCTCCTGTGGGTGTTTATCAGTAATGTTAATGGAGAGGGGATGATGTGTACCTTGTGTGGAGAAAGTATGACAAAGTTTAACAAATCCAAAGTAAATGGAGCAAACCTCAGTCTTCTTTGTCTGTCCTCAAATTTAACTTGAATCTTAAAAGTCTGAACATTCAGGTACGAGGTTGCATGCATTGTAAGACTGTATTAGGATCATCCACTTACAGATTAGTTGAGATTCAGAAGTTCAGCTTTTTTGCTTTGCCTGTAGATGTTTATCTGTAGAACAGAGAAAGCATGACAAAATTGAACAAGTGCAAAGTAAATGAATCAAACTTCAGCCGTCAACATCTGTCCTCATTAGTTGACTTGAATATTACATGTATAAACTCATACTCAGGTATGATGCTTTACAGGTTATGCCAGCTTCGGACTACATTACGTTTGTCTATTCCAACAGTCACGACATCAGATTAGGAGATTGTGAAGTTATAAAATCCTGCAGTAACTTGGCTGACAGACATGACAAACTACACATTGGTCCATGATCAATTATTGCTGATCATCTTTCATAATGTGCGTGATGTCACTGGATTATTCTTGTCCTATATTTTTTTTGAATTATTATTATTGTTATTATTATTTTTTATTGTTATTAATATTTCAGTCACTGTGTCTGTTCATGTCCCAGCTGAGATATTTTTGTAGTAATGTAAAAAGTGTCACCAGATATCAGGAGCTATATCTGAAGTACCGCATTAAAACTGTTCAAGTCACTGAATCCTCCAACACAAGTTCCAACAAATGTTTCACAATAAAAGCCTTTTTTTATAATATGAAGGGTTCTCTCCAATATCAAATGGATAAAAGAAGTGTTGAGTGTGAAATGACGGAGTGATGCATTAAATTAAACATCGCAAACAGGAGCAGATTAAAAATTAAAATAGAAAACTACAGAGGGGATGAGGAATAAAGGCCTGTTTCTAATGTGGTCTGTTTCAAATGCAGCTGGTACCTTCTGCAGGGGTGGTAAATAAAGGCTGAGCCAGTATTTTTTAGTTTTGTTCTTTTATATCCTCCATTATGAGGAAGTAACATTTTTTGCTAGCTTGATGCTAATGGCAGTGCTTACCAGGTTTGCTAAAGTGTCTCTGCTATCGTGTGTTGGCATTTTACCTGTTTTACTCTGTTGTGGTAGTCCCTAGAGAGTCATGAAAGACAAGAGGAATTCAAAGCTGCTAGACTTTCTGTCGGGATGTCGTGAGGCGTCCCACGTGTAGCGTCCGTTGTTTTCTACTATAACACATTACAATGAATAAAAGGATAATTTATTGCACACGACACTCATTTACAAGCCGGGCAAACATTGTAGGATGGTGGTGTCAGGCTATAATTGGGCTGATATTGTCTAGTCTGAAACTAGCATAAGACAGCTGACATTAAGTTGTGAAAAGAGTTGTTTTAGGGCATGTTTGCTTGATTGACAGATATCTCAGCCAACAATTTCTGTTCCTTGCATTTTCCCAAATTTGAATTTGACATCAGTTGGCCATGTGTTATGTCTCATACTTGCAAAAATGTTGTATTACTTCAGATTTTCTAATAGATTTTCAACATTTGTTTTATACTAGTCTGCTTTAAAATCTTATGTTCAAAACAACTTAGAAAACATCAGGTACAAGTGAGTAAAAGTTATACTTCTGCAAACTTTTCCAAATAATGAGGTGTGTTGTTATTATGGAAATGTTGTTCTTAGTTTGGTGAAAGACCCTGAGGTATCACAGACAGCTGACCCAATCCCTAGATAACCATTACTCACCATCATGTCTTCATTAAATATTGATATATTAAAGCCTCCTGTGGGTGTTTATCAGTAATGTTAATGGGGAGGGGATGATGTGTACCTTGTGTGGAGAAAGTATAACAAAGTTTAACAAGTCCAAAGTGAATGGAGGAAACTTCAATCTTCTTTGTCTGTCCTCAAAAGCTAACTTGAATCTTGAAAGTCTGAGCTCATATCAAGGTATGAGGTTGCATGCATGGTAACCCTGTATTTGGATCGTCCACTTACAGATTACTTGAGATTCAACAATTAAATTTTTTTCTATCTGTAGAATACAGGTGACAATTCAGGACATACTCAACTAAATAATATAATTCAACTAAATTATTCTGAGAATATGTGAGTATGTTTATGAATAGTATGTAGGGGGACTATCCACATAAAGTGTCATCTTATTTTCTCCTGGCAACTGCGCTGCTACAGTACACAGTTGGGTATACTTTCCATAGAAGTTTCAAACTAGTCTCCTGGTAACTAATTTAGACACATAAAATATTCAAACCCTTACTCATTAGTGTTTTCAGTATATATTGACATGATTAAAGGTTCATGTGGGAGTTAATTAGAAATCTTATGGACAGGGGATGGTGTGTGCCTCTGTGGAGACAAAGTATGGTAAAGGTTAAGAAGTTAAAGTCAATAAAGTCTAAAGTAAATAGATGTCTGCCATACAGGACTTTGAAGGACTTTGAAAACACTTTGAGAGTAATTTTTAAAGATTAACGTCTGATACCGTCTCACATCTAAAGACAATGTGAGTTTTTAGTCACAAAAAAAACAGAACATTGGCACTCAGTAAAATCCACTCATTTAATATGGGCAAAAACATACAGACACGGACGCCTTTCAGCTAAAGAGACATCATCTGCGTGACAAAACAATAGTGAATGGTAACTACACACAGGTGAGGTTCAAACCACAATCAGGATAGAGAATACATAATTCAGTGATAAGATCCATCTGTGTATGAATGACCGGAATGACCCTATTCTGCCCAACCGGAGATCTAAACGTACCTTTATTCGTCCAAATTAACAATCCCTCCATTTCCACTTTTTGTAGGCCAGTAGACCATTTCATCTTAGTTCAAAAGAGAGTTTAGAGGCGTTGACTCATTTTCAGGTTCTCAGAGAGAATAATCATCCCTACTGGTTTTCTAGTGGAACTTACCCAGCTGGTCCTTTACAGAAATTTACTATAAATTTGAAAATTCTTCCTATTTGCATTGTCAAGGAGTCATTATTGGCAGTTGTTGTTCCCCCAGTTATGCAAATGTATTTGTGGGAAAGTCTGAAGATGAGTGTGTATTTTAGAACAACCCCTTTCACTCTCTGTTAAAATGTTGGTCCCAATATATTTGTAAAATATTTTTCATATCCTCTGGTACTTTTGAGAAATGTGAGGCCTTCAGTAAGCACCTTAATTCTAAAATGTCATCCATTCAATTTTTATTTGTATATAGTGGGGAATCTGTGTCATTCATCCATGTACTTGTAAATAAGACCTAACAGCTCAACACCAGTGTGTACAGAGAACCTAGTGACAGGAATAAACCTTCACACTGTGGTGGTCTAAAGAAAGGCCTTCCATATAGTCAACTGTTGAGAGCCTAGAGAATATTTAGCATAGAAAATGCATTTGATGAGCAAGCAATTGATAAATGCAACTGTTTCAGGGACAGAATGTATAGTGGTAGATTACAGTTTTACGGTGGCCGAGAGAGGTCACAACACATGCAAACTCCACAAAACCCGCAAATCCACACAACACACACACATTAAGAAAACACCCCCAAATTCAGAAAACACATTCATTGATTTTGCAGCACATACACTGCAAATCCTCACAACACAAGCAAATGAGATAACGCAATTCAAATGCTCACAATACAAGTAAGAAGCTAAACGCTCCGCAAAAACGACAACACATGCCAAAATGAAGACAACAACGGAAATGTCTCCGGGGGACCGTAATCAGTAACGAACTTACTGGTTGTTGACATTTCCAGACTTTCCTCAAGACGCAGGTCAGAAGTTTAACATTTGTTTTAGGTGGAAGACAAGTAAGTGCAAAACTTGATCCTCTATAATGTTAGCATTAATAAACACTTACCCGTTGGAGCACATCGATGTGTTGTTGATTCTGGTCCGAGTATCTAAGTTGTTTTTGGCGGCAAAAAGCAGGTCTGTGAGTGATTACGGTCCCCCTGGAAACATTTCCGTCGTCGTCTTCATTTTGGTGTGTTTTTGTTTTTGCAGAGCGTTTAGCTTCTTACTTGTATTGTGAGCATTTGCATCGCATTATCTCATTTGCTTGTGTTGTGAGGATTTGCAGTGTATGTGTTGCAAAATCGATTAATGTGTTTTCTGAATTTGGTGGTGTTTTCTTTATGTGCGTGTGTTGGGTGGATTTGCGGGTGTTGTAGAGTTTGCGTGTGTTGTGACCTCTCTTGGCCACTGTACAGTTTGGATAAAGTAACAAGCACAGATAGAAATATTTTATTAGCATCTAAACCTGTCAAACTCAAAAAACATTTATGCTACTACTTTCTCCCCATTAAGAGGAGTGTCAGATAACACTGACATATCTTATACAGCAACCCTTTAGTTAATCATGCCTTCAAAAACATTCCCATTTTTGCCAGTAACCATGCCAGCAACCTAAGAGACCTGTTGGTTAGAGCTGTTTATTATAAACTTCTCCAGCATGTTCTGTCCGACCCAACAGGTAGCAATTTTCCATGTTTGAATTGTGCCCAGTGTAATGCAAAGATCAGAAGGGATGTTTTTCTGCACCCTCACACTGGTAAAAAGTTCCATATTAAAAACAGGATAATTTGCAAATCCAGACATGTGATTTACCTTTTGAAATGTCCCTGCAGGTCGATAAGATAACAGGACAAGACAAGACAATCCTTTATACATCCTACATCGGGGAAATTTTCTGATAGGTCAAATTAAACAGGAATTGAAAATGAGAAATTGTGAACATCAAAGTAGCATTGGGAATAGGGAAGAAAAGTCCCTGGTGGGCCAACATTTTTATACAGCTGGCTATGATGTTCGTTCCCTCAAATTTCAAGGCATTGGAATTGTGTATCTTTTCAAAAGGGGTGGAGACAAGGATAGATTTTTGATACAGAAGGAAGTTTAGTGGATACACACACTACAAACTGACAGCCCTAAGGGCTTGAATGAAGAATTGATTTTAGATTGCTTCTTCTAATTTATTGTGGTCCCTACTTTTCTATTATCTTATATTGAGAGTACTGTGGGCATATTTACCTCTGCCAAGGAGGTTATGTTTTCGACGGCGTTTGTCTGTTTGTCTGCAAAATAACTCAAAGTTCTGAACGAATTTTAATAAAATAAAATAATAAAATGGCGGGAAATCCGAGTTGCTTGGTGGAGGTCTGCGCTCTCTGAGTGATCTAGTTATTCTTGCTTTTATTCCTAATATCTGTTTCTAAAAGTGTGTCTGTGGTGCTCTTTAACCTCCCTGTAAAGGAGACCAATTAAAAAGTAACTAATTGACATACATGTACTGAAGTCTCTAATTTTTTTCTGAGTTTATCTTTGACTTTTTGTGGATGTATTTTTTTCCCCCGTCACTGTCTTTTTCCTGTTGTTCTTATTCTGCTATATTTTTCCACATAACTTCGTAAATGTTTAACAAGATCTTATAATTTTACATGCATGTCCTTGTTTTTTCTTAGATTCTCCTGAGATTTTTAATATAATTGCTGGTGTTCTATCTGTTTTTATCTGTTTCTTCTATCTACCTTTTATTTATATATATATTGTCTTAAGATTTTTGGAGTTGTGTGTACTGCTATTTTTCATCACAGTTTTTAGTCACACACTGTAAGATTTCACAAAGACTGGGGATCTTGAAGGGTCACTGTTAGGAAGACTACAACTAGAGGGCTTTTGAGATAATTTACCATCCTGCTCCTGGTGGAAAATATTACGCCAAACTCCCTTTAAGAAACATGACATATTATGGATCTTTACATGTCTGCAGAGTCATTTAAAACATTGTGCTGGGTGGATCAGATACACGCAGAATAGAACAAGACTCTTGTTCACTCCACATCTCTGCCAGTTTGTCCTCCTTTTCTACTGTCCATGACAACCGAGACTTGTTCACATTCTTTTACCTTTGCAGAAGCCCCTCCATGTTTACTGCATACCCTGTTTGCTGCTAGAGAGCGCACACCTATTGGTTGTTGACAGTGCTGATGTCTGAACTTTGCTATTTGAATGAAAGAAGACCGAATGAAAGAAGACTAAAACATATGATAATATTAAACATGTTTGATTTTATCGGTATGTCAAGACAAGAAAAAGACTGATTGAAGACAGCTTGAGTTGAGTTTTATTACCACCTCACATCAAACCATTGAGATTACGGAAGAGTGCACCAACTGAGGTAAAACTCAAAAGATTTCACTGCGACAGTGAAATTGCTTGAGAAGTCATTTGGTGCAAGGCCAGCATTAGATCACAGATACAAGCAGTGAAGAGCAAAAGAGGATGTGCTGCATATGCTCACTTGTAGAGTTCAGAGGCAAGGTGAATGGATTTTGGAGAAAGAATGTAGTCAGGGTTGTCTTAAGTCGACATAGCACCAGAAACAAAGTATAGAGAGTTCCTGGATTTCAGTCATTGTGGTGCCAACACAGATGTTGAAGCAGTAAAGGATGGTGCTAGAGTAGCTCTAGAGTAACACAGTAGTACAGTAGTTCCATCTGACAAGCCCATCCAGGTGGAGGGGACTAAATGAGAAGATGTGCTAATGAGCTGTGTGTTATTGTAGTTTGACACCTTTCAAAAAAACCATCATATTTGGACTTTTTTTTTTTTTTTTTTTACCTTTATTGCTGACCGTGTTAGCAGTGTAAATCTTTCACTGATATGAAGGGGGGTTCGGTGCCTTGCTCAGGGGCACCTCGGCAGTGCCCAGGAGATGGACTGGCACCTCTCCAGCCACCAGTCCACACTCCGTATTTGGTCCAGACAGGGACATGAACCAGCGACCCTCTGGTTCCCAACCCAGGTACCTATGGACTGAACTACTGTCTCCCTGTGATGAAGTATCCCTAAACTTCAACAATGCAGACGTGACAGTGTGACATGAAATGGGTGGAAGGACAGAGCTCATATATAGTCTGTGAAGGTAGGCAAACCTTACAGACGAGCTCCGCTCACATGGCAAGAAGCACAGATTGAACCTGCTAACTGTCTGCAGAGGGGAAGCGTATTTGCTTTATTTCAGATTTTTCATATAAGCTCAACAGGCATGTCTGCTGACGTTGGACCTTTGTTGCTGTGGGCATACAAACTGTCTTAATTGCGTCTCTAAAATGCAAATCAATCTCTGATCAATGTCACTGCTGGACAGAAGTTTCAGGCTTACTGGAGAGAGTGATGATTTCCACTCTGACTACTGTGCCATGCTGTGTGTTTCTCATCATTAATGGGGCAGTGTTATTCACTTTGAGGAGTAAAACAATATGTACCTCCCGTTATATTCTTCTGTTCAACCTTCTTTTTGCAAACACTGTACAAATGGTACTAGGTCAGTTAAGTCCCGTTTCCACCAAACATTTTTGGTATGGTACCTTTGGAACCGAAAGAATCCTTCAGACATGGTACCAAGACTGTAGTATTTCCACTGCGAACCATACCTTAAAATGTTGGCGGGGTTGTTGTCACTCACTGCTCCATCCAGCAGTCACTGTATTTCCTCATTACTGGCGACAGAGGAAAGTCTGTGCCCTGTTTATCGTCCACAGAATGAGACTGCATGCCAACATTTTTAGAACAAAATAGCTCAAAACATTACAGGCTGCAGAGAGAATCTCTTTCCATGGGATTTTTTAAAATAGCAGGTTTGTGCACTTAGTCCTTCTCAGGCCAATTCAAGGGTTTAGTGTTGCTGTAGCCTGATGCTCCACAACACCTTTCTTTACTCAGAGTGAGGATTAGAGTCTATGCAGTTCACATAACCCAGCCGAAATTAAAAAATGAACTGATTAGATTTTGGTGGTTAAAGGTCAAGGTCACTGTGACCTCACAGGACATGTTTTTTTGTCAGTCAATCAATCAATCAATCAATCAATCAATCAATCAATCAATCAATCAATCAATCAATTTTATGTATAAACCCCAAAATCACAAATCACAATTTGCCTCACAGGGCTTTACAGCATACGACATCCCTCTGTCCTTATGACCCTCACAGCTGATCAGGAAAAACTCCCCAAAAAACCCCTTTAACGGGGAAAAAAACGGTAGAAACCTCAGGAAGAGCAACTGAGGAGGGATCCCTCTTCCAGGACGGACAGACGTGCAATAGATGTCGTACAGAACAGATCAACATTACAAATTAACAGTAATCCGTATGACACAATGAGACAGAAAGAGAGAGAGAGAGAGAGAGAGAGAGAGACAGCTACAGCTGAGAGATAGCTTACAACAACATTATTGAAAGTAATAATATTATAGTTGTAGTTCTGGCTACTGTGGTACAGTATGTTGAAAGTATATATTAATATCTGGCAGTATACATGTGTGACAATAGTCATGTGTATAATAACAGTAGAAGTATGACTAATGACTAATGATGGCAGCAGCAGTAGCGGCAGGAGGCATCTGGCAGGACCACGGCAGCAGCACAACCACACACGTCACGCTGTCCAGGCACCGCTGTGATATGAGTTAATCTGAGAGACAGTGGAGCACAAAGGCTCCGGAGAAGAAGCCGAGTTAGTGACATCCAGAATGGCCGAGTTAGCAAGATACAGTAATAGAATACCAGAGAGAGAGAGAGAGAGAGAGAGAGAGAGAGGGAGAGAGGGTGCCCGGTGTATTATAGGGGGGTCCTCCGGCAGACTAGGCCTAAGTCAGCCTAACTAGAGGCTGGTACAGGGCAAGCCTGAGCCAGACACCACTGTTGGATGGGGCTTACTGGCAAGAGTGATGCTTTCTACTCTGACTACTTTACCATGCTGTGTGTTTCTCTTCATCAACGGGGTCATGTTATTTACCTTGAGGAGTAAAACTGTGTTTCGTGAGACCTCCCGTTACATTCTTCTGTTTAACCTCCTTTTATCAGACACTCTACATATGGCACTGAGTCAGATACTGTACCTACTGGCTGCTAGTAGAATAAGGCTGACATATCCTGTCTGTGGTGTTCTCATGATGTTTTCTAGTCTCACAACCAGTAATGGTGCAGGTCGGTGCAAAAAAAAAAAAAAAATAGAAGCCTTGAGCAAATAGCCGCCTGGTTCTTTTAAACGCCTGGGGTCAAAATTGATTTTGTGAAATAAACGCCCAGGCTACTATTTGGAAAAAAACGGTAAATGCCAGTTGTCTAAGTGGAAGTGATTGTTGTTAGTGTGACATCACTGTGAATTGGTCTGTAGTGGGTCAAGGTGCTTTTTCATTTTTGTACCATTTTAATAAAATTGGCTGGTCTACCAATGTTTTTTCATGTGTTAGTTCAGGCATCATTATGCTAAACTCATGCCCAAATATGTTTTAATTGTACAGTAAATTGGCTTTATTCTTAAAGGTGCATTTTCCCTCACCTAACCCCTGATTCCACCACTGGTTGTACTTCATGTTTGAGCATCTTCTGTGCGTTTTCTTTTTTGTTTTTTTTTTGAATAATGGCAGATTTCTTAAGTTGCATAATAATGTTTAAATTGGTAAATTGGCAACTTGGTAATAAATCTTATTCTGATTTTGATTCTGATCACACTGGTTTATATAAGACACAATTTCTGTTGGGAAAAGTTAAGTCACACGTATGTGCACATTGTAATATAGTTGGAAATGCTGAACATCTAATAATGTATTGTGTCAAACGTGATGGAGAAAAGGCGAGGTTGCATAAAAGGGTGAGAGAGGCCAGGCAAGAACCAGATTTGGAAGGGAAACTAGGAACTAGAGCTGGCGCAATATCAGACTTTCATTACACAGACATAATGGCCAGGAGAATTTATGAGTAACAATAGAAATTTTGAGAAAAATAATAATAATGCTAATGCTGTCAGTCAAATTCATCTTCAACTTTGTTTATTGTGCGTTTTGTCTCTATACTGGCAAATGAATTAAACTCAAAATCCAAGTGTAGGGAGGTGGAGAGAGTGTCTGTAACCGTAACTGTAAAACAAACTGTTGAAAAAGAGCAATGACATGTAATGGATAGTGAAAGGGCAACCAGATGGTGTTGGGGAAGAAAGACAAAGCAAGAACAAAAAGAAACAGAAATGGATTAAAGGTCTAGTGTGTGACGGATTTAGGGGGATACATTGGCACAAAATGGAACAGTATGTTTTGTTTCGTGTATAATCACCTGAGAATAAGAATTGTTGTGTTTTTGTTACTTTACAAGTTTATATCTACATAGGGAGCAGGTCCAGTAGCCCAGAACAGACAAACCAAATACTGGTTCCAGAAGGGGCCATTCACATTTTCACATTGACCACTGTCGTAAGCAGCCCCTCCCTGACGAGCAGCATTGCAAAAACAAAAACTTTTTTTCATGTAAAATTGTTTTTTGTTTGTTTGGGGTTTTTTTTGCTTTTGTTTTGGAATGGAAAGAAGGAATGATATTCATACTAATTAGATCCATTTCTGCTTATTTTGACAGTTCCCATCACTTACACATATTCTCCCACAGGTAAGCCAGCAATTTAGTCTGCAGATTTTCAAAAACCTTGTAGATATTCCAAATTTTACACATTATTGATGTTATTCAGCTTTTAAAGCCAGCAAATCAGTTTAGCGTCAGCTCTTCATTGACTAAAAATATTCAGCATTATTGGTATCATCCAACTTTTCAATTACATTCATACTAATTAGACCCATTTCCACTTTTTCAACTATACTTTAATTTATTTTACACTTTAAAACCTGCAACTTAATGTACTGTGTTTAAAGCTATAGTTGGTAATCCTGTTAAGAAACACTTCTTGTGATATTGGGTAAAATGGTCCTTCCATCCTGAGAGTAGTCAATAAATAATATGTTCAGAAAAAGGAACGAAAAAAATCCGACCTCTGTGGCAGCTGCAAATTCGAAAATTGTGACCCATCCCTAGTTATTATTCAACTTTCAAAGCTAGCAATTCAGTGTAGCGTCAGCTTTTCAAGATCCAGCATTCACACCTGCAGTTTCCTCCAATTTTGTTCAAAGGTCATGGTCACTGTGGTCTCATTCATCATTTTCTTGTGCACATGATATCTCAAGAACACTTTGAGAGCATTTCTAAAAATTTTGCAAAAAACACTGCCACTTCAACCCGAGAATGAACTGATTAGAAATTGGTGTTCAAAGGTCACTGTGACCTTGCAGAACATGTTTTTGTCCTTAAAACATGAACTCATACAGTATTTATGACAGAATTGAACAAAATGTCTCATATAATACAATAATGAAGTGATGACATTTCATATCCAAAAGGTCAAAGGCCAACTTCACTGTGACATCATTATGCTGTGCATAATTTTCTGGCCATTATTCAACGTCATATCTCAGGAACAGAAGGGGAGACGTTTGGTCAGATCCTGAATTGGTGACTCTAATAATGAAACTGTGCTGATTGTATAGATCTTCTGTACGTGAAGCATCATTGTTTCAGAATTTATGACTTCTTTGCAGCAACATTGAAATTTGCAGTATTGTCCTCTACAGGGTTAAATATGGGCCAGGACAAACATGGATGTAAACTGTAACTGCAACTTGGAATAAAGTAATAGGAATAAAGTTTGCTTAATTATGTGCACATTTCAACTGTGTAAGTCATAATGACATGGACCTGGGGGTGCATGGGGAATGATAAGAGGGAGATTACATCACCTATTACTATGTTAACCTTGCTGACATGTGATAGTGTCACGTGAATGGTTTAGGGCCGGGCAAAGCTCACATACAACGTGTAGAATAGATAGAACCCTGCAGACCAGCTCTGCTTATGTGGAATTGAACACAGATGATGGATTGATGAAGAGATTTATTGTGCTTTTATCTGACAATGACATCAACAGGTTGAATTTCTCATGTCTTCAGTGCTTCTCTAAGATGTCCTATGCAACTCAGTCTCAGACTAACATCACTGTTGGACGGGACCTACTGGAAAGAATGGTGCTTTCCACTCTGACTACTTTACCATGCTGTGTGTTTCTCTTCATTAACGGGGTCATGTTATTCACCTTGAGGAGTAAAACTGTGTTTCGTGAGACCTCTCGTTACATTCTTCTGTTTAACCTCCTTTTGGCAGAGACTATCCAGATGGCAGTGGGTCAGTTACTGTACCTACTAGCTGCTTGTAGAATAAGGCTAACATATCCTGTCTGTGCTCTTATTATCATGTTCTCCAATCTCACAAATGATATCTCTCCTGTCACACTGGTGGTGATGTCTCTAGAGAGATATGTAGCTGTGTGCTACCCACTGAGGCACTCTGCCATCATCAGCATCAGAAACACAGCAGTGGCTATCATTGTGGTTTGGACCGTCAGTTCACTAAATGTCCTCACAAGAGTTCTGTTACTGTTAGATTTTCCATTTGAAGATCTGGAGAGTCTGCAGATGAAAGATTTTTGTGCTGAAGAAAACATTCTCCTTGACCAAACGTCTAATGATTATGACAAAGCATACACTTATTGTCTGTTTGTATCAGCTAGTGTTGCAATCATTTGCTCTTATATCAGTGTGATGATAGCAGCGAGGTCAGCCTCCACAGGCAAAACTTCAGCTTTTAAGGCTCGTAACACATTGATGCTTCATCTGGTGCAGCTGGGTCTCAGTCTTGTGTCGACTATGCACAATTCATTTCTTGGAGCCATCTCAACAATTGTCACAAGGACAGTTCTTGTGCGCATCCAAATTTTTTTATATGTGTTTATTGTCATTCTCCCCAAGTGTCTTAGTCCCCTCATCTATGGTCTTAGAGACCAGACTGTCAGATCCAGCCTTGTGTACCAAACATGCTTTCACCTGAAACTCTCAGAAACTACAGCCAAGGCTGAAATATCACCCTAGGATACATGGAATAATTTTATCTCTCTTTGTTAAGTTCATGCTGTCATCTGACTGGCCTTTAGAAGTCAGCATATTCACTGTTCATAATTGAGCAAAACAAATTCAAAAGTAATTTTTCAAATGATGACATTTTTTAAAAAACAATTTTTAAGTGTACTTTTGTCGGTATGTCTTAAATCCACATATAGAAGCCAACAACAAAATAACCAATGTAAGGTGTTAGCCACAATGATTTGAAAGAGATTTGTTCAAATTGTTGTCATTTCATTTTGGATTTAGTCTTCTCGGATGTGTGTTCTTCTCAGCTGAATGTAAACAGGAATGTGTAAAAAAAAATATATGAAGTGGCAAATGAATTTAATTCTGTTTTTGTAAATGTTGGGCCTAATCTTGCAAAGTCTGTAAAAAATCATGATTGGGAAATATAGGGTAGCTGGAATGGGGAAAGTAAAGCGTTGCAGTCTATGTTTCTTGGAGAGGATAGTAAAACTGAAAAATAAAAGGCATCAACTAATGGTGATGGGATAGACATGATTATAGTAAGAAGAAGTTTATTGACTGTTTAAACAAACCACTTTGTCATATCTTTAATCTTTCTTTTCATACAGGTATTTTCCCAAACAGAATGAAAGTAGCAAAGGTTATTCCACTTTTTAAATTGGGTGATAAATACAGCTTTACTAATTACAAATCAGTGCCCTTGCTTTCACAATTTTCACAAGCAAAAGTGCTTGAAAAATTGTTTGAACAAAAATCAGATACTTTTGTTGAAATAAACATTTGTTGAGTGAGAGCCAGTACGGCTTCCACACAAATCGATCTACAGCATTAACATTAATGGAAATAACAGAAGAAATTACAACAGCAATAGAATGCAAGAAATACAAGAAAGCATTTGATACCATAGATCATACCATCTTTATTTCTAAATTATACACATATGGGGTTAGAGGAGTAGTTCTAAACTGGTTAAGATGCTATATAGATAACAGACAATATTATGTACAGTTTGCTCTGAGTTATCAAAAATTGAATCTGGAGTCCCACAAGGTTATGTTCTGTGGCCTTATCTTTTTATTTTGTATATCAGGGACATATGTAAAACATCAGATATGTTGCAAAATTCTTGTAGTTCAGGAGATGATTTAAAAGTTTTAGCAGGAAGTTTTACAAATGAAATGGTCAAACTGAAAAGAGGGTTTGATGACAAGAAATTACCCTTAAATATGAATAAAACTAAGTTCATGGTTTCTACTAATAGGGAAAGGATGAACTGGTTTTACTGTCTATAGATGGAGTTTACGTTGAAAGAGTGTCTCAGTTTAGATTATTGGGTGTGTTAATGAATAATAAAATGTCCTGGAAATCTATAGCACGTGAAGTAAAATGTGTTTTGAACACAGCAAAGAATGTGTTAGATCATAAGGCAATGAGAATTCTGTACTGTTCACTCATTTTGCCATACTTTAGTTATTGTGTGGAGGTGTGGGACAACACATACATGAGCCCGTACTCATCGTCCTCCGCTTATCCAGGTCCGGGTCACGGGGGCAGCAGCCTCAGCAAAGAAGCACAGACACTCCTCTCCCAAGCCACTTCCGTCAACTCTTCCGAGGGAACCCTGAGGTGTTCCGAGGCCAGCCAGGCAATGTAATCCCTCCAGCGTGTCCTGGGGCAGCCCCGAGGTCTCCTCCCGGTTGGACATGCCTGAAACACCTCCCAAGGGAGGCATCCGGAAGGCATCCTTACCAGATGCCCGAACCACCTCAACTGGCTTCTCTCGATGTGGAGGAGCAGCGGTTCTACTCCAAGCCCCTCCCGGATGTCCGAGCTCCTCACCCTATCCCTAAGGCTGAGCCCAGCCACCCTGTGGAGGAAACTCATTTCGACCGCTTGTACTCGCAATCTCGTTCTTTCGTTCTTTCGGTCGCTTATTGGCTAAGCTCCCTTTTCACCACAACGGACCAGTTAAGCACCTGCATCACTGCTGGCACCGCCCCAATCCGCCTGTCAATCTCCCGCTCCATCCTACCCTCACTTGTGAACCTCCTGAGATACTTAAACTCCTCCACCTGAGGCAGGACCTCCCCCCTGACCTGAAGCGGGCAATCCACCCTTTTCCGGCTGAGGACCATGGCCTCAGACTTGGAGGTGCTGATTCACATCCCAGCCGAGAACCGTCCCAGCAAGAACTGGAGGTCACTGTTCGATGGAGCTAGGAGGACCACGTCATCCTCAAAAAGCAGGGACGAGATCCTCCCGTCACCGAACCTGACTCCCTCCACCACTCGGCTGCACCTAGAAATTCTGTCCATGAAAGTGATGAACAGAACCGGTGACAAATGTCAGCCCTGGTGGAGTCCAACCCTCACCGGAAACAGGTCCGACTTACTGCTGGCCACGCGAACCAGACTCATGCTCCTTCGCTACAGGGACTGGATGGCCCTTAGCAAGGGGCCACCAACCCCATACTCCCGGAGCACCCCCCACAGGATGCCCCTGGGGACACGGTCATAAGCCTTCTCCAAATCCACAAAACACATGTGGACTGGTTGGGCGAACTCCCATGTCCCCTCCAGCACCCTGGCAAGGGTAAAGAGCTGGTCCACGGTTCCACGTCCGGGACGAAAACCACATTGCTCCTCCTCAATCTGAGGTTCAACTATCGACCAGACCCTCTTCTCCAGCACCCTAGAGTAGACCTTACCGGGCAGGCTGAGGAGTGTGATCCCCCTGTAGTTGGAACACACGGTTTGCCAGAACCTCTTTGGAGCTGATCGATAGTCTTCCTCCATGGCCTCACCAAACTCCTCCCACGCCCAAGTTTTTGCCTCCGCGACTGCTGCTGCTGCACTCCGCTTGGCTCACTGGTACCCGTCAGCTCCTTCCGGAGACCCACAGACCAACCATGCCCTGTAGGCCTCCTTCTTCAGCCTGACGGCTCCCCTCACCTCTGGTGTCCACCAGCGGGTTCAGGGATTACTGGCGCAACTGGCCCCAGTGGCCTTGCGGCACAGCTCGCAACCGCCGCCTCGACAATGGCAGAGCAGAACAAGGCCCATATGGACTCAATGTCTTCCTCTGCCCTCTGGATGCGGTCAAAGCTCTCCCGGAGGTGGGAGTTGAAGATCATCTGGACAGGTTCTTCCGCCAGGCGTTCCCAGCAGACTCTCACTGCTTGTTTGGGCCTGCCAGGTCTGCGCAGTGTCTTCCCCCGCCATCTGATCCAACTCACTACCAGGTGGTGATCAGTTGACAGCTCTGCTCCTCTCTTCACCTGAGTGTCCAGAACATATGGCCGCAGGTCAAATGATACATCTACATCCTTAGGACATCTACCTGTGACCTAGGCTGTCCTGGTGCCACGTGCACCGATGGACATCCTTATTTTTGAACATGGTGTTAGTTATGGCCGAACTGCGACCCGCACAGAAGTCCAATAACTGAACACTGCTCAGGTTCAGATCGAGCAGGCCGTTCCTCTCAATCATGCCCTTCCAGGTCCTGCTGTCATTGCCCACGTGAGCGTTGAAGTCCCCCAGCAGAACAATGGACTCCCCGGTTGGGGCACCGTCCAGCACCCGTCCCAGGGACTCCAAAAAGGGCGGGTATTCAGAACTGTTGTTCGGCGCATATGCGCAGACAACAGTCAGGACCCGCTCCCCGACCCGAAGGTGCAGGGAAGCAACCCTTTCATCTACCAGGGTGAACCCCAACGTACAGGCAGAGAGTCTGGGGGCTATCAGAAAGCCCACCCCGGCCCTCCGCCTCTCACCCGGAGCAACTCCAGCAAAGGAGAGAGTCCAACCCCTCTCAAGGACTCGGGTTCCAGAGCCAGAACTATGTGTTGAGGTGAGGCCGACTATATCTATATCTAGCACTCAACCTCTTCCACAAGCTCCGGCTCCTTCCCCACTGGAGAGGTGACATTCCATGTCCCAAGAGCCAACTAATGTTAAGCCATTGGTTATATTACAGAAAGGATTAAAGATTTTTGTGCTTAAGAAGACACGTTTGTTGACCCACTGTCTAATGATTATGACAAAGCATACACTTATTTTATACACTCTTATATTAGCGTGATGATAGCAGCCAGGTCAACTTCCACACACAAAGCTTCAGCTCTGAAGGCTTGTAACATACTGCTGCGTCATCTGGTGCAGCTGGGCCTCAGTCTCATGTCATGTCATCTTACTGGCTATTGTAAATTAGCTTATGCAGTATTTATAATAGAACAACAAACAAATTCAAAAGTCATTTTTCTCAAAGATGACATGTTTGTTTGTTTAGAATAACAATGTTCAACTGTAGTTTTGTCAGTATTGCAATTGTCAGTCTTAAGGCCAAAACGGAGAGGATGAAGAAGAGTTTCTTTCCTTAGTCCATCCTGAACTAGTGACTTTGACTAACCGTAACTCATATTCTACATAGTCATAATGCATCTACCTGATTTACATGAAAGTAATACTCATCATATTGTTTCTATATTCTGAAACTCGTCATGCTCATACCTTTTCATTGTTTCACTGCTCATCTCTCTAAACTACCTGTTCAAAGTATCCTCATACAGCAGTTTGTATATCAAACCAATTAGTGCCCTACAAATGACATTATGTATGTAATGTAAAGTTAAATAGGTTAGGTTTAGGCAGTTAAGATTACTTGATCAGGTTAAGGAAAAGAAACATGTCCTCCTGTCCTGTGTTTGTTTGACCCAACCATCACCCCAACCTACCTCTGCATGCAAACTACTTACATCTCTATTCGCGTCAGCGCATTGGTCATGTGATTGCAGCCTTTTAAATTACATGGTTTATATGCAAATTGTTGTGCATTACTTTTCATTATTATGTGTATAACCAGTGCACGAGAACAGCCTGTGCTGTTATATAAATTATTGTAACCTTATGTACATTATTTTACTTATTTTTATTCTATTGGTACTCAATAGTGTCACCTTAAGGGGAGCAACTCAAACTCAGTATGGTGGGCGTTTAGTGTCATCAGTGATAGAAAAAGCTTTCCTACATACAGCTGTACTGTAAAGGCCATCCACTGACTTTTGTTGGCGACCTTCTGTCATCCCTGCTTCTTTTTTTTCCGATCCTAGCCAACTTGTTTTTATTAGGGTCACCTAACCATCACTGAGACAAAAGTGACAGAAGACTAAGTAATTGTTAATTTATTTAAATTGTACTTTGATTTCAATCCAATCTAAATAAATAAAACTAGCTTAGTTAGAACACTAGTACTCATAAAGACTCAGTTTGTAATTAGAGAAATTACTACGGGCATACGCCTGCTAAAATGGAACACATAATGTTGTATTATTATTATCATTGAGTACTGGGGAGGAGGAAGATGCAGATTGTTCCCTGAATAGTTGAGTAACTGAAGGAAAAAAAGCTGTAAAGATTATTTAACACCACATAATGCCAAATTTCAGCAAAGAAACAGAATTGGCTTGATTTAATTAGGTGTGCACATACAAAGAATTTGACTTAATTTTTCATTGCTCTCCAAAGTATATACATCTCCCCTACTCAATGTCATCATTCCCTCAGTTTTACAACATGATGCACAAGTGCATAGTATATATGCATAGTATATGTTCAGTATATATAAAGTATATATTTACACATACACATACACATTGGATGGTTCCTTCATATGCCTTGCTAAAAAGAGTGATGTGAATGAGAAGAGGCATCTCCATACTGAGAGCATGGTACTCTGGAAAACGGTGGATTGTACCTTTCAGGTTCAAGTATTTTGGTAAAATGGAGCACAAAATTAATTCAGATATAGTACTGGACCATCAGGGTGAAGTGAAGAAGAAGCTGAACCTGAAGGCACAGCTTTGGATTTAGCTTTTGTTTTAAGTTCCAACCCTCACTTAAGGTCAGCTGTGGTAATGACTGTACAAACTAAGCCCCAGATATACGGTGGCCGACAAGGACAAGAACGCTGCATATACAGAAATGCGCTGTAAATACAGAAACGTGCTGCATATAAGAAAAGAAATGCCAAAGGAAAACACTGCAAAAAAAAAAAAAAAAATGCTGTATATCCACTCATACAACAGAAGTGCACCAGGCCTCTAGGGGCAGTGCTGAGCTTCCACTGAGAGACAGACAATGGACGTATCAACATATGGAGCAGATGAGTGAGTGAGAAGAAGAAAGTTATGGTTGGAGGAAAGTTGGAGTCGGGAGAGGTTTGTCCTTAGTGTAATGTTAGCTAATGTTACTGTAACTAATGTCACTTTCCGGGACACCCCAGGGATTTGATTGCATTTAATTAAGTAATAGTAGTATAGAGCTTTAATTTCGGTTATATAGGGCAAAATTTTCAATACTAAGTTATTGTCTTGATACTTAATTCACATTGACACTATCACAAAAACATCCATGGACATATGTTTCCCCAACCAAATCTTTTTTATCAACAGTTTCCAAAAATCTATCCAGCACATCACAAATCACAATTTGCCTCACAGGGCTTTACAGCATACGACATCCCTCTGTCCTTAGGACCCTCTCAGCTGATCAGGAAAAACTCCCCAAAAAACCCTTTAACAGGGAAAAAAACGGTAGAAACCTCAGGAAGAGCAACTGAGGAGGGATCCCTCTTCAGGACGACAGACGTGCAATAGATGTTGTACAGAACAGATCAACATGATAAATTAACAGTAATCCGTATGACACAATGAGACAGAAAGGTTGCAACTGTCAACACAGCTTACCTATAGAAGTTGTTCCGATCCTTGGTGGATGTGACCTGGTCCTAGACCTCTTCAGTTTGTCCTCCATCCTTGTTTCACCGAGGAAATTACTGCATTTAATCTAATGACAGTGCCATTGGCTTAGCAGCTAAAATAGTACACACCATGTGTGGGTTGGCTTGGTGAATTAATGAAACTATTTACATTTCATGATTTCATGTTCACACATTCAACACTGCAGACCCAGAATTTTCTTACTTGATCAGATGCTGTTTGTCTGACAGGTCTGTAAAAACACCTGCATAAACACACAAATAATAGATTAGATTGAATGAAAATATGTATGTGTGGATATGCAGTATTTTCATTTTTGTAGCGCGTTTCTGTATATGCAGTATTTTCCTTTTGCAACCGTTTTCTTATATGCAGCGTGTTTCTGTACTTGCAGCACGTTTCTGTATATGCAACATGTTTCTGTATTTGCAGTGTTTTCCTTTTGCATTTGTTTTCTTACATGCAGCACGTTTCTGTATTTGCAGTGCGTTTGTCCTTGCTGGCCACCATACAGATACACTAAAACACAGCACAGAATAAATGGTAATGAAGGCCAACTGTTGTGCCACCCCACATCACCTGCTTCTCATCCAAACAGTTGCACTTAAACACACAACAAAAACTACAGTCAGTGGCTAACTGGCACATACATTCTACATGAGAGGAAACAGCTCTCCATATCAGCAGGTAGAGGGAGTATTCATTATTGAAAAAGGGAGACCAACATTACGCATTCAAGACACTAGTTAGCCAGTTAGCACACCAACAACACAACCCAATGTTGAAGGAACACATTTTATTTACCATGTGCTGGCTAACAATAGCACAAACAATTACAAACCTTTTCTGCTAAAGAGCTTAAAGCAATACTATGTAGTATTTTCACCTTAAAGGGCCAGTGTGTAATATTTGACATGGTTTATTGTCAATCTGAATCTGAATCTGAATATTCTACCCATTAATATGTTTATACAAGTGTATAATTGCTATAAAATAAAATTTGTTTGGTTTTCGTAGCCTTATAATTATGCTTTTAAATATATATATATATATATATATATATATATATATATATAGATATAGATATATATATATATATATATAGCAAGGGCCTTGCTTTAGAGAGGTCGCCATCTTGCGCCACCATGTATGTACGGCAGACTGAGCGGACAATCCAGCCAGCCAGAGAACGGGTTTTGCGTGTATCAATGAACCAACGAAGACAGCAGAAGGAAGGAAGAAGGAGGAGGAAACAGCAGAGAGTGTTAGTAGTTCGTCGATAGAGAGTAGTGAAAAGTTTTTTTTAGTTATAAAGTTTGCGAATGGACCACACTTACCACGCAACAGGAGAGAATGATCCGTCATCTGCGAGGAAAAGAAGACGCAACTTCACTCCTTGTGATGCACTCTCTGCAGCGCTTTCCCTCCTGATGATATATCTCCCCAACGATGGCAGCAGTAGCACCAAATCCCATTCTGTGCATTCAGCCTCTCTTCTCGCCCGCTCAGCATCAAACACATGGAGTTCCTCATCTGTATGCTCCGGCTCAAACAGGTATGGCTCTGGATCTGTGTCCGCTACAAGAAACTCTTCAAAATCGCGTTCAAAGTCGTCCATTGCAGCTACTATAGTCCGGAGATATTGCTAGGCTAAATAAACAGCTGAGCTCTGTTTACAGGCTACGCTGTCAGTCAGTGTGCGGGCTGGAGATTGGTGGAGCAGAGAGGGGAGGGGTCCCCGCTAGGTATTGTAAACAAGTATGTGTGTATGAAGTGTGTCTGTTACGCCAGAAGAGTCAGAGTTTGGGACGGAGTCTTTTACCCCCTGGAGTGTTACCGGAGTTTCTGGAGTGCTCAAATAAACTGGCCTTTTTCCCGAACGCTCCTCTGGTCTCCTGCTCGTGAGGGATTCATTACAATATCGTAACATGGTTTAGATTTCTAAGTAAATATTCACCTCGTCGCTAGATAGACCTACTCCTGAAAAAGCTTTTTGTCCCTATGAGGCCACCGTCATTTACCCGACGGGAGGGGTGAGCGAGTGAGCCCTGCAATCTAGAATTTGACCACTGATGTCACTGTTTTCAACCCATTTTACACACTGGCCCTTTAAAATATCAGTTTCAAAGTCTATCTATTGGTGTGCTGGATTATTACAGAGAGAATGGCACCTCTCCCATTGCCACAGAGCGGCCCTGGTGGCCTGCATTTAGACTATGAAACTTTTGGCACCGGGACGCAGCTCTCTTGCGAGAAGTACGTTCGGCTTTACAGCACACACGGAACTTTTGGATAAAGAGAAGCCAGCTAGCCCGGCTAGATAGTGTTTACAAACATGGCTGAGGCTAAGAGACGCAAGAGGACAATGTTGGAGGATGCCAGGAATAAAAAAAGAGAGTGACCGAGCACGGAACAAAACTAGGGTTAATATAGGACCGGCTTTTTCACGTTGGAGAGAGCTAATGCAAAAAGAGGGCTGCAAGTCCGACGCCGAGATGGCTATGTTGCTGATTGAGAGGTGAGTTATATGCTCGTTTTCACACATTGTTTTTGTTGGCTCTGTTATCGTGAGTAGTCACAGTCACTATGTATAGTTACCAAAACATTATTGTTTCAACCATAACCCCATTCAAATAATGTAAACAGGGTTAGCCGAGGTGGCATTAGCATTTCTCAGCCTGAGTTAGTATGCACCTTTTCAGAGTTATGTATAGCAAACTTTATTCTTCACGGCAAGAAAAGTTGTTGACTTACTAGCGATTATTGTTTGAAAGCAAAGTCATCCCATGTCAGGTTTATACGCTGGTGTTATACCATCGTTTTATTGATATTGTCCCGAGTTGAGGTTACAATAGCTACTACATCTGCTAACGTTACTTTTAGGAGCGATGCTTGCGCATACTTTGTTGTAGGGAAATAGTTTTAATTCAACGCTGTTGGAGACTTCTATGTAAACATAATCATAACTAATGACTTTATTTATTCCAGCTTTGTAAATAGACGAGTTGTATCAACTCCAGGCAAGGGACATGCAGAACCCCCACCCCTGTCCTTGTCCAGCTTGATGAAGTCAGACCGTGAAAGTTATGTTTTCATTCAGTAAAGTTGTCACTTCTAAACAAGTACACTTCATTGAATGGTCAGATGTGAGTATTTTATTGTTTTCTGAATTAGGAGAGAAGAGTTTGCCATACAGGGTGTGCAGCCACTGACTGAGGAGGCAGAAAATGTCTTAGAATCCAGGTAAATTTTTATCGCATCTGTGACAAAGACACATTTGTGTCGTCAAAATATTTACATTCTAATCTAAATTGTATGTTTGTGGTCTGGTTATAGTATGCATTCCCTGAAAATTACTGCTGAGGAGCAGCATGATTCTCCGGATGAGGAGGAGATCAATGATTTGAGAAATACAATGTAAGTGGCTTTCAGTGAGTCATTTTGTCTTGTTTTGTTTTACTGGTGTATAATTCCAATCTGTTGTGTTTATGTATGCTCATGTGTAGCATTGACATCGACGATCCTGGTCAGAGAGGTTCAGGAGAAGAAGGGGACAGCTCTGGTGAGGAATATATATTCCTCTTCTTCATTTACTGTATGTTTTACTTATTGTTTGTATATCAAGTAGAAAAAAAGATGTATAAAAGTGCATATACGTATTATGATATATGTTTACTGGAATAAAGACAGCATAAAAACTGACCATGGAGAAGGAGTGTTTCATCCGAACCATAGATGTGATACTCCGTGAAATACCTGTGAAGGAGGTGGTGACAGATGCCCACTCACAGATAACAGCATTGCTCAGTAAGTGAAGACGATGTAAAATTTTTTAAAATTAATTTATGATTTCATCACACTTATTTGGCCACAAAAACTTCACTGTCAAGTTGTGCATAAGCCGCTGTTTTTGCTTCATCGCTCCCTCCATTGCCCCTCTTTGCTCTCTTTTCACATCAGCTCCTCTACTTGATTGTCAACCCACATAAGGTTCAGCTTCTCTGCTTTCTACCTTTCTCCCATGATAGCATTTTATTTAGCATATATTACTTGCAATCCTAAACATTATATTTTGAATTAACATGGCTGCACTGTTTGTTACAGATCCGGAGCGTGGCAGGTACAAAGAATGGGGTCTGCAACATTCCCTCGACATCTGGCATGCTGCAAAGAATCTAGGCAAAAAGCTATGACGGGTATGCCATCTTGCATTGCAACTTCTGTCAGTTTTTTCCCCTGAAGATAAGATTTTACCATTTCAAACATTACTGTATAAGGAAAAATGTAGCACAGTAGCATGTGCTTTAATATATACTTTTTTTAATCTTCTAATAAGGCTGGCACAGTAAAGGACTAATCATCAGTATTGATTTGGATTAAACATATAGTGAACCACTTCTGTATTACTCCAGCCAAACAGTAACCGAGGAGCAGTTCAAGGTATGTTGTTAGAAACTTTGTGTAATGCCACACAAAACCAAAACCTCATATTTTGTTTGCATGTTTCCAAGACTTTATGTGTGTGTACTGTTTATAATTTTTTTCTTCTCTTCATAGATGATGTGGATTGGTGTGTTGCATCACGTTCGAAACCAGCATGTGTGGGCAATGGGTAGCTGTGACCATGAACCTTTGGATGACAGCAGCCAGGACAAGCTCTGGATAGAGCAAGGTAATTCAAATTATCATGCATGGGGTGTGCTCGGTTGCTACAAATTACCAGGCACTTACAGCCATTGTCCTGGACAAGGGCTGGTTGAAAGAAAAAGTGAAAAAGTTCATCACCTTCAGGTGTGTCTCTAATCATGCAAATGCTCATTTACTATGTGTCTTCTGACTAATTTGCATTTTTTCACCTCTACATTTCATTTTTCTTTGTCATATAAAACGACAACAGACTACATCTGAAATGAGAAAAATGACTATAGAGTACATAGAGTTCCTATATTGCTAAAGTTGATTTTTAATCTGAGGCTTCTGCAGATCTTATATTTTTTTAACACTGTATAATGTAAAAATGAGTAATATGACAGTAACAGAGCTGTTGTTTTCTTGCTTTTTTTCCCTCAACTAACAGGACAACTTCAGACTTGGAGAACTTATGTACATACTTATGTATGCAGGAAAGCGGTTTGGCTTCAGCCCACCTGTATACAAAGCTCGAACCTTGCTTGCAGCGATTGATTACAACCACCACAACCGGCGCCTTCTTGCACGAAACCGTGATGGACACAAGATGTAAGTTTTTAACATCACGGTTGCCTGACACCACAATAGCTTTTTAGCGCTGTTCCCTTATTTTGTTGTGAAATTATGGAACAGCTCTAATACAAAGTTGTTGTTTTTTTCAAGTTACCGACGGTTCTACAATAAAAAATCAAAGAGCTGGAGTGGGTATGCCCTAAAAGAGAACAAAGACTACGGCTACATCCCTGAACTACAGAAGGCCATTCTTTCAAAGAGGCTTCAGACTGGAATGGGCCTTCCCAGGAGACAAAGTCTGAGGCCTGGAGATCCAAGGCACCTGGGTCTGCTTGCCGCATCACAGCCACCTCCTACACATGAACTGGTCAAAACTAAGGTGTCACATGGAGATGCAGGTCCTCGTGATGACAGCTAAATCTTTGATTGCCTGTTGTAGCTGTCTCAGGACTCAGGCCCACCAGAACCATGGCATTTTTGTCAGGACAGAATAATATAATTTACGAACATAATCTCTTGTTCATATCTTGTCACAATCCCTAAATAAATAAATGTTGCTCTAATTGCAAATTATCTTATATCTCTGGTATTTTATGTTATCACAACCTGTTTTCTTATAACTTCTTACTTGACTAAAAACCTCTGGGAGATGCTCTGCATTTGTTGTTTTTCACAATGAATATAATTCAGATTGGAAAGTAATACATTTTTATTCTGTAAACAAGGACACAACTCAACATTTCTATGATTTGTACATAATATTAACAATATAAAAAAGTTATGTAACATAATGAAAAAATAACAAATACAAAAACAAAATAAAAGGTATAAAAATAAAAACAAAAACTATTTACATTGAAAGTGTAGTCAGGCTATAAACTGTAATTCACACCAGCCGGCGCACAAGAAATCCTGTGTACTGGCCTGTTGGGTCAGGAAACTTATCTCTAATCTTCCAAACAACACAGCTTGGGATGACCACCCGGTTTCCTTCCCCTAAGCGGCCATGCTGCCACAGGACAAACTGTCTATATGCAGCATGCCGGAACTGTCTCTGCTCCACTCCAGGCTCCTGGTGGTCATCGGAGTTATCTAATCCAACTTTGGTCGCAGGTTTACAATCAAACAAACAAATAAATAAATAAATGTTACACCAGAAAGTCGGCTTTGTAATTGTCTTTCCACAGGTAGCCCAACCCTTGTAAGTTTTGACCCTTAGGAACATATGTCAACCAGCAAGTAAGTAATAAATTACCCTCTCTAATGTAAATGCAGTGACATAGTCATGATCTGCAGACATCAAGCCAACATTTTGTCTACATACTAACATGCTCCACATGCAACCATTATGCTAATAACAGGCTAAAAATGCTAGGAAAGTCATATTTGTGCCAAAATCCAGTAATATTACTGTACTTTGTCGGTCGACATTGCTCCTCTTTGTAGTTAGAGCCTCAGGTTGCAAACAAATACACAGTGTTTCTGAGTGGGAGGCGACGTCTCAGCCGGCAACAGCGCTCTGTGTGTTTTACGACAGTAGTGTTTTACGACAGTGGTGTTACGCTTGTACTTGCTCTAGTGGCCTTTAGTGGCCGCTAAAGCAAACAGAACTGGATTTCTACATAATGGGGCTTTAAGGCTAAAAAGTAATCCCACATAATTCAATTGAATTCCAATCCAGTTCCATTTATCTAGCCCAACAGAACGAATCACAGTTTGCTTCAGAGGGCTTTACAACATACAACATCCCTCTGTTCTTAGAACCTCACAGCAAATGAGGGAAAACTCCCCCCCCCAAAAAACTCTTTGACGACCAAAAAAATTTAAGGAGTACTGGCAGGATGCTGACTGATATGACTTAATTTCTTAATTTCTGTGGAAGTCAGACACAGCAACCACGAGTGAGATTGTATATCCTTCTGTAGTCTGAGTGGGCGGAAGTTTGCTGCAGAGATTAGCCTCTCATTGGGCAGAACGAGCCACCCGCTGAAGTCCCCCCCTACCACCTCCGGTTGTGTAGCAGTTTTCAACTGTTTGCAACACATCCTTTACTAACTTTTGCGGTGTTTGGGATGTGGCCATTTTTCTGCCATGGTTCACGTCCTGTAGGCGATATTTTTGTGGGCGTGTTCCACCAAAACCTGTTCCCCCCTGGCAATATTTTTGCAAGCACACTGTTGCTGTGGCACCGCCAAGAACGATTGTGATTGGTTGAAAGAAGTACAAGCAGCCGAGGCGGTTTTTTTTCTCCAATCTCACAGTGAGAGTTGGCCCAGCCAGACCTTTCTTTTCTGGAGAAAGGTCTGGTGAGCGAGACTAATCTTTCTGTAACGTTGCTGAAATTATCTATTTCACATTTTGTATCACTTTGTGCATGCACTTTGTGGCACTGGAGAACACAATAATTTTACGTCATGTTGCTGTAAGTCAGTTGTAGATCACACCATCTAAATTCCATGTAAATCCAAAGATAATTGTCTGACAAGTCTTACTTCCTGTTGCCAGTAGGTGGTGCAATCACCATGACTCCTAATTTGCATGTTGATGCCTTCAGGCCTGAAGCTTTGCTGGCCATACACGTGAGGTTGGGGCCTGGGCAATACTCTTGTGGCTTTTCTGTGCCAGCTTTCAAGAGTGTGGCGGCAGGTCGGTCTGAAGTTCCTGAGTGACCACAGCCGGCAATGTATCATGGCCTACTTACAAGAAATCTTGGGTGCAGAGCTGATCTTCTTCCAGGTGTTGTTTTATTAAGTGTTTATTAAGGTGCGGACACACCAAACCGACATCAAAGAACTAGCGGTGACGAAAGCCAACTTTTGCGTTGTCTACGTTGCCTCATGTCGCCCTGTGTCAGTTGCATTTGAACACACTACACGGACTACATCCGACGGCCAAGTGGCACGTACGTTCTGCGCCTGCGGGAGAGAGAGTGGAGTGAGAGAGTGGTACATCCTGTCAGCCGAGGGGTTTCCTATCTGTGCAGCCGAGTACCGTAGCACCTCCACGGACTATTACATCCAGACGGTCCAGGTGTTTCCTCCGCAGGCTCCACTTCACTCAGCTTCTGCTGTGCATCTACATTGAAAACAATGAATTTGAGGGCACTGAAAATGCTGCAAGTGTGTGGCCCCTTATGAAACAAGTGAAATTTGGGGCAGATTGGAAAAGTTAAAGGGAAGTTACAACAACTTCTTATTTTATGATGAATATGGCACGGCCATGGCAACATCATTTGATTTAACCTCACAATCATATGAGACACATATGAGATTTAAAGGATGTATCTTCATTATGCCGACATTCCCTACGGTGATGCTAAAGACCAGGGCATTGCAATCTGGAGAAGCTATATCTTTAGACATAGAGTTTCTGATGTTTGGGGCCAAGCACAATAACTTAAATTTTGCCTGAATTTTTCTAATAATGTTGTGAGGTTCAATCAATCAATCAAGCATTTATAAGGAAAGGAGAACTGGTAAAATCACAGAACCTTGTGGAACTTTGGAACTAACTTTGGCATGCATGGAGGATTCTAGGTCTGTACTTGATTTAGAATTACGTCACTCAAATCAGATTTGGCTGTTCAATACGAATAATCGATTATAAGTGTTTTAATTCTTTTTTCCATATAGATTTTGAGAGTTTGAATGGGGCTCAGCGAGACGTTGAATGTGACAGTGACATTCACTTATTGTCGTAGACAAGTTAACATTTTTGCAGATACTAGATACAACAAAAAACAGAGATTATCATATTAAGGTGCTGTGAGCTTTAAATTTAAATTAAACTTGAAGGAATCTCAGTCAGCTGAGGGGTCTCTGACAGGTGATTCGGCGATTGATCCTTAACATAATCAATGTTAATGTCAATCTTAGATTGATCCGATAAATAGGATTTAATCCAATTTAGTGCAGTTCTTCAATGGCCAACTAAATGTCCAAGTCTTTGTAATAGTGTAAGCGACATGGGTGTGTGTGCAGGAATGAATGAGTCCAACAACGTACTGGGTTCTGTTCATAACATTTAGTGCGGTCTCTGAACACAGGTCACATACAGCCATACGATCCTACTCTGTTCCTGTTCCCTCTTCTTTCTTCTCCCTAAATCTGACCTCCATATTACCTGCTGTCTCAACAGCGCCGCCAAGCGGCTGACACTAACACATGCCATAAAAATACAGGCAATACTTCAATAATGCTCCAGTGAACAATAATACAATAAGAACAGTAACTTTTAGCCATAAAATATAAATTCACTCTTTCAATAGGATGTGATGGTCAGTTGTGTCAAATGCAGAACTAAGATCTTATAAGACCAATATAGAGACAAATCCTTTGCCTGAGACAATCAGAAGATTATTTGTAATTTTTACGAGTGCTGACTCTGTGCTTTGACAGATGACACTCAACAAAAGCTAGGGCAGAAGACACTCACCCACACTCCAATATTGACATACTGTCGGCTTGGTGTGTCAGGGCCCTTGCTCTAGAGTAACTATGTGTAACTATGATTGCATCTGACAAGCCCATCAAAAAGGTGAGGACTAAATGAGAAAACGTGCCAATGAGCATTATGCAATTATAGTTTGACACTGTTTCAGAAACACTGTTTCTTTTACTTTTTTTGCTTACTGAGCTGACCAGTGTAAATCTTTCCAAAAAGTGATATGAAGCAAGCAAAACAACAACTGAAATAGTAGAATGCACCAAAGTTGGAGAAAGATGTTCCTCTGTTTTAGAAGGCATCACATGACCAGGATACTGACAAAAAATGGCAGCGAGATGATGTGATAGTGTGACATGAAATGGGTGGAAGGACAGAGCTCATATATAGTCTGTGAGGGTAGGCAAACCTTACAGACGAGCTCTGCTCGCACAGCAAGAAGCACAGATTGAACCTGCTAACTGTCTGCAAAGGCAAAATGTATCTGCATGATTTCAGATTTTTCTTATAAACTCAACAGGCATGTCTGCTGACGTTGGATCTTTGTTGCTGTGGGCATACAAACTGGAAGGAATTAATTGTTTTACATCGATTAATGGTTTAATTGCTTCTCTAAAATGTTGTATGCAAATCAATCTTTGATCAATGTCACTGCTGGACAAATGTTTCAGGGCATTCTAGAGAGAGTAATGCTTTCCACTCTGACTACTTTACCATGCTGTGTTTTTCTCTTTATTAACGGGGTCATGTTATTCACTTTGAGGAGTAAAACAGTATTTCGTGAGACCTCTCGTTACATTCTGTTGTTTAACCTTCTCTTTGCAGACACTGTACAAATGGCACTGAGTCAGTTATTGTACCTACTGGCTGCTTGTAGAATAAGACTAACATATCCTGTGTGTGGTTTTCTCATCATGCTTGCTGATCTTACAAATGATATCTCTCCTCTCACACTGGTGGTGATGTCTCTGGAGAGATATGTAGCTGTGTGCTACCCACTGAGGCACTCTGCCATCATCAGCATCAGAAACACAGCAGTGGCTATCATTGTGGTTTGGATCTTCAGTTTGCTAAATATTCTCACTCGAGTTCTGTTACTGTTAGAATTTCCATTTGAAGACCTGGAGAGTCTGCAGATGAAAGATTATTGTGCCAAAATATCCATGTTTCTTGACCCAATGTCTGAGCATTATGACAAAGCATACACTTATTTTGTGTTTGTATCAGCTGGTGTGGCAGTCACTTCTTCCTATATCAGTGTGATGATAGCAGCCAGGTCAGCCTCCACAGACAAAGCTTCAGCCCGCAAGTCTCGTAACACACTGCTGCTTCATCTGGTGCAGCTGGGCCTCAGTCTTGTGTCAACTATGCACAACTCAATGCTCATAGCTCTTTCGAGAATTGTACCAAGGATAGTATTTGTGCGCTCCGCCACTGTTTTTTATGTTTGTATTTTCATCTTCCCCAGATGTCTGAGTTCTCTCATTTATGGCATAAGAGATCATACCATCAGACCTGTCCTCATGTACCATCTATGCTGTCGACTGAAACTCTCAGTCGTCTCAGCCAAGGTCTCATGTTAGACTTCATGAAATGGATTAGGCTTTGTATGTGCTTGTAAATGTAGTATATAAGTAAACTATATAACTATAGTAGTAACCCAAAGAGGAGTGTGTCCTTGATTAAGCAAGAAATAATTGAAAAACACAAGTTTCTTAATAACCACTTTGAACCATCAATATTCAGTCTGGCTTTTTGGAGGAACTAGAGGACAGAAACAGCCTAATAAATGCAGACAGTGGAAGTCTCACCATTGTTCTTGTTGTTTTTTCAAACATTTTTTGTATTAGACTTCTTTTGTAAAACAAAACAAAATAAAAGGAACAAACTGAGACACAATAAACGAACACTAATTACAGTCAACCCAACAAATCAAAGCGAGATAAAAACAAAAACATAAATAAAAGCAGGACTCCAGGGACCCTGGGGTGGACAGCTATCGATACACTTTGCACTTCAATATCAGATCCAGCTATAATTATACATAATTTTTCAAGGTCACTTCTATGATTCCTGACTTCAACCATGATGACTAAGTGGCACCTAGTATTTAAATAAGGGTTCCCAGAGAGAAAGCTTGAAAAGTAAAGACACTTGTTACTGTATGCAGCCGCTACAAGTTGCTTTTGATCAATACCTCAGCTTTGTCTTGTTCAGTTTTGCTGTTGACAAATAAATAATACTGCCAATGTTGAACCAGTGCTCCCCAAAATGTTACTGAAAAAATTATTCACATCTTGATTTTACACCAAGGCTACTGTAATTCTTTATTTACTTACCTGAATGATGCAGTAGTTGACCATTTACAGTGCAGAATGCAGCAGCAAGGCTTCTTACAAACACGTGACACAGATGACATGTCTCTTCAATCTTGGCTGAATTACACAGGCTCAAGAGCTGATGACCAAATGTTTTTAAAATTCCAAGACTGAGGCTTAAGACAAAGGGGGCTCATCCCTGTGCTATTTTTTGTTGTAGAACAAACTCATCAAACGTATGAGATCAGTCCACTTGATGCCGTATTTGAAAAAGCTGTCAAAAACTATCTGCATAAATCACTGTGTTTTTATACCTACATATTTTCAAAATATTTTGTTTTTTTGTGCTTCTCTGCTGGCGATAGCTGTGACAGGAGGCATTATGTCCCTTGAACTCAGAGATGAACTGATTAGATTTTGATCAAAGTTCGTGGTTACTGTCATCTCATTCATCTTCTTCTTGTGAACACAATTTCTCAAGAACACCTTGAGGGAATTTTTACAAAGTTTGCAAAAAACTTCCACGTAGACTTAAGAATGAACTGATTAGAGTTTGGTTGTTAAAGGTCCAGGTCACTGTGACCTTGCAAAACATGTTTTTGTCCATTGATCAAAGATTAATACACTGTTTTTGACAAAAATTTACAAAAGATGTCTAATACATAACAATGATGACGTGATGAATTTTCATACCCAAAAAGGTCAAAGTTCAGCTTCACTGTGACATCATAACATTCCACAAAAACACTTATCTAGCCATTATTCAACATCATATCTCAGGAACAGAGGGGAAGAAATTTGGCCAGACACTGAATTGGTGACCCTTATCTTAAAACTGTTAAAAGTCGGAAGAAGCAGCGGATCTGTCGGGCAGCTGAGTGAAGTGGAGCCTGAGGAGGAAGCACCAGTTAGCCCCAGTTTCACCACAGGCAGATTCACTCACTACAGGGGCAAGGAAATAAAACCTGAACAGCCAATCAGAGTGATCTCTCTCACTGACAAGCTCCGCCGCAAAAACTAGGCCGACAGACGCTCACCGATGGCCCGAATTTGGTCGATGTCCGACCATCGGCATGGTGTGTCAGGGCCTTTAGATTTTCCTTTTGAAAACCTAGAGAGTCTGCAGATGAAATATTTTTGTTCCAGGGAAACCATGTTTTTTGACCCAATGTCTCTTGATTATGACAAAGGGCTCTAGTTTCCCGGCGCAGCACAGGGTGGCGAACCCCGCGCAGAGCTAGTTTCGAGCAGCACAACCCGAGGCGCGCTGAGTTTGGTAGTTTGGCAGACCGAGGTGCGCTGAGATGGGTGTGGCGGCGCAGCAGGGGGAGGTGCCGACAGATCCAGCTTGGCGCAGTGACAGTTTTGTGCCAAAAGGCTTCTCCGAAGGTGCGCTAAAAGCTCGCCAGCTGAAACCAGGTCTACTG
This sequence comes from Cromileptes altivelis, assembly GCA_013133815.1. NCBI lineage: Eukaryota > Metazoa > Chordata > Actinopteri > Perciformes > Serranidae > Cromileptes > Cromileptes altivelis. The sequence continues at coordinate 40,720,071 of CM023143.1, forward strand.
TCAGCGCAGGTGGAGTGCAGCTGGTGTAAGCCTAAGTTTGGCTGACCGGCGGACAGTGCACACACGTCACCAAAACCTCACAGGCAGGTTTCCAGAATATCAGGCACATTAACAATGCAATAAATACCCTCAAAAAACCACTATTCAATGCAACTATCTGCAATCAGCACATAAATGTGTCTCTATATTGACTGTCCCGTCACATCTGATGTCAGGTCAAAGGGGATTGTTTGGCACGCGTAATGGAAACCCAACCTGATTTGATTAACACAGCTCCAAACTAGTGAGTTCACATCCCTCATCAGTAGTGTTGTTTTTGGCGGCCTGTTTTAATTTTAGTTTTAGTCTAGTCTCTGTGTCAAACTGTCATTTTAGTTTTTATTAGTTTTTTTTGTCTGGTCTGTTAGGTAAAGGTTTTGTTTGGACCCCAAGGCAGATACTGATGCAGGTCAGTCACAAAAAAGGTTTATTAACAATAAGAAAAAAACAAAAGCAGGCGGTGGAGGCAGGGAGCTGGCTGGCTTGTAGTATATTCACCGAAGGATGGATTGAGATATAAATCCCAGGCACACGGTGAGGCACAAAGGACGACCAAACATGATGGAATTATCTGGCAGCGTAGTGGAGTGAAGACCAGGCTTTTATAGACAGGAAGATGAGGTGATTGAAGACAGGTGTGCCTCATCTGCTGCTGCAGGAGAAGCCAGCCACGCCCCCTGACACACACATGCACTGCTGAACAAAAGAAAGGGGGAGGGAGAGAGAGAACAAACACAAAAACATACCACAAGAACCAAAATCATCACATGGTCAAGTTACAGTCAACTTAAAGTCTGAGCATTTTAGTCTTATTTTAGTCAGAATAATCCATGAGTATTCTCGTCTCCTTTTAGTTGACGAAAACTGATGACATTTTAGTCTAGTTTTAGTGAGTCAGTGAAAATTGTATTTTAGTCTCTTTTAGTAATGCAATTCTATTATACCCAGTCAATATAGTATAAGTACCTAGTATAGTATAACCAAACCAAAATTTTCTTTTCTAAATTAGCTCCTATAGTTAGAGCTAAATATATATTTATTTATACAACAGTTAGTTTCGACCGAGTAATTTGATTGGACGAGAGGCATTCCGTGAGTGCTGATATAGAGTATAACATCACTGGGACTTGTAACAGTAAAATCACTCTTCTCACAGGTGTTATAAATATAAACACAACCGTTAATTAACCAGCTGTCACACTCACTACATTGACACAGACTGACACTATAGCGTTACACCAAGAAGATGGATATTTTCCCCCAAATTACATTTGAATTAAATTATGAGAGGTCGTCAGGAGAGGACGAGGAAAAGGAAGCCAGGACTCTTCTGTGCAGACCTCCACGTGTGTTTGTGTAACATCAGCCGACCTCGACAAACTGGAGAGGAGCAAAAATGAAGCGAACATGGTCAGGAATTATCAATGATCATCTGATGAGGTACTGATGAGGATGAGGGAGAGTGGAAGCTGAATCCGGCCGTGCCAACATCCAGGTTTGCCAGCGTTTCATCAGCTGAACTGGACGAAGTTACACAGCTGCAGGTCAATGTAAATACAAAGTAGCTTGTGAGTTCCTGGTGTGTGTGCTGCGTTGCCTGGCAACAGACTGGGGGAACTGTTTTTTTGTTTTTTTCGCTGAGCTGCATAACATAGTTAAATAATTTATTTCATCACCTTTTGTTAACATTTCCTTACTCAGCATTGCTGTTTAAGCTGTTGTTGAACTGTTGTATAAAAGCAATATCACACGAGAGGGAGTGACGTTGGACTCTATATCATCATGGCTGTAATCCGTCTGTGTAGTGCAATGCACAGCCTAGGAAATAATAGCGCGACTAAACATTATAATGTTATTTCGTCTTGTTTCGTTTTGGTCAATGAAAATGAAGACACATTTTAGCAGAGGTTTTATTTTGTAAACCATGTTTAGTCTCGTTTTTATTCGTCAACGATATTGCATTATATATTTAATTATAGTTATTATGACCACCATTTACGTTGCATCTCGTCTTGTTTTCGTCACGTGATAAAGGTTCGTTGACGATGATATTTCGTCATACTTTCCGTTGACAAAAGCAACACTACTCATATATATATACATGGAGTATATATTCAGCATCTGTCATCTTAGAAACGTCAAAAGAAAAGAAACAGAGTGAGACTGTGAGAGAAAAAGAGAGTGTGCGCGCACAAGAGAAACGCAACATTGATTTATAATTGTGGTGACCTCCTCGCAGGCTACCTTTGCATCATCAGCCTGTGGAGGTCTGCTCGCAGTTCCGTATATTCAGACACTGCAAGCTTGGACCTCCCGGACCAAAACATCAGTTTCCTCCTGGGAGAAGTTTGGCCGTCTGACGCTGCTGCTCTCTTCTGCCATGGCAAATTGAGTAAACTCTCATTACGCCTTTGCGCAGCGCATTTAAGGGCGAGGAGAGGGGCTCATTTGATTGATGTGATATAAATCGGCTGCGTAAAACCCACTCCACGCCTTCTCTCCTCCCTCTTTCTGACTTGCGCAGGTAGGAGGGACAGAGGTGGGAAAGAGAAGTAGCTGCGCCAGCGCGCACAGTGTGCCAAACTTAAAACTCTCGAACTGATGATTCATGAATAATTTATTCACTGCCGTTCCGTTTTTCCCTTTTCCATGAATACACCGCAAGAGCTAAATTAAAGAACAAAACAAACCTTGACACATTTCCATACCACAAACAATAATAAATATAAACCGTATAACTATGTAAAATTATGTTGGCACATTAACAAAGCAAATGAAGGTATGTTGACATACAATATAAAAACACCCCGTCACAGTCAAACACCAAATGCAGATCGCAGTACTGTGTGTTTTCAGATGATCACACGTTAAAACAACCCTACAATCAGATTTCACATACCTTGTTTCCATGTCACCGAAACGCTTACATGTGGCTTGAAACAAAGGGAACCGAGCTCAAAAACAAACCACAGGGAAAAGTTTGGTAATTAATGCCAACAGAAGTGTGGCCTCTAGCACCCGGTAAAAATAAGGAGTCAAGGGTAACCCCAACCTTCAAAATAAAAGCCCATGACCCCACCAGAAGAAAATACAAAATTCATAAACCTTCAAAACAAACATTACACATTTAATTCAATAACCTCACTTAAATTTGAAACCTTCCCCTTTCCGGGTCATTTACATACACTTATTGTCCGTTTGTATCTTCTAGTGTTGCAGTCATTATTTCCTCTCTTGGTGTGATGATAGCAACCAGGTCAGCCTCCACAGACAAAGCTTCAGCTCTGAAGTCTCAAAACACACTGCTGCTGCATCTGGTGCAGCTGGGCCTCAGTCTCATGTCAACTGTGCACAACCCAATGCTCATAGCTCTTTCGAGAATTGTAACAAAGATAGTAGTTGCGCGCACCGCAACTGCCAAAAACTTTTGTGAAAAAAATATTCACATCTTGATTGTACACCAAGGCTACTGTAATTCTTAATTTACTTACCTGATTAATGCAGTAGTTGACCGTTAACAGTGCAGAATGCAGCAGAAAGGCTTCATACAAACAGTTGACACAGATGACATTTCTCTTCAATCTTGGCTGAATTACACAGGCTCAAGAACTGATGACCAAATGTTGTTAAAAGTTCCAAGGTTGGGGCTCATGCCTGTGTTTTTTTTTTGATGTCGTAATTTAAAAAGCTTTTAAAAACCACCTGTATTGACTTTTTCATACCTATACATTTAAAAAAAAAAAAAAAAAAATATATATATATATATGTTTTTTTGTGACTGCTGCGCCGGCGATAGCTGTGACAGGAGGCATTATGTTTTTGGGTTGTCTGTCCAACTGTCTGTCTGTACATCCATCCTACTCTGCTTGAATCTACTACCTCAAAAACATTTTAAGTGGGGTGTCGGTGGCTTAGTGGTAGAGCAGGAGCCCCATGTACAAGGTTGTTGCCGCAGTGGCCCGGGTTCGAATCTAGCTTGTGGCCCTTTGCTGCATGTCATCCCCTCTCTCTCTCCCCCTTTCACACTTACCTGTCCTGTCCATTAAGGGCAAAAATGCCCCAAACAATATCTTTAAAAAAAAACCCATCTTGAGTAAATTTCTTTAAATATGACACAAATGTTGGCTTAGCCTCAACAATGAACTGATTAGATTTTGATGGTCCAAATTTAAGGTCACTATGACCTCACAAAATATGTTTTTGTCCATGAATCAAAGATTAATACCATATTTTTGATGAAAATTTACAAAAATGACCATAAAAAATACAACGATGAAGTGATGGCATTTAATATCCAGAAGGTCAAAGGTCAACTTCACTGTGACATCATAATGTTCCATGAAAACACTTTTCTGGCCATTATTTAACGTCATATCTCAGGAACAGAAGGGGAGACATTTGGTCAGATACTGAATTGGTAACTCTAATCTTGAAACTGTGCTGATTGTATAGATCTTTTGTGTGTGAAGCATCCATGTTTCAGAATTTATAACTTCTTTGCAGCAACATCCATATTTGAAGCATTGTCCTCTGCAGGGCTAAATATGAGTCTGGACAAACATGGATGGAAACTGTAACTGTACTGTGAGTGCTTTGCAGAGTTATAGAACGAACCACAAGGAGGTATTTCTAGTTCTGTTTTATTACTCTTGTTTGACAGTCCTCTCAAATTATTGTTATGTTATATGGTTCTGTGTTCTCTGTTCACTTGTGGTTTTGAGAGGCACTATAGGAATAAAGATTACTTAATTATGTACACGTTTCAACTGTGTAAGTCATAGATGACATGGACCAAGGGGTTGGGGAATGATTAGTCTCGCTCACCAGACCTTTCTCAAGAAAAGAAAGGTCTGGCTGCACCGACTCTCACTTTAAGATTGGAGAAAAAACGCCCCGGCTTTTTTTTTTTATTTATTTATTTCAACCAATCACAATCGTTCTTGGCGCTGCCGCAGCAACGGTGCACTTGCAAAAATATTGCCGGGGGAAACAGGTTTTGGTGGAACACGCCCACAAAAATATCGCCTACAGGACGTGAACCATGGCAGAAAAATGGCAAGATCAAACACCGCAAAAGTTAGTAAAGGATGTGTTGAAAACTGCAACCGGAGGTGGTAGGGCGGGACTGGCTGGGTGGCTCGTTCCGCCCAATGAGAGGCTGATCTATGCAGCGAACTTCCGCCCACTCAGACTAGGGAATGATAAGAAAGAGATTACATCACCTATCACTAAGCTGTCAACCATACTGGTGTCATGTGAACATGGTTTAGGGCCGGGCAAAGCTGATATACAACGTGTAGAATAGATAGAACCCTGCAGACCAGCTCTGCTCACATGAAAATGAACACAGATGATGGATGGACAATGTGACTCAACAGGTGTCTGTGCTTAATGGGTGTTGGACTTTCATTGTTCTCACAGTATAACAGGAAGAGATTTATTGTGCTTTTATTTGACAGTGACATCAGCAGGTTAAATTTCTCAATTCTTCAATGCTTCTCTAAGATGTCCTATACAACTCAGTCTCAGACCAACATCACTGTTAGATGGAGCTTACTGGCAAAAGTGATGCTTTCCACTCTGACTACTTTATCATGCTGTGTGTTTCTCTTCATTAATGGGGTCATGTTATTTACCTTGAGGAGTAAAACTGTGTTTCGTGAGACCTCCCGTTACATTCTTCTGTTTAACCTCCTTTTAGCAGAGACTATCCAGATGGCACTGAGTCAGTTACTGTACCTACTGGCTGCTAGTACAATAAGGCTGACATATCCTGTCTGTGGTGTTATTATCATGTTCTCCAATCTCACCAACAAAATCTCTCCTCTCACACTGGTGGTGATGTCTCTGGAGAGATGTGTAGCTGTGTGCTACCCACTGAGGCACTCTGCCATCATCAGCATCAGAAACACAGCAGTGGCTATCATTGTGGTTTGGACCTTCAGTTCACTAAATATCCTCACTCGAGTTCTGTTACTGTTAGAATTTCCATTTGAAGACCTGGAGAGTCTGCAGATGAAAGATTATTGTGCCAAGAATAGCATGTTTCTTGACCCAATGTCTTATGAATATGACAAAGCCTACACTTATTTCTGTTTGTATCTGCTACTATTGCAATTATTTGCTCTTATATTGGTGTGATGATAGCAGCCAGGTCAGCCTCCACAGACAAAGCTTGAGCCCAAAAGGCACACACTGCTGCTTCATCTGGTGCAGCTGGGCCTCAGTCTTGTGTCGACTATGCACCACTCATTTCTTGTAGCCATCTCAAAAATTGTCACAAGGACACTTGTTGTGTGCATCCACATTATTTTATATGTGCTTATTGTCATTCTCAGAGACCAGACTGTCAGATCTGGCCTTGTGGTCAATCTCTACTTTCGACTGAAACTGTCAGTCATCACAGGGAAGGGTGAAATCTGAACATAAGATATGTGGAGTGTTTAAAATCTCTTTGTTAAATTCATGTTTTCATCTAATTGGCCTTTAGAAGTCAGCATATCCAGTGTTCATAATGGCATTATGGCAAAGTCATTTTTCTTATGATGACTTTATTTTTAAACAGTGTTCAGCTGTAGTTTTGTTGTATGTCGAATGTCCTAAATTCAGCTATAGCAGCCAACAACAAAACCGCCAACAAAAGGTGTTGGTCGGTGATTTAAAAGAGATTTGTTCAAGTTGTCATTTCACTTTGAATTTATTCTTCTCATATGTATGTATTTTTCTCAGCAGAATGTAAGCAGGAATGTAGAAAATCTATATGCATATTGATAAGCAATAAAGTAATATACACAGAGGTGTAAACAGTTTCCAAAACAGTAAGAAAAGTATCTAATGGTAAAGTGACAGTAAAATGTTGTGGAGAGGAAATATATAGTAGCATAAAACGGAAATACCCAGGTGAAGTACATAGTCAAAACTGTAGCTCAGTTGTAGTTAAAGGGATAGTGCACTCAAAAATGAAAATTCAGCCATTATCTACTCACCCATATGCCGACGGAGGCCCTGGTGAAGTTTTAGAGTCCTCACATCCCTTGCAGAGATTGTCGGGGGGAGTGGCTAGCACACCTAATGGCAGACGGCGCCCCAGACTAACGTCCAAGAACACAAAATTGAATCCACATAGTATCTCCATACTGCTCATCCATAGTGATCCAAGTGTGCTGCAGCCCCGACATAAAAAGTTGTTTTGAAAAATGTCATCTTCTAACCGCTTCATCCTCTTGAGGGTCGCGGGGGTGGAGCCTATCCCAGCTGACATCGGGTGAGAGGCAGGGTTCACCCTGGACAGGTCGCCAGACTATCGCAGGGCTGACACATAGAGACAAACAACCATTCACGCTCAGTCACACCTATGGACAATTTAGAGTTATCAATTAACCTAGTCCTCAATCTGCATGTCTTTGGACTTTACTGTCTTCACAGTTTATTGTTTCTTATCGGTGAAATACAACTAAATACAAGCTTGGTTTCCACTGAGGGAAATGGTGTCAGTATACAGAAACAGAGAGGAGGTCTTCTTCACCGCGTCATGTAGTTACAATTCTGGGGAGGTGTACGTCAGGCGACAGCGTAGGTTACGGCGTAGGCTCTACATCGACTTGTGCCTTCTGTGGCAAAATTCAGATAAGTTGTGTTTGTTGGTGGTCAAACAAAGAAAATGAGCACATTTTGCATAGATGTCCACCAACCATTCACGCTCAGTCACACCTATGGACAATTTAGAGTTATCAATTAACCTAGTCCTCAATCTGCATGTCTTTGGACTGTGGGAGGAAGCTGGAGTGCCCGGAGAGAACCCACGCTGACACTGCAAACTCCGCACAGAAGGGCTCCCACACCCGGGATCGAACCAGCAACCCTCTTGCTGTGAGGCGAGAGTGCTAACCACCACACCACCGTGCCGCCCTGGAGATACTTCGTGGATTCAGTTTTGTGTTCTTGGACGTTAGTCTGGGGCGCCGTCTGCCATTAGATGTGCTAGCCGCTAACCCCTGCCGATCAAGGGATGTGAGGACTCTAAAACTTCACCTGAGCCTCCCTCGGCATATGGGTGAGTAGATAATGGCTGAATTTTCATTTTTGGGTGCACTATCCCTTTAAGTGCTGTACTTGGGTAAATGTAAGATAAACAGGCAAAGATGCACCTCATGGCAGTGGATAATTATGATCTATACACTTAATTAAAAAGTAATCCTGAAATAAAAACTGTTAGAAAACAAGAAGGAATGGCTAAAATGCTTCAGACTTCTAGATAATCCATTTATGGATTAATGTTGGGATTTCATTTTTTTAAGTTAAGAATGTGTTTCTGTGTCTCTAAATATTACAAATATCAAGGTATTCATATCCAGGTTTTTCTAGTAGGTGCAGCAGTTGCAGTTGCAACTTCCTAACTACAAGCTTGTCTAGTTCCTAAGCTCTCAGAGCTTGTATTATTGATCTGCATTAGTTAAAATAGGCGGACATTTAGAAAAATTAACATCTATGCAAAATGTGCTCATTTTCTTTGTTTGACCACCAACAAACACAACTTATCTGAATTTTGCCACAGAAGGCACAAGTCGATGTAGAGCCTACGCCGTAACCTACGCTGTCGCCTGACGTACACCTCCCCAGAATTGTAACTACATGACGCGGTGAAGAAGACCTCCTCTCTGTTTCTGTATACTGACACCATTTCCCTCAGTGGAAACCAAGCTTGTATTTAGTTGTATTTCACCGATAAGAAACAATACACTGTGAAGACAGTAAAGTCTCCACTAAAATAGAATTATAAGTCTTACGTGTGATCTATCCTTTATGGATAGAAACTTCGGGATTTACCCTGGCTTCATATGAGCAGAGGTAATCTCCGCTCATCGCTAGGCTAATGTACACAATGTAAAATGCCATAGGTTGGCGCTAATAATGTTAGCATGTTGTATTTCTTTTGAAAGCATGTTTAGTATAAGACAGTTGTTTTGTCGGTGAATGTTGTGAGTTATAATGGAGCCAAATTGTGTGCCATTACCTTTGTTAAATGCTGCTGTTGTCCCATGTTTTACATGAGAAGAGGGAAAGATCGCTAGCTGCTAGGCTAATTTATACAATGTAAAATACCATAGGCTTGTGCTAATAACGTTAGCATGTTGTATTTGTGGGGAAAATGTGTCCAGATAAAGTCAAGTGTTTGTCTGTCAATGCTGCAAGTTATAGTGAAGCTGATTTGTGTACTTGTGTTTGAAATTGTCTCTATTAAGCCATGTTTAATGTGTGTTTTGAATCGAATAAACTTTACAGCAGTTAAATTACAAAAACCTCCACCGCCAATTAGCGTTTGGGAGGTGTAACTGCAGAGTGACACAGACACACCACCGCAGAGGTAAAAAAGCTCACAACAGCGAAGGCTATGTGCATAGAGTCTACGCAATCCACCAAACCCCATCTCATGAGCGGTGTGTGAGAGTTTTTAGTTTGTTCGATCTGTAGTGAGCAAGTGTGTGCCTGCGAGTTGTGAGGAGTAGCCTAAAATACATTGAAAACATGGAGTGGATTTCCATGGATATGGCATTCTCTTGTTGAGGAAGTGGAATGGATTTCATAGCGAAGCAAACGAATGATTTTCAAAAATGGGGGGGCACGTCCCCCTTCAGAGTAATGGTTGTGATGCTCGTGGTGGGACGTCATAACAGTCACTCAGCAGCTGTGTTCCAAATCTCACACTAGATCGTCATTAGATCCTCAATACTGACCACTGTAGAGGAACAGCCTCTCTGGACTTCCCTTGAACCAGTATTATCAATGAACAAGACCCACAAGGGTGGAGGCTGAAGTTTTTCCAAACAACTTTTTATGTCGGGGCTTCAGGACACTTGGATCACTACGGACGAGCAGTATGGAGATATTTTGTGGTTTTAATTATGTGTTTTTGGACGTTTGAATCTGGGGCGCCGTCAGCCTCCATTAGGTGGAGTTGTGTTGCTACCTCCTCTCCCCTTGGATCTCTGCAAGTGATGTGAGGACTCTAAAACTTCACCTGAGCCTCCCTCGGCATATGGGTGAGTAGATAATTGGGTGCATTATCCCTTTAAGTTTCTTTTAAAATAAAGAAATGAGCCCAAGGGTGTTGGTTTGATTTTCTCATTGGTAGGGACATAAAAGTGTTCCATGTGGGCGATCTGTATGTTGATGATTTTTTAATGCAGTTTCACGTCATGCGAAACTGATCACTGCTTTATAATGCATATTTAGATATCTACACTAAATACAAGAATGTCTTGGTTAATGTATTCTCTGATGTTATCAGTATATACATGAATATACACTGATAACTTCACCACATCTGTCCATATGTGCTTCCCAACTATGATATCTATGATTATCAAGTTTTAATAGAATCTTTTTCAGGCCCAGTGCTACCCACTTCATAGCATATTAGGACAGCACATCTCGACTGGCTTAGATCTAGTTTTATTAATTTAGTTTTAGTAAACTATTCTCCATTAATAAATAACACGATTAAAACAAATATATTGTTTTAATATTTAGCTATATTTATTTTATATTTTATATTATATATATTAAAACCATTAAGTGCATGTTATTTTCAGTTTTATTTTTTAACTACACATATTGAGAAAGAGAGATAGAGGGGGAGGGTGTGTTTGAGCTTATCAAAGTGAAAGTAAGCTGGCCGCTTTTTGTCTTACATTTCCGTAAAGTTTGGGGTCTACAAGTGGTGGTCGTATACTGACTACTGTGGAGAGAGTATGAGGAGGAAGTTACAGAAAGTTTTTATTGTTTCCCAACCAAGGGGAGTGATAGTGTCAAGGGCTAATGCTAAGAGGAGGAATTGGGACGTAGCATAAGAGTGATACAATATGTACTGACTACAGTGTGTAGTTACGTATTTAAGATATGGAAAAGAAGAAAGAAAGAGAAGTAAAAAAAAAAACTAGAGGGGGCCAGATGCACTGAGCCCACTTGTCTTTGTCCGGCCAAATATTACCAATACTACCAATATTCAGCCCCTTCTGTATTGTCCTTACCAATATAAACATTGGCTGTCGGCGTCCGCTCAATATGGTACACAAAGGGTTAGACTCACAAGTCAGTCTTTAGATGCTTTGCTTAACTAAAGACTGATGACTTTCTCCCTGATTTTGTGTTTAGATGGGCGGATACAATTTCAGAGTTTAAAAAAACTCCCTACATTGCAGAACCAATAGTAAATCTGCAGGGCGGTCCTTCGGTGGCTCGCTGAACTCTTGTGCTTGTAAACATAGTCCCACTAGAAACACGTGTAGCGGTACAAAATGGCTCAGCCGCGCTCTCAGAAAACGCCGTCAAAGTTAGTGGATGTTTGTCGCGTTTGCGGCGACACATTCTCACCAACTAAAAGAAACAAACAAAATCTTTTACAAGGCCATGACTCATCTGTCCGGCCGGACTATAGAGGGAATCGCCTTGTTGTTTACAAATACTTCCAGGTAGAAAACCAGCAGAACTTTTAGCTATATATATATATAGCCTATATATCACATTTTTCACATCACTGTATCACCGTTTGGACTAATCTGATGTTTGTAAAGTCTATAAACACAATGATTGAACAAACATTACTATTTCTGTGTGCACGTTTAGCTGGGCTAACTGTTAGCTGTTAGCCCTGTTAGCCGTTAGCAGTGTCTGTAATAGGTAATAACTCATTAAACAGTCCGTGAAAAAAATATCTTTTCCAGTGGGTATCTTAGTTACAACATGATTGAGCTAGCAAAGCAGTTTTGTGTTGCTATGTGTGGTATTTATTCAGTTATGGGAAATCACAATGTCTAGAAAGCATCAGCTGACAGGGACAGCTAACAGCATCAGCAAAGCTAACATCAGGACGTCATCTGTTAAAAGCCTCCCGTTGTCGGATACGACATGAAACTACTTCAGTTAGCTCAATAATGTTGTAACTAAAACATCCGCTGGAAAAAATATTTTCTTTACGGCTGAGCACACGTTTGATAAAACGGAGTTAAATCTCTCGGCATCCATTTTCAAGCTCTCTGTGTGTTTGTTTCCTTGCAGACGAGAAAAGGGGGAGCGCACATTTCCGAGAAGGCGTGTCCTTTTCAAAAATGCAAGAGGCATTGATTTGTTGCCGGCCGTTTTTGCCGGTGTGTTAAACACACTTTAGAAAGGAGTGTCCCCAGACTATCAGAAGGTGGAGATCTCTGATTGTCTGGTGGCGAGACTAACAAAGGGTTAACAATCATTGGTGTCTACCATACGTCCCGCCTCTAATCTCGTATATCGTATTGCTCATCGATTGGCTCTACCGTTATTTTGTTAACGTGTGATTGGTCCTCCCAGCGCCGCTCTCTCCACTGACTTAGTGGGTGCGCCTCACGGTACAGTTCACGGCAGTTCGTGAGGGAATGACACATACATGCACGTCACCATTAGCACTCCACACCGGAGCGCCGAGTGTGAACGTGACAGTCTTCAGCATCCATGGTGTGTGAAGGAGAGACTTAGGAGAATGCAGATCCACTGCTCCCAGTAAAAACACCAACACTGAGTCATATTCATATAATAGATATTGGGTTTAAGTGCAACATTTTGCACACAGTTGTATTATAGTGATTTTGGAGCATTTACATTTTTGTTGATTTATTGTATTTATGTTTAACATGATGAAGCTGACTAACTTGTGTTGACATTATGGCTGTTCTTTAGCCTGTATACATTCAGATGTTGTTTCATGAATTACACATTTGTAAAACATACAGGATGTCTTCCTCAGGCTACAACAATCAAAATCTATGACTGTTGCATCTCAAATTGTCCCACTGTTCACATGTCTTGCATCAATATATTTTTTGTCAGATGAAAAGTAGTAGAGAGACTGGAGGAGATGGAGGAGAGGCAGGAAGAGAGACAGAAGGAAATGGAAGTGAGACAGGAGTATCGTTAAGATTTTGACTTATTCATACTTCAAAAACTGCATCAATAAGTGATGAACATAGGGGGGATCAAAATAAAATAAATAAATAAAATATAAATCAACCAGCCACCCTCCTCCCCTGACAAGTAAAGAACAGTCCCTCCATAAGTAAAGAACAGTCCCTAAAGTGTGGTGAGGTCTGTGGGCCGTTACCTGCCACAAAGAGAGAAATGTGAACGACTCGTTTCTCCTCTGACACGCCACATACCTGTTCAGGTACTTCTGGACAGTCATGACCGCCGTATTTGACAGGAATACGCATTCCTGTCTGTGTCTGTGACCCCCGTTCAACCCACAACCAACAGGATTCTGCTGCTGGTTGAAATCTATACTGGCACAGCATGCTCCTGAATGATTTCTTTAACTTGCACAAAACTATTTTTAGTTGCAAATGCAGTAAAATACTCCAAATCACTGTAGCATATATAAACAAATCTAGCCTACAAGTAAAAATATTAGGTATTCTAGGTATTTTATGTGGTGATGTAACATTAATCACTATGGATATATAGACCGGGGGGGGGGGGGGGATCCCACACACCCAGCCCAGGCTATAATTATGGTTATATTCATGTATTTAGAAGTATCTGAAAAAAAAACAAATAAAATCCCAAATCTGAAACCCTATTTAGTAAATAGGGTCGCAAAATAGCTAATGGTTATTAACTCCACATGTTGGCTTCACTCGCATACAGCAGGCAGCCAGGGTGAGCGAGACAGATCTCTCGTCTTCAGGGAAAATAGCGAAAATTATGATACAATGACGGATAATTGATAACATTAGCTCAAACCCTGACCACAAAAACCTTTCCTTCTCTAGGCATCTGTCTCCATATACAAAGCTGCCTGTACCGATGAGCAGCGTGAAAGTTAGGAGCATTCACTCTGCAGCTCAGTCTGGGCCTGAAAGGTCCCCAGAGGTACACTGCATGCTGATTGAAAACAAAACAAAACAAATTAAAATACTGCTAGACTTGAAGGAATCTCAGTCAACTGAGGGGTCTCTGACGATTCAACCCTCTGACTTTCAGGAGGCAGCCCTCAAGGATTGATCATTAACATAAACAAACTGAGACTGATCTGAAAAATAGGATTTAAACCAACTTAGTGCAGTTCTTCTAAGGCCAATTTAAAGGCTTCACATGACCAGGTTTCTGACAAAGAATGGCAGAGAAATTACGTATCCCTAGCCTGAATGTCAGACTGAAGCTCCCAGAACCTTCAGTCTGACATTGCCTCCATTGAAGGCGATATACAAGGGGGAGGGAATTTGATTTTTCCCTAACCAATCAGTAGAGATCAACAACTCACCCAGAATCTGACATCATTAGTATCCATGCCTCGGGGGTGCCGAAAACAAGCGAGCATTGCCCGTTTAAAATGTCTCCGTCGTCGTGCACGCCCAGCTGCATCGCTGTTAAATCCAGTTTAGCAGCTTCCTTAATTTGGTCCTCCATCAACGCGAGTAGTGGCGAAATACCTCGATAGCATCGTTAATGTGGTCTGTAGGATCTGTAGCGGTCACCGTTGTTGCTATCCTCACCAGTTACCCACCGGTGCACAGCTTGACATCAGCGTGGCACTGATTGGCTAATTGCTAGACCCGCCCCCACCCCCAGCGTTCATTGGTCCTTCCATCTTTTGGACGAGATAAATCGCAAATTCATTGCAGTATGCCAGACCAGAGATGCAAGCCTTCGCAGTTGAGTGTGCGGGGTCTATGGTCTGGAGCCAGGCTAACATATCCCTAAACTTCAACAATGCAGACGTGACAGTGTGACATGAAATGGGTGGAAGGACAGAGCTCATATATAGTCTGTGAGGGTAGGCAAACCTTACAGACGAGCTCCGCTCACATGGCAAGAAGCACAGATTGAACCTGCTAACTGTCTGCAGAGGGGAAATGTATTTGCTTTATTTCAGATTTTCCATGTGAACTCAACAGGCATGTCTGCTGACGTTGGATCTTTGTTGCTGTGGGCATACAAACTGGAAGGAATTAATTGTGTTTTACATCGATTAATGTTTTAATTGCTTCTCTAAAATGTTGTATGCAAATCAATCTCTGATCAATGTCACCGCTGGACAGAAGTTTCTGGGCTTATTGGAGAGAGTGGTGATTTCCACTACAGTGCCATGCTGTGTGTTTCTCTTCATTAAGGATAATATTTGTGCGCACCCAGACTGTTTTTTATGTATGTATTAACATCTTCCCCAGATGTCTGAGTTCTCTCATTTATGGCATAAGAGATCATACCATCAGACCTGTCCTCATGTACCATCTATGCTGTCGACTGAAACTCTCAGTCGTCTCAGCCAAGGTCTCATGTTAGACTTCATGAAGTGTATTGAGATTTGTATGTGCTTGTAAATGTAGTATATACTGTAGATATAGTATATAACAACCCCAAACGGAGTCTAGATGATTTCGAGCAAGAAATGCAAAATTAAATTCAAATTATTGAATCAAATCTTACAGAAGCTTCTTAAGAACCACATTCGATTTTAAGTCTGGCTTTGAATTTAGGACAGAAGCAGCCTAATGAGTGCAGACTCTGAAAATCTCACCATTTCAATTTTTACCCCTGAATATTTTTATTTAAAGTGTCAGTACTGTAACTGACAGCCTTTTACACTTATATAACACATAACTAAAAGTGCTGCATTGAGACAGAACAAAGAGAGAAAGAAAAACAAAAAAAGAAAACTCTCTTAATAAATGTCAATCTGTACAAAATGGAGTTAATGAATTGCAATAAATTTGAATGTGACAAGTATTTAAAATAAAAATTATACAAGCTCAGAAACTGCATTGTCCACAGAGAGTAATCACTGACTTGAAGAGCCGATAAATCTAAATCCTTAACATAATTTATGAAGCTGTTGAGCCTTTAGTATTTAAGTTGTTGTTTCTCATGAAAGGCTTGATAACATCTGTCTTATTCATTGAGTAATGCTTGGTCTATTAATGTTCTTCCATAAATATGCAATACATTTTTTTGCATGAACCAAGATGAGGTCCATAAGGGTTTTTTTGGGGAGTTTTTCCTGATCAGCTGTGAGGGTCCAAAGGACAGAGGGATGTCGTATGCTGCAAAGCCCTGTGAGGCAAATTGTGATTTGTGATATTGGGCTTTAGAAATAAAATTGATTGATTGAGTGTGTAGTTATGTATTTAACCTCCTGCACTCCACCCCCATTTTGTAGCAAAAACGCCTAAAATGACATACCCAAATTAAAATGACTGTAGCCTCTGAACCGCTCTGACTACATGCATGCAGGAGGTCTTGCCAGAAAGAAAACTCTCTGAAGTTTCTTGTGAAAGTGTCAGAAACACTCTTGGTGATACAGAGACAGAGTAATGGGCCTCTGAAGTCAGTGAAAAGTTGAAGATTTTGCCAAAAATAAAATAAAAAATGATTTTCAGGATGAAGAACTGTCTGTGGCTTCATCTGAGCAGGTAAATGACACTGTGGGGCTGTAGGCACACTATCAATGAACATTTGTGTCAAATTCGAAGAAGACTGCTCAAAGTATGACCATTCTACAGTGTTTTTACCATGAAAAGATCCAGACAGAGCTCCAAATGACAAGAGCGCTCACTCTGGTGCGAAATCCATAAGAAATAAAAGAAAAACGATGCTGGATAAAGGAAGTCAAGAGCTTCCTGAATCCGGTGATAGCAAACATCACATGGTTTGATGACGCAGTGCGCCTGTGAGATACCGTTTAAAGAAAAACTTTGGTACTTTTCAACCTGGGCCCTATTTCCCCATGTGTATGTGTGCGTATCATTCAGAGGTACAACTCGTTCTAAAGTTGGTTCAGTATTGAGGGAGGCGGATGCAAGGGGAGCCGTGAAACGAGCTAAAACGGCACAGCAGCAGCACCGCTGCGATACGAGGTAACCTGCAAGACAGTGGAGGACAAAGGCTCCGGAAAAGAAGCCACGTTAGTGACATCCAGAATGGCTGAGTTAGTAAGATGCAGTAACAGGACATGAGAAAGAGAGAGAGAGAGAGAGAAGGAGAGAAGGAGAGAAGGTGCCCGGTGTATTATAGGGGGGTCCTCCGGCAGACTAGGCCTCAGTCAGCCTAACTAGGGGCTGGTACAGGGCAAGCCTGAGCCAGCCCTAACTATAAGCTTTATCAAAGAGGAAAGTCTTAAGTCTAGTCTTAAATGTGGAGACGGTGTCTGCCTCCCGGACCGTAACAGGAAGATGATTCCACAGGAGAGGAGCCTGATAGCTGAAGGCTCTGGCTCCTGATCTACTTTTGGAGACTTTAGGGACCACGAGTAACCCTGCGTTCTCAGAGCGCAGTGTTCTGGTGGGATAATATGGCACTATGAGCTCTCTAAGATATGACGGAGCTTGACCATTTAGAGCTTTATAAGTTAACAGTAGGATTTTATATTCAATTCTGGATTTTACAGGGAGCCAGTGCAGAGAAGCTAAAACAGGAGAAATATGATCTTGTTTCTTAGTTCCTGTTAGTACACGTGCTGCTGCATTCTGAATTAGCTGGAGAGTTTTTAAGGACTTACTAGAGCTACCTGATAATAGAGAGTTACAGTGATCCAGCCTTGAGGTAACAAAAGCGTGGACCAATTTTTCTGCATCTTTTCGGGTCAGGATAGGCCGAATTTTCGCAATATTACGCAGATGAAAAAATGCAGTCCGTGAGGTTTGTTTTAAATGAGAATTAAAAGACAAATCTTGATCAAATATTACTCCGAGGTTTCTTACGGCAGTGCTAGAGGCCAGAGCAATGCCATCTAGAGAAACTATGTCATCAGATAAAGAGTCTCTGAGTTGTTTTGTTTTGGGGACTTTTTAGCCTTTAATGTATAGGACAGACAAGCGCGGGAGAGAGAGAGAGGGAGAGACATGCAGCAAAGGGCCACAGGCTGGAGTCGAACCTGGGCCGCTGCTGCAACAGCCTTGTACATGGGGCGCCTGCTCTACCACTAAGCCACCAGCACCCCAAGTTTTGTTTGAATTTAATATAAGGAAATTGGTGCTCATCCAGATTTTTATGTCTTTAAGGCAATTATGAAGTTTAGTTAATTGATTACTTTCTTCAGGCTTCATAGATAAATACAACTGAGCATCATCCGCATAACAATGGAAATTTACAGAGTGATTTCTAATGATGTTACCTAAAGGAAGCATATATAGAGTAAATAGGATTGGTCCGAGCACAGAACCTTGTGGAACTCCAAAACAAACTTTAGCACGTAAGGATGATTCATCGTGAACATTAGCAAACTGAAAACGATCAGATAAATACGATTTAAACCAGCTCAGTGCAGAACCTTTTAGGTCAATTAAGTGATCTAGTCTCTGCAGTAGAATTTGATGGTCAATAGTGTCAAACGCCGCACTAAGATCTAATAAAACAAGTACAGAGACAAGTCCTTTGTCTGAAGCAATCAGAAGGTCATTTGTAATTTTAACTAGTGCTGTCTCAGTGCTATGATGCACTCTAAATCCTGACTGAAATTCCTCAAATAAATTATTATCATGGAGAAAATCACACAGCTGGTCTGTGACTACTTTCTCAAGGATCTTTGACATAAAGGGAAGATTAGATATTGGTCTATAGTTGGCTAACACCTCTGGATCCAGGGTGCGTTTTTTAGTAGAGGTTTAATAACAGCTACCTTAACAGACTGTGGTACACAGCCTGGGGTTGTTCTTATTTTCTTCTATTAAAGCTGAGTAATAGTTTGCTCTGGCATTGCAGAGGCCCCTCTTATACGTTTTGAGACTGTCTGTCCAGATTAGACGAGATTCTTCCAGTTTGGTTAATCGCCAATTCCTTTCAGATTTTCGCGATATTTGTTTTAACTTACGGGTTTGAGAGTTATACCAAGGAGCGAACTTTCTTTGCTTTGTTAACTTCTTTTTAAGAGGAGCTACAGAGTTGAGTGTTGTTCGCAGTGAGCCTACAATGCTATCGACAAAATGATCAATTCAGGAGAGGTTAAAGTCGGTACGTGAAACCTCTGTTACTGAAGGACATGGTAGTAAATTTAACGATGGAGTAATCATTTCCTTAAATTTTGCGACAGCACTATCTGATAAACATCTAGTATAGTAACTGTTGCTGAGTGGTGTGTAATTGAGTAAAAAGAAATCAAAAGTAATCAAATAATGATCTGATAGCGAGGGATTCTGTGGAAAGACTGTTAGGTTATCAATTTCAATTCCATATGTCAGAACTAGATCGAGGGTATGGTTAAAACAGTGAGTGGGTTCATGTACACCCTGACTGAAGCCAATGGAGTCTAATAGTGAGATAAACGTGGTAGCCAGGGAGTCATTATCAACATCGACATGAATGTTAAAATCGCCTACAATAATAACTTTATCTGATTTAAGAACTAAACTGGATAAAAACTCTAAGAATTCAGATACAAATTCAGAATACGGGCCAGGAGCACGGTACACTATAAGAAATAAAAGTGGCTGCGAGGTTTTCCAGGTCAGATGTAAAAGACTAAGAACAAGGCTTTCAAATGAATTATAATCTAGTTTAGGTTTAGGGCTGATTAACAGACTAGAGTTAAAAATGGCTGCAACTCCCCCTCCTCGGCCGCTGCCACAGTCGCTGTCTGTGGATATTTCTTTTGAGCAGGAATTAAGATCACTGGATGGAGAATTCATAACCCAGATATTGATTCATTATTGATAAGCGTGCAGACAAATTAATAATTGGTTTACGGAGTTATTAATTTGATTAGTCACTTCCCTCATTAGGAGGGTGGTGCCCCAAACTTTATTACGAGTGCAAACATTCTCAAAAAGGTATTTCCCCTACACCACTAATGGTAAACTATTCATTGTGCCATTACCAGCACACTGTTCACACTGACACATAGCAATCTGTTTTCTCTGCATCTCTCACATCACAGCCTTCTCAGTCAGAGAATCCTTATTAAAAATTGTTGATATGTAAAATCAGCAGCACATCCTCCACCCAGTGTTGTATTTTACAGTATTATCTTAAGGTAAACTACATTAAAAAAGGTTGAAAAACTTTTTTTTTAAATGCTGTAGTTCATGTCTGAATAACAGAGGAATAAATAATTGAGGTCAAATAACAATTAAGATCAACAATCGACAAAACAATGATAAAACCTTCCATCATTATACATTATGTGGAAAAGCAGGTGATGAGGATCCTGAAGTGGTTATCTAAATAACAATGACAAGTTATGGAGTGATTTCTAATAATGTTGCTAAGGGAAGCATATGTAAATTAAATAGAATTGATCGATTCACAGAACCTTGTGGAACTTTGTGATTAACCTCAGCATGCATGGAGGATTCTAGGTCTGTACGTAAGAATTATGTCAGTCAAATCAGAGTTGGCCATTCAGTATGAATATTCAAGTATTAGTTCCTTTTTATCCATAAGCTAACTGCTCAAACAGCACATTGGAAATGTGCAACAACATTTTTTTAAGATACTAGATGCAACAAAAACCAAAGATTATCATATTAAGTTGCTGTCAGCTATACATTTAACACCTCTAAGCAGAAGGCAGAAGATAACATTATCTCAAACCCTGACCACGAAAACCTTTCCTTCTCTAGGCATCTGTCTCCATATACAAAGCTGCCTGTACCGATGAGCAGCGTGAAAGTTAGGAGCATTCACTCTGCAGCTCAGTCTGGGCCTGAAAGGTCCCCAGAGGTACACTGCATGCTGACTGAAAACAAAACAAAACACAAAAATACTGCTCAACTTGAAGGAATCTCAGTCAACTGAGGGGTCTCTGACGATTCAACCCTCTGACTTTCAGGAGGCAGCCCTCAAGGATTGATCATTAACATAGACAAACTGAGATTGATCTGAAAAATAGGATTTAAACCAACTTAGTGCAGTTCTTCTAAGGCCAATTTAAAGTTTAAATCTTTGTAACCGGATGTGATGTCAGTTGTGTCAAATGTAGCACTAAGATCTATTAGAGCAGCACAGAGACAAATCCTTTGTTCAAAGCAAACAGAAAGTCAATTGTAATTTTCACTTGTGCTGTCTCTTTGTTATGATGAACTCTAAATCCTGACAGAAAATCCTCAAATAAACTATTGTTATGGAGAGAGTCATACAACTGATTAGCAACCACTTTCTCAAGATTCTTAGAGAGAAAGGGAAGATTAGATATAGTTGGCTAAATCCCCTGGATTGAGAGTGGACTTTCTTAAAATGAGGTTTATTTACAGCTGCTTTAAAGGCCTGTTTAAAAGATGTATTGATCATATCTAATAAAGAAGTGTTTCCTAAGGATGAGACTTCTTAAGGTAGCATAGTTGTGATGAGGTCTTAGAGTCAGATTAATGGTTTGGATGAAGACGTTGATGTTAGTTAGTGAAGGTTGATGGGAAGAAAGCAATCTAAATATATATCAGGTCTTGAGGACTAAATAAGAAAACATACCAATGAGCAGTGTGAGATTGTAGTTTGACACCTTTTCAGAAAACATCATATCTGGACACTGCTGACAGATTCAGCAGTGTAACTCTTTCCATGAAGTGATATGAAGCACAGCAGCGCTTAATACAAGCAAAGCAACAGCTGAAACAATAGAATGTAACAAAGTTAGAGAGAGATGCTCTTCAGTCTCAGAAGGCATCACGTGGCCAGGTTTCTGACAAAGAATGGCAGAGAAATTACATATCCCTAAACTTCAACAGTGCAGACGTGATGGGTGGAAGGACAGAGCTCATATATAGTCTGTGAGGGTAGGCAAACCTTACAGACGAGCTCCGCTCACATGGCAAGAAGCACAGATTGAACCTGCTAACTGTCTGCAGAGGGGAAATGTATTTGCTTTATTTCAGATTTTCCATGTGAACTCAACAGGCATGTTTGCTGACGTTGGATCTTTCTTGCTGTGGGCATACAAACTGGAAGGAATTAATTGTGTTTTACATCGATTAATGTTTTAATTGCTTCTCTAAAATGTTGTATGCAAATCAATCTCTGATCAATGTCACTGCTGGACAGAAGTTTCTGGGCTTATTGGAGAGAGTGATGATTTCCACTCTGACTACAGTGCCATGCTGTGTGTTTCTCTTCATTAACGGGGTCATGTTATTCACTTTGAGGAGTAAAACAGTATTTCGTGAGACCTCTCGTTACATTCTTCTGTTTAACCTTCTCTTTGCAGACACTGTACAGATGGTAGTGGGTCAGTTACTGTACCTACTGTCTGCTTGTAGAATAACACTAACATATCCTGTGTGTGGTTTTCTCATCATGCTTGCTAAATTTGCAGATCACGTCTCTCCTCTCACACTGGTGGTGATGTCTCTGGAGAGATGTGTAGCTGTGTGCTACCCACTGAGGCACTCTGCCATCATCAGCATCAGAAACACAGCAGTGGCTATCATTGTGGTTTGGACCTTCAGTTCACTAAATATCCTCACAAGAGTTCTGTTACTGTTAGAATTTCCATTTGAAGACCTGGAGAGTCTGCAGATGAAAGATTTTTGTGGTGCTTTTGTAATGCTTCTTGACCCAATATCTGAGCATTATGACCAAGCCTACACTTGTTTTCTGTTTGTATCATCTGGTACGGTGGTCACTTCTTCTTATATCGGTGTGATGATAGCAGCCAGGTCAGCCTCCACAGACAAAGCTTCAGCCCAAAAGGCTCGTAACACACTGCTGCTTCATCTGGTGCAGCTGGGCCTCAGTCTCGTGTCAACTATGCACAACTCAATGCTCATAGCTTTTTCGAGAATTGCAACAAGGATAATATTTGTGCGCTCCCAGACTGTTTTATATGTGTGTATTATCATCTTCCCCAGATGTCTGAGTTCTCTCATTTATGGCATAAGAGATCATACCATCAGACCTGTCCTCATGTACCATCTATGTTGTCGACTGAAACTCTCAGTCGTCTCAGCCAAGGTCTCATGTTAGACTTCATGAAGTGTACTGAGATTTGTATGTGCTTGTAAATGTAGTATATACTGTAGATATAGTATATAACAACCCCAAACGGAGTCTAGATGATTTCGAGCAAGAAATACAAAATTAAATTGAAATTATTCAATCAAATCTTACAGAAGCTTCTTAAGAACCACATTCGATTTTAAGTCTGGCTTTGAATTTAGGACAGAAGCAGCCTAATGAGTGCAGACTCTGAAAATCTCACCATTTCAATTTTTACCCCTGAATATTTTTATTTAAAGTGTCAGTACTGTAAATTACAGCCTTTTACACTGATATAACACATAACTAAAAGTGCTGCATTGAGACAGAACAAAGAGAGAAAGAAAAACAAATAAAGAAAACTCTCTTAATAAATGTCAATCTGTACAAAATGGAGTCAATTTGAATGTGAAAAGTATTTAAAATAAAAATTATACAAGCTCAGAAACTGCATTGTCCACAGAGAGTAAATCCTTAACATAATTTATGAAGCTGTTGAGCCTTCAATATTTAACTTGTTGTTTCTCATGAAAGGCTTGATAACATCTGTCTTAATCATTGCGTAATGCTTGGTCTATTAATGTTCTTTCATAAATATGCAATACATTTTTTTGCATGAAGGAAGATGAGGTCCATAAATGCATGTTCATTTTAGGGTTCAAGGCTGAAGGGCCGATTGTTTCTGCTTTGACTTCATTTTTTTTTTCTCCAGAAGTGTTTTTACACATTCCCCTGACATGTTACATCCTCGACATATGAAATTTTTACCAGTGATTAGAAGTTGTGTGCTGATTAGAGGGTGATATGGGAGTGGATTTTCAGTCCTGTCCCATCCCGCTCCCGTGTCGTGTTTCAGTTACAGTAAAAAAAAAAAAAAAAAAAAAATACAGTACATGGATCACACAATGCCTACCTTAATTATTTTAATTATTTTTACATTCACTCCACCTTGAAGCTGTTCAGAATGATAAACACATTTGATTTCTGATGTGGTCAGACAACACGTCATAACAACCAGTTCTGAGAGAGAAAAATGTAGTTAAAGTATTGCAGGAGAAGTAATGTTTGGTTCCTCTGACTGATATTATTATATATGACATCATTAGATTATTAATATCGAAGCATCAGTGTTAGAGCAGCATGTTACTGTTGTAGCTGCTGGAGGTGGAGCTAGTTTCAAGGACTTTATAAAAACTTGACTATTGTTATGATTCCCAGTCCCACCCGCTCCCGTTTACTTTTTTCCCCATCCCGTCCCAATCATGTGACGAATAGTGAAACTGATTCACGTGCACCGTGGGACTCCCAAAAAAATGTCAGCCACTAGTGCAGATGGGTGCTCAAGAAACATGACGCCAGTTGGCCAGATGGGGTCACTATAATTAAGGCTCAAAAATTCTATTTTTGAGATGAGTGCCCCTCACACTTTGACACACAGGTGCAGCTCAATGTGCTCAATAAAAAACACACAAGAGCCACGACTGGAGTATGTCTACAGACACTGGATCTTTGTTTGCTGTGACACAACACAGCCATGACGGCACACCTTACCCTGCTGATTCTTCTTCTTCTGGTGGTGGGTGAACTTACGAGGATGATCCTGTCCCCATCATCCTCGCAGGTAGAATATCACCTTGTGTTCTCAAGGGAGGCCCTGCTTGCTCTGTGGGACAAAAGCAAGGCACCCCTGGACCATCTGCCAAAGTACAAAAGAGCGAAGCCAGCAGCGAAATCACAGCAGAGAAAGAGGGGCAGGAGAGGCTCCCAGACACGGTAACAGACCATCTCTGCCCTCAATTATACTAAGCAACGTAAGGTTGTTGCGCTGTAAAATGGAGGAGCTATGGGTAAACAGAAGATTTTGCCATCAATATAGAGAATCAGGCGTTATCGCACTGACGGACACATGGCTCCATCAGAACACCCCGGACTCACTGGTGGAGCTGGAGGGCTTCTCCTGCGTCTGTGCGGACAGAAATGACTTATCAGGGAAATCAAGAGGTTGGGGGTTAATTGTCTATGTGAGGAATAACTGGTGCAAGCAATTTAAAGTAAGACAGAGTCTGTGTGGTCCGGATCTGGAGCTTCTATGTATATCTATGCATCCCTTTTACCTCCCTAGAGAGTTTGGCAATATTATTCTGTGTTTAGCATACATCACTCCCAGTGGTTACGCTGGTAGAGTTGCTAACCTTATGTCAGAATTCGTTCACTCCAAACTCCAGCATCCTCCGGGGGTCCCGTTTTTTGTACTTGGGGATATGAACCATTGTAAACTAGAGCCAGCACTACCGGGTTTTCAGTCATATGTAAAGTGTGTAGAAACAGCAGAAACTAAAGGCGAATCCTGCCAGTTGTGGGTTGAACGCAGGGTCACAGACACAGACATATGTATTCCTGTCAAGTACGGCGGCGCATGATAACGGCTTACCGGCTGGCGACCGAGAAGCCTGGCTCCAGGTCCAAGAAGTCTTCGTCGGTCTCGTGACTGCCCAGAAATACCAGGCGAGCCCTGGCAGCACACAGGTATGTGATGTGTCAGAGGAGGATTGAGCAGTTCACATTTCTACAAACCTCAGCACACTTTAGGGACTGTTCTTTACTTGTCAGGGGAGGAGGGTGGCTGGTTGATTTTTATTTTATTTGTTTATTTTATCTTGATCCCCCCATGTTAATCACTTATTGATGCTGTTTTTGAAGTATCAGTAAGTCAATAAGTAATTTATTCCATTGAAATATCATTGATGTATTATAGAAAAGTGATTTATCTTTTTATAAATGACAAACAGAGTGAAGCAAACACAGAGAAATAGTCTGACATGCTGTCAGTGAAAAGCTGCCAGTCCATGATATCAGCTTATAATAGGAGATGTCAGATTCTGTCCCTACATTGCATGTTATTATTTTATTCTGCTTTATATTTATATTGTACAGCGTTATAATAAACTTCATTCCAGACTCAAGTCCATATAAGATACATACAAAAACACAGACAATACCATAAAAACAACACAGCAAGTAGGTTTAAAACACTTAAAGTTCACTTCACTTAAAGTTAAAAACTTCTTCTCATTTTTATATTGATCCCATCCAACAAAATGATGTTCATTCAGCAAGTCTTTTTTTGGTCCATGTCTAAAAATACATACATTTGACATGTGATTTTGTTGTTGTTTGTCTTTTTATTTTATTTTTGCCAGTGCCATACAGCTACCATGCTTGGGGGTGTGGTCTTTTACAAATCTGAAAATACTGTAAGAATGTCACTTTTATAGAATTGGCTTCATTATTTTATAATGTATGATTAATGTCTGCATCAACAAATGTTAACCATAGAATTGTATCGAATCGAACCGTATCGAAACGTTCTGTATTAAAAATATATCGTTTTTGAATCGTATCATAACCCGTGTATCTAGATACGTATCGAATCATCTATCACAGAGAGATTCCCAACCCTAGATAACCCTGGATAATGTGGTTGAAAAAAAAGATATCTCACATTTCCCCAATAATAAAGTTGACATTACTAAGGAGATTAAAGCATGTATTAACAGGAAAAAGTTAGCTCTTAGCCCCCCCCCCCCACCCGCAAGTAGTCTGCCCTGGCCTGCCTGTCTTTTCTTCTTCTTCTTCTTCTTCTTCTTTCTTCTTCTTCTCTTTTTTAAGGTGTGCTTTGCAACGCAGGCTGCGCAGCACAGGTGGCCGTGCCAGCTGGCAGAGAGCCTACCCGTTGTCAGAAATGATAGGTGCTTGTCAGCATTTATCACAACCATTGGTCAATTTTTTATTTATTTTTTTTTTTGTACATTCAAGACGTGATTTGTTCGTTTCGCTTTCCGCCCGCGCCCGCCCCCAAATCAGTGCGCCTGTAAACTGAAAGCAGCTTGGTTGTGGAGGGTCAGGTGGAGCAGAGAGCAGAGGGTGTTGTGGGAGATCTCCGGGGAGTGGTTTTACAGGTAAAAATGAACACCAGACGAAATACTTCTCACCTCAGCTGTAGTTTTATTAAGGGCAGATGATGTGATGATACTTCAGTAACAAAAGGGAGACTTTTAAAAAAATAGCTGGCACATGTGCGGACTAGCGTCTTATTACAAATATATTTTATCTTTCCCACAAAAACAATGTACACAGTGTACATCCCAACCAACACAAAGTTGCACATACAGTGGTCTACATACAAAACAGCAGAAGAATTTACTGTATACAGTTACGGTAAAAAAACAAAACTATGCTGCATCCTTTCTTCTGTTTCGGTCTGGCCACAGCACCTCATCCACATCACAAGCAATGTTTTCCCTGGCCAAGCAGCGGGGGAAATATCGCCTAGCATGGCGAATCCAGCCATGAAAAGTATCAACTGCTATATCTCCACATGCGTCTTCCATAGCTTGGAGAAGGGGTATACACGTTTGTGGATTTCGGTCATACACTTTCCGTCTCCAGGCAGAAAAAAATTCCTCAATAGGATTGAGGATTGAGCAGTGAACCAGATACGAACCAGAGCAACCTGGTGGAAACTTGTCCCAAATGACAATTTACCTGAGCTGCTCTGGGCCATCTATCTGATCTGGTGGAATGAGTGTGTTGTGTAGGGTGTCCAGGAATGTGATCAGATGGGCAGTGTTGTAGGGGCCAAGAGTAGCAGAGATTACAGTCCTAGGCCTTCCTCGTCCTCGTCCTCCCCGTCCTCCTCCTCTTACTCTCACTCCTCTGGCTCTGGCTCTGTTTCCAATGTTGGCATCCATTGCTCCAAAACAGAAGAGCTCACCTGTTGCCCTTTTATACTAAAGCTCTGATTGCTAATTGTAAAACTGTGTGACAGATGTTTGCCCATGTGATGAGTCAGTGTGCATAGTAGGGCAAATAACTTTAGAATTTTGACAGTCTGTTCCTTGTGAAAACAAGAGATTTTTTTCATGAAAATTGTGCCAAATGCAGAGAATTGTGTGTAGTGTTTTGAAAAAAGTGTGTTTTAGAACTGCAATTTAAGTGTAAAGCAGGAATTGTAGCAGGAAATGTAACATAGTAAAGTAAAAAAAACTGGTTATTCTCAACATGAGGTCCAGGGAGGATGGGGACTGACCCAAGGCCAGATAAATGATAAAAAATAAGCTATAAGAGCCAAATTAACCCGTCCAGCAACCAGCAAAGGGTCCATTTGGTTCCAATTTGTACAGAGTCAGGTCTATAATTGAATGCTGCATGATGTCAAACTGGGTCTGGGGGCCCCTTGAAACTAAAACGTTTCTTTATTATTATCACTGTGCCAGCGGAGAGGAGTGACTTGTTTTCTATGCATTTTAAGTATGATTGAAGACAAATTAATTGCTTCCATTACAGTAAACACTGGTCAAATTAACTTTTTGACTTAACAGTTTGTCAGTGTGCTCATCTGGTTGTGCTGTATGCTGGTTTGGTTAGCTGTTGTGTTTATATGCTTGTTTTGGTTAAATATGTGTGGTGATGTTTTTGTTCACAACTCCATCATATGGTGTGTGTGTGTGTGTGTGTGTGTGTGTGTGTGTGTGTGTGTGTGTGTGTGTGTGTGTGTGTGTGTGTGCGCGCGTGCGTGCGTGCGTGCGTGCGTGCGTGCGTGTGCGTGCGTGTGCGTGTGTGCGCACGGCTGGCTGAATATCTTTAAGGCTATGTTTGGTTAAAGGTTCATTGTGTAAAATTGGGGAGCAAGCGGTCAGGTCCCAGGTGAATGCATGAATAAAAGCCCAGGCTTATTCTAAGTAGTTAAAAGCAAAATGATTTTAATAGTTAAACAATTATATTCTTATCTTAACACATTAATAAATATTAGGTTAAATTTTTCTCTGGGTTTGTTGTGCTATGTGCCACAAACTACACTGACTATTACACACTGGGCCTTTAAGTTGAGTTTATTTTATTTCACAAAGTGAGAATAGTCACAACACTATTTTCTGTATTTTCATTTTCATGTAATGTTACATAGCTGAAATGCACAACCTGCTGACCTTCTAAAGCAGTGATTTTTTGGGTCCCAACCCATGAGTGGATAACAGCAGAGGTCCAGGCACCACACTAAACACTTTTTATGGAGAAAAAGATACATACATGCATACTTGATACTATTTGGGCTATGTTTAGCTAAAGCTATGTTTATTTTATTTTAAATAAAAGTCACAGCACTTTATTTTCTATATTATAATGTGCCTGTAGGTTACAGCTGTAACTTTGAAACACAAATTGAAACAGAATCATGTGATTGTTTCATTGTTTAAATTAAAATCTCACTAAAATGTGTTTGATTTTGACCTGCCTTTGTCTTTCATTTGATCACTGCAGTGTCTTTGAAGACTGAAAAAGGGAATACTATATTGATGACTACTGACCAATATATAGAAACATTTTACTTATTTTACCTTTGCACACCTTTGCACACTGCACAAAATATTTGGTAGGTCTTCTGGGTCAAAAATACCTCCACAGGTGGGTTGCAGCGCAGGCTGGAACAGTTTGGGGACCCTTCTTAAGGACAGGCTCTTATCCGTCTAAGTTCAAAAGTTTTCAATATCTATCTAATGTTACTGAAATAAGATCAGATAAGTTGAAGTTGCTGCTGACTTATATTTTTACGTGTTTTACTGTTGCATTGAATATGTCTTGCCATATTGATTATGATAAACTGATATCAAAATGATTTGCTGACAAAATAATACAGTCCTGTTGTTTAGTTCAGCATAATGCCCATTCATATAGGAGTCCTGGTTTATTGAGGGGCACATTTGGTGTGGGTTAGGGAAGAGAAAAGCTCTGGACTGGAGGACTATGAGTAGGGTTGCTGTTAAAGCTGTGTTTAATAGAGTTGTTGTGTGACTGTCAGTCTGGAATAATGAGCTTTGGTGAGTACTTAGCCCATATGTGTGTCCATGTGCACGTGCACGTGTGTGAGCACGTAATGTGTGGATTGGGTGGCCTGGGTAGATGTATGACTCCTGGCCTGAATTTTTGTCTCAGTCTGGTCCTGCCTCCATTCATTCCTTATTGAACTTTTGTAATAAAGACTGTTAACCTGCCATCGTCTGCCTCTGGGTTCTTCTGCAGTAGCCCTGACAAGGTGTGGCCATCGTGCAAAAGGAGCTTAACCATTTGCTTGGGAAGGCAAGAGATGAACATGGCTCTGACATTGAACAAAGCTTTAGAGCCAAGGATAACAGGAACATGTGACTGTATGAAGAACATAACTAATATGACCCCATGTACGAAACAGCTCATAACCTCAGATGATTCAGGTAGGGCAAATGAACTATATGACTTCTTCCTCAGGTTTGAGGATCAGGACTTCTCCTTGAAGGGGAAGGAGATTTTAGACACTATGAATCCTACTGGGAAATGTGACCTCTTAATTTCACCACAGGTGGTGCAGGCTGTCTTTAGCAAACTTTGCAAAAGAAAATCAACGAGTACCGACGGCTCGCCTGCCTTTTTGTGAAAAAGTTGTGCTTTGGAATTTTTCCCATTCTTCAACCGTCACTTAACAGTCACACAGTGCCAGGTCTGTGGAAAAAATCTGTCATTGTTCCAGTCCCTAAGGGTTCATGTCCAACTGTGAATGATGACTATAGACCTGTCTCATTAACATCAGTTGTGATGAAAAGTTTTGAGAGGATGATTGTCAATATGCTTAAATCTGAGGTTGTTCATTGTTTAGATACAATTTGCCTACAGACAGGGTCGTAGCACTGAGGATGCAGCTATTTCTGTCACTCATTTAATTAATAAGCATCTAGAGGACCCCAAACCATATGCTAGAGTTTTATTTGCAGATTTTAGTTCAGCTTTTAACTCAGTCCAACCCTACCTGATCATTCAGAAGTTAATCAACATGAAGGTGAATTCTTTTATCATCATCTGGTTTTATTCTTTCTTAATGAATAGGACCCAACAAGTCAGAGTGAACAGCTCACTCTCAGCAGTAAAACAGTGGAGCACAGGTGTGCCTCAGGGCTCTGTCAGTTCTCCTGTACTCTTGACATTGTACATTAATGAATGTAGGAGTTCACATCCTAACAATCATGTCATCAAATTTTCAGATGACACCAACATCTTGAGCCTGTTAGATGTGAATGTTTGCCCCTCTGTGTACTTCAGTGAGATAGCCACCTGGGGTACGTCCCAAGTCCCTTAAAATTACTGCTAACCACCTTAGCTAGCCACCTTACATAACTGTTTAGTCCCTCCCACTTAGGAAACATGCAAGGAGTCAGGAGTGAAGGAGTGAGGAGCGAGGATTGCTGTAGCGTCACATAAAGCGACGTCCTTTTCTGATGACAGCAGCATAGCTGGATCTGCTGCATAATGGAGCCACTGTTTGGCGTACATCCCAAGTCACATTGTATTCGCTGATCAAAGCCATAACTCGTTCAAATGAGCCAGATGTAGGGGGCGGGTATTTATACGTCAGGGCCTCAAGCTGAAAAAGACTTCCTGTTAGGAACCTCTCGTGCTACCTTATTCATCGCACCTAAAAGATCCGTCCTAACTCCACAGCTCAATTCAATTCAATTTTATTTACAAACCCAATATCACAAATCACAATTTGCCTCACAGGGCTTTACAGCATACGACATCCCTCTGTCCTTAGGACCTTCACAGCTGATCAGGAAAAATTCCCCCAAAAAAACATTTAACGGGGAAAAACGGTAGAAACCTCAGGAAGAGCAACTGAGGAGGGATCCCTCTTCCAGGACGGACAGATGTGCAATAGATGTCGTACAGAACAGACCAACATGATAAATTAGCAGTAATCCGTATGACACAATGAGACAGAGAAGGAGAGAGAGAGAGAGAGACAGAGAGACAGCTCGAGATGCAGGACAGACAGTAATGACAGTAGCTTATGTGATGGAAAACAGCAATAATGAAAGTAATATTATAATTAATGTTACAGGCTATTTTGGTACATTGTGTTGAAAGTATATATTAATATCTGATAGTATACGTATGTGACAATAATCATATGTGTATAATGACAGTAGAAGTATGACTAATGACTAATGATGGCAGCAGCAGCAGGAGGCATCTGGCAGGACCACGGCAGCAGCACAACCACACACGTCACGCTGTCCAGGCACCGCTGTGATATGAGTTAATCTGAGAGAGAGAGAGAGAGAGAGAGAGAGAGAGAGAAGGAGAGAAGGTGCCCGGTGTATTATAGGGGGGTCCTCCGGCAGACTAGGCCTAAGTCAGCCTAACTAGGGGCTGGTACAGGGCAAGCCTGAGCCAGCCCTAACTATCAGCTTTATCAAAGAGGAAAGTCTTAAGTCTAGTCTTAAATGTGGAGACGGTGTCTGCCTCCCGGACCGTAACAGGAAGATGATTCCACAGGAGAGGAGCCTGATAGCTGAAGGCTCTGGCTCCTGATCTACTTTTGGAGACTTTAGGGACCACGAGTAACCCTGCGTTCTCAGAGCGCAGTGTTCTGGTGGGATAATATGGCACTATGAGCTCTCTAAGATATGACGGAGCTTGACCATTTAGAGCTTTATAAGTTAACAGTAGGATTTTATATTCAATTCTGGATTTTACAGGGAGCCAGTGCAGAGAAGCTAAAACAGGAGAAATATGATCTTGTTTCTTAGTTCCTGTTAGTACACGTGCTGCTGCATTCTGAATTAGCTGGAGAGTTTTTAAGGACTTACTAGAGCTACCTGATAATAGAGAGTTACAGTGATCCAGCCTTGAGGTAACAAAAGCGTGGACCAATTTTTCTGCATCTTTTCGGGTCAGGATAGGCCGAATTTTCGCAATATTACGCAGATGAAAAAATGCAGTCCGTGAGGTTTGTTTTAAATGAGAATTAAAAGACAAATCTTGATCAAATATTACTCCGAGGTTTCTTACGGCAGTGCTAGAGGCCAGAGCAATGCCATCTAGAGAAACTATGTCATCAGATAAAGAGTCTCTGAGTTGTTTTGTTTTGGGGACTTTTTAGCCTTTAATGTATAGGACAGACAAGCGTGAAGGGGGGAGAGAGAGAGAGAGAGAGAGAGAGAGAGAGAGAGAGACATGCAGCAAAGGGCCACAGGCTGGAGTCAAACCCGGGCCACTGCTGCAACAGCCTTGTACATGGGGCGCCTGCTCTACCACTAAGCCACCAGCACCCCAAGTTTTGTTTGAATTTAATATAAGGAAATTGGTGCTCATCCAGGTTTTTATGTCTTTAAGGCAATTATGAAGTTTAGTTAATTGATTACTTTCTTCAGGCTTCATCGATAAATACAACTGAGTATCATCCGCATAACAATGGAAATTTACAGAGTGATTTCTAATGATGTTACCTAAAGGAAGCATATATAGAGCAAATAGGATTGGTCCGAGCACAGAACCTTGTGGAACTCCAAAACAAACTTTAGTACGTAAGGATGATTCATTATGGACGTCAACAAATTGAAAACGATCAGATAAATACGATTTAAACCAGCTCAGTGCAGAACCTTTTAGGCCAATTAAGTGATCCAGTCTCTGCAGTAGAATTTGATGGTCAATTGTGTCAAACGCCGCACTAAGATCTAATAAAACAAGTACAGAGACAAGTCCTTTGTCTGAAGCAATCAGAAGGTCATTTGTAATTTTAACTAGTGCTGTCTCAGTGCTATGATGCACTCTAAATCCTGACTGAAACTCTTCAAATAAATTATTATCATGGAGAAAATCACACAGCTGGTCTGCGACTACTTTCTCAAGGATCTTTGAAAAAAAGGGAAGATTAGATATTGGTCTATAGTTGGCTAACACCTCTGGATCCAAGGTGGGCTTTTTTAGTAGAGGTTTAATAACAGCTACCTTAACAGACTGTGGTACACAGCCTGGGGTTGTTCTTATTTTCTTCTATTAATGCTGAGTAATAGTTTGCTCTGGCATTGCAGAGGCCCCTCTTATACGTTTTGAGACTGTCTGTCCAGATTACACGAGATTCTTCCAGTTTGGTTAATCGCCAATTCCTTTCAGATTTTCGCGATATTTGTTTTAACTTACGGGTTTGAGAGTTATACCAAGGAGCGAACTTTCTTTGCTTTGTTAACTTCTTTTTAAGAGGAGCTACAGAGTTGAGTGTTGTTCGCAGCGAGCCTACAATGCTATCGACAAAATGATCAATTCGGGAGAGGTAAAAGTCGGTACGTGAAACCTCTGTTACTGAAGGACATGGTAGTAAATTTAATGATGGAGTAATCATTTCCTTAAATTTTGCGACAGCACTATCTGATAAACCTCTAGTATAGTAACTGTTGCTGAGTGGTGTGTAATCAAGTAAAAAGAAATCAAAAGTAATCAAATAATGATCCGATAGCGAGGGATTCTGTGGAAAGACTGTTAGGTTATCAATTTCAATTCCATATGTCAGAACTAGATCGAGGGTATGGTTAAAACAGTGAGTGGGTTCATGTACACCCTGACTGAAGCCAATGGAGTCTAATAGTGAGATAAACGCGGTAGCCAGGGAGTCATTATCAACGTCGACATGAATGTTAAAATCGCCTACAATAATAACTTTGTCTGATTTAAGAACTAAACTGGATAAAAAATCTGAGAATTCAGATACGAATTCAGAATACGGGCCAGGAGCACGGTACACTATAAGAAATAAAAGTGGCTGCGAGGTTTTCCAGGTCGGATGTAAAAGACTAAGAATGAGGCTTTCAAATGAATTATAATCTAGTTTAGGTTTAGGGCTGATTAACAGACTAGAGTTAAAAATGGCTGCAACTCCCCCTCCTCGGCCGCTGCCACAGTCGCTGTCTGTGGATATTTCTTTTGAGCAGGAATTAAGATCACTGGATGGAGAATTCATAACCCAGATATTGATTCATTATTGATAAGCGTGCAGACAAATTAATAATTGGTTTACGGAGTTATTAATTTGATTAGTCACTTCCCTCATTAGGAGGGTGGTGCCCCAAACTTTATTACGAGTGCAAACATTCTCAAAAAGGTATTTCCCCTACACCACTAATGGTAAACTATTCATTGTGCCATTACCAGCACACTGTTCACACTGACACATAGCAATCTGTTTTCTCTGCATCTCTCACATCACAGCCTTCTCAGTCAGAGAATCCTTATTAAAAATTGTTGATATGTAAAATCAGCAGCACATCCTCCACCCAGTGTTGTATTTTACAGTATTATCTTAAGGTAAACTACATTAAAAAAGGTTGAAAAACTTTTTTTTTTAAATGCTGTAGTTCATGTCTGAATAACAGAGGAATAAATAATTGAGGTCAAATAACAATTAAGATCAACAATCGACAAAACAATGATAAAACCTTCCATCATTATACATTATGTGGAAAAGCAGGTGATGAGGATCCTGAAGTGGTTATCTAAATAACAATGACAAGTTATGGAGTGATTTCTAATAATGTTGCTAAGGGAAGCATATGTAAATTAAATAGAATTGATCGATTCACAGAACCTTGTGGAACTTTGTGATTAACCTCAGCATGCATGGAGGATTCTAGGTCTGTACGTAAGAATTATGTCAGTCAAATCAGAGTTGGCCATTCAGTATGAATATTCAAGTATTAGTTCCTTTTATCCATAAACTAACTGCTCAAACAGCACATTGGAAATGTGCAACAACATTTTTTTAAGATACTAGATGCAACAAAAACCAAAGATTATCATACTGAGTTGCTGTGAGCTATACATTTAACACCTCTAAGCAGAAGGCAGAAGATAACATTATCTCAAACCCTGACCACGAAAACCTTTCCTTCTCTAGGCATCTGTCTCCATATACAAAGCTGCCTGTACCGATGAGCAGCGTGAAAGTTAGGAGCATTCACTCTGCAGCTCAGTCTGGGCCTGAAAGGTCCCCAGAGGTACACTGCATGCTGACTGAAAACAAAACAAAACACAAAAATACTGCTCAGCTTGAAGGAATCTCAGTCAACTGAGGGGTCTCTGACGATTCAACCCTCTGACTTTCAGGAGGCAGCCCTCAAGGATTGATCATTAACATAGACAAACTGAGATTGATCTGAAAAATAGGATTTAAACCAACTTAGTGCAGTTCTTCTAAGGCCAATTTAAAGTTTAAATCTTTGTAACAGGATGTGATGTCAGTTGTGTCAAATGCAGCACTAAGATCTATTAGAGCAGCACAGAGACAAATCCTTTGTTCAAAGCAAACAGAAAGTCAATTGTAATTTTCACTTGTGCTGTCTCTTTGTTATGATGAACTCTAAATCCTGACAGAAAATCCTCAAATAAACTATTGTTATGGAGAGAGTCATACAACTGATTAGCAACCACTTTCTCAAGATTCTTAGAGAGAAAGGGAAGATTAGATATAGTTGGCTAAATCCCCTGGATTGAGAGTGGACTTTCTTAAAATGAGGTTTATTTACAGCTGCTTTAAAGGCCTGTTTAAAAGATGTATTGATCATATCTAATAAAGAAGTGTTTCCTAAGAATGAGACTTCTTAAGGTAGCATAGTTGTGATGAGGTCTTAGAGTCAGATTAATGGTTTGGATGAAGACGTTGATGTTAGTTAGTGAAGGTTGATGGGAAGAAAGCAATCTAAATATATATCAGGTCTTGAGGACTAAATAAGAAAACATACCAATGAGCAGTGTGAGATTGTAGTTTGAGGCCTTTTCAGAAAACATCATATCTGGACACTGCTGACAGATTCAGCAGTGTAACTCTTTCCATGAAGTGATATGAAGCACAGCAGCGCTTAATACAAGCAAAGCAACAGCTGAAACAATAGAATGTAACAAAGTTAGAGAGAGATGCTCTTCAGTCTCAGAAGGCATCACGTGGCCAGGTTTCTGACAAAGAATGGCAGAGAAATTACATATCCCTAAACTTCAACAGTGCAGACGTGATGGGTGGAAGGACAGAGCTCATATATAGTCTGTGAGGGTAGGCAAACCTTACAGACGAGCTCCGCTCACATGGCAAGAAGCACAGATTGAACCTGCTAACTGTCTGCAGAGGGGAAATGTATTTGCTTTATTTCAGATTTTCCATGTGAACTCAACAGGCATGTTTGCTGACGTTGGATCTTTCTTGCTGTGGGCATACAAACTGGAAGGAATTAATTGTGTTTTACATCGATTAATGTTTTAATTGCTTCTCTAAAATGTTGTATGCAAATCAATCTCTGATCAATGTCACTGCTGGACAGAAGTTTCTGGGCTTATTGGAGAGAGTGATGATTTCCACTCTGACTACAGTGCCATGCTGTGTGTTTCTCTTCATTAACGGGGTCATGTTATTCACTTTGAGGAGTAAAACAGTATTTTGTGAGACCTCTCGTTACATTCTTCTGTTTAACCTTCTCTTTGCAGACACTGTACAGATGGTAGTGGGTCAGTTACTGTACCTACTGTCTGCTTGTAGAATAACACTAACATATCCTGTGTGTGGTTTTCTCATCATGCTTGCTAAATTTGCAGATCACGTCTCTCCTCTCACACTGGTGGTGATGTCTCTGGAGAGATATGTAGCTGTGTGCTACCCACTGAGGCACTCTGCCATCATCAGCATCAGAAACACAGCAGTGGCTATCATTGTGGTTTGGACCTTCAGTTCACTAAATATCCTCACAAGAGTTCTGTTACTGTTAGAATTTCCATTTGAAGACCTGGAGAGTCTGCAGATGAAAGATTTTTGTGGTGCTTTTGTAATGCTTCTTGACCCAATATCTGAGCATTATGACCAAGCCTACACTTGTTTTCTGTTTGTATCATCTGGTACGGTGGTCACTTCTTCTTATATCGGTGTGATGATAGCAGCCAGGTCAGCCTCCACAGACAAAGCTTCAGCCCAAAAGGCTCGTAACACACTGCTGCTTCATCTGGTGCAGCTGGGCCTCAGTCTCATGTCAACTATGTACACCCTAATGCTCATAGCTTTTTCGGGAATTGTAACAAGGATAACATTTGTGCGCTCCCAGACTGTTTTATATGTGTGTATTTTCATCTTCCCCAGATGTCTGAGTTCTCTCATTTATGGCATAAGAGATCATACCATCAGACCTGTCCTCATGTACCATCTATGTTGTCGACTGAAACTCTCAGTCGTCTCAGCCAAGGTCTCATGTTAGACTTCACGAAGTGTATTGAGATTCGTATGTGCTTGTAAATGTAGTATATACTGTAGATATAGTATATAACAAACCCAAACGGAGTCTAGATGATTTCGAGCAAGTAATACAAAATTAAATTCAAATTATTGAATCAAATCTTACAGAAGCTTCTTAAGAACCACATTCGATTTTAAGTCTGGCTTTGAATTTAGGACAGAAGCAGCCTAATGAGTGCAGACTCTGAAAATCTCACCGTTTCAATTTTTACCCCTGAATATTTTTATTTAAAGTGTCAGTACTGTAAATTACAGCCTTTTACACTTATAACTAAAAGTGCTGCATTGAGACAGAACAAAGAGAGAAAGAAAAACAAATAAAGAAAACTCTCTTAATAAATGTAAATCTGTACAAAATGGAGTCAATTTGAGTGTGAAAAGTATTTAAAATAAAAATTATACAAGCTCAGAAACTGCATTGTCCACAGAGAGTAATCACTGACTTGAAGAGCCGATAAATCTAAATCCTTAAAATAATTTATGAAGCTGTTGAGCCTTTAGTATTTAACTTGTTGTTTCTCATGAAAGGCTTGATAACATCTGTCTTAATCATTGCGTAATGCTTGGTCTATTAATGTT
Source organism: Cromileptes altivelis (assembly GCA_013133815.1). Taxonomy (NCBI): domain Eukaryota; kingdom Metazoa; phylum Chordata; class Actinopteri; order Perciformes; family Serranidae; genus Cromileptes; species Cromileptes altivelis. The sequence goes on from CM023143.1 coordinate 40,758,745, forward strand.
TGTCCATGAATATGCAATACATTTTTTTGCATGAAGCAAGATGAGGTCCATAAATGCATGTTCATTTTAGGGTTCAAGGCTGAAGGGCCTATTGTTTCTGCTTTGACTTCATTTTTTTTTCCTCCAGTGACATGTTACATCCTCGACATATGAAATTTTTTACCAGTGATTAGAAGTTGTGTGCAGATTAGACACACAGGAGTGGATTTTCAGTCCTGTCCCATCCCGCTCCCGTGTTGTGTTTCAGTTACAGAAAAAAAAAAAAAAAATACAGTACATGGATCACACAATGCCTACCTTAATTATTTTAATTATTTTTACATTCACTCCACCTTGAAGCTGTTCAGAATGATAAACACATTTGATTTCTGATGTGGTCAGACAACACGTCATAAGAACCAGTTCTGAGAGAGAAAAATGTAGTTAAAGTATTGCAGGAGAAGTAGTGTTTGGTTCCTCTGACTGATATTATTATATATGACATCATTAGATTATTAATATCGAAGCATCAGTGTTAGAGCAGCATGTTACTGTTGTAGCTGCTGGAGGTGGAGCTAGTTTCAAGTACTTTAGAAAAACTTGACTATTGTTATGATTCCCAGTCCCACCCGCTCCCGTTGACTTTTTTTCCCATCCCGTCCCAATCATGTGACGAATAGTGAAACTGATTCACGTGCACCGTGGGACTCCCAAAAAAATGTCAGCCACTAGTGCAGATGGGTGCTCAAGAAACATGACGCCAGTTGGCCAGATGGGGTCACTATAATTGAGGCTCAAAAATTCTATTTTTGAGATGAGTGCCCCTCACACTTTGACACACAGGTGCAGCTCAATGTGCTCAATAAAAAACACACAACAGCCACGACTGGAGTATGTCTACAGACGTTGGATCTTTGTTTGCTGTGGGCATACAAACTGTAAGAAATTGTGTTAGTGCTGCGGCTGCATATTGATTTTCTTGCATTTATTTATGTTTCTACGTTATTTTATGTGGTTATATGTTGTCCGTACAATAACGTTGTGCAATTAGGATTACTGGCATTTAAGTTTAGTCGGTTTCGATGGATGTATGCCCCTACACCACGCCGGGAGACAACGTGGAGCTAACGAGCTAGCATTCTATAGCTGCATGATTGCTACACAGCGGCAGTGCAATGGTGTGGTGGAGAAGACCAGTGTCTAAAGGGGCAGCAACAGAGCAACCAGTCAGCCAGTGAAGTTAGCCCCTGTGTGCGGGGGTGGAGGTGTGCCGCCGCGGGATGAGCAGGAACATCCAGCGGGTAGGCGCCGATGGCCATGGCCGAGCAGCTGGATCTTCAACTGTGCAGCTTGTCACCATAGCGACTGCACAACCGGTCATGATCCACCTAACGGACTTCCTGGCCACAGCAGTGGAGGTGGGGCGTTCAAGGAGAATACAGCGTCCAGTGGGTCGGTGCCAAGGGCAGTGGCCTTGCACCTGGACACTGCAGCGACAGCTCGAAGGTCGGAAAGAACGCAGCCATGACGGCACACCTGACCCTGCTGATTCTTCTTCTTCTGGTGGTGGGTGAACTTACGAGGATGATCCTGTCCCCATCATCCTCGCAGGTAGAATATCACCTTGTGTTCTCAAGGGAGGCCCTGCTTGCTCTGTGGGACAAAAGCAAGGCACCCCTGGACCATCTGCCAGAGTACAAAAGAGCGAAGCCAGCAGCGAAATCACAGCAGAGAAAGAGGGGCAGGAGAGGGTCGTCCGACAGCGGCTCCCAGACGCTGTAATAGACCATCTCTGCCCTCAATTACACTAAGCAACGTAAGGTTGTTGCGCTTATGAGAAAGCCCTACAGGTCAAGGTCCAACAGCACCATCTACTGGTGCAAAGAGAGCTGGCAGTGAACACGTCAGGACATGTCCAGTCATACTGACAAGCAGCAGACCAGTCAGTGAGCAGACCGTGTGAAGCTACATGGACTTTTTGTGTGTTTCCCTAATGATGTGTGCGTTCTTCAGGAACTGTAAGTGCTTTCTGCTTTTTAGTTATGGATAATCTGGTCACTATTCCAGTTTGTGTTGTTTTACATGGTAATATGTTGTGTGAGTTTGAGTTAGCTAAGTAGCCTGTGTCTCAGTACTAGCTAGCTGCCTCTTGCTAGCACTGCAGTTACATTTGGATGCTTGTGAGGATTTAATGATATTTCGTTTGTAATGCCAACATTGGAACTCAGATTATTTGTGTGATTGTAACTGCTGAATAATATGCAGAGTATTTGTTGTAATACAGTTTATTGCCTTTCTTTATTTTCAGACCACACACACACACACACACACACACACACACACACACACACACATATGTTGTACACCAAGGTTAAAGTCCAACAACTTCATTAAAAGAAGATAAATCAGATCTCTCTCTCCAAGTGCCTTGATTCTCTAACCGGAATCATAATCCATAATCTGCCGTCTCAACCAGCAACCCTTTTACTGAGGCTCGCCCTCAAACATTGGTCCTTCGAGCCGGATTGAGGGCAACCTAAGAAGAAGATTATGGATAATGCAACATCAGACACCGCAGAGTACCGGAGCCATCCACAGAGAGAGCACCGCTTACCTGCTTATCTGGAGGACTACCAAGTTGGATTCCGGCCATCCGTGCGCCTAGCTCCACCTGCTACTGTTTCCCGCTCCAACAGCCACCACAGCAGCAACTCGAGCAGGTCACCCAGCAGGAGTTCATACATCCATAGCAAATCCAGTAGCTGTACATATTGCTCTGTTGGTACGTATCCCACTCAGGGTCTGTCAACTGCACAAGCTGCAATCTTGGAAGAGAGAATAAAGCAGTTGGAGCTGGAAGATATCCGCCGTCTGATTAAGCATGAGACTCAAGCTCACTTAGAGTGTAAACTGCTGGATGAACAAGCCAAGGAAATGCAGCGGCTCCAAGAAGAGGCACTCAAAGCCAGAGAAGCACTCACCAGGTGGCTAGAAAGACAGCAGCGCTTCACGAGAGCTGAACAGGACCTTGAGATCGCCAAGCTTCATTCTTCGATGCTTTCTGATAGCAGGACACCTGCATCTTCCCCTGCGCCCTCTGACAAGTCAAACCCCTTCCTGGTCTTACCATAGCCAGTGCAGCCAATACAGGCTGGCATGCTTCCATCCACCTCCCAGCTGTCACTGTCCACCCAGTTACTTCCAACACCTGCTCCTTTAGTGCACCCACCTGTTTCTCTGCCACAAGTGATGCAACACGTCATTCCAGTCTCTACAGCGCCTCCTACTGGACCACAGCCAATGCTGCAACCTACTGCCACCCCAGCGATACCTGCTCCCCTGGCAAATCGGCACAGCTCCAGAGTCCAGCACCCATGGCACCTAGGTCTGTGAGACCACAACCTGCCACATTGTCGGCACCCGCTCCTGCGATACAACCTGTGCTACACCCTTCGGCGTATGTTATCACCTCACCAGCTCGAGCCCATACGACACCTCAGGTGGCATCGTCTCTTGAGTCACAACTTCCTAGTGGCCCAGCACCAGCCACAAGTTCATACTTTAACCAACCTCCTGCCAATCCTGTAGGGTCTCAGTTTTCAGCAGTGTATCAGCAAGCTTACAGCTACAGCCAACCAGCCATGGAGCCCCTCAACACTGCTCAGCATGCTAGCCAAGGAGCTCCACCACTCTCCTCGACTCACCATGGGCAACAGACCGCTCCAGTCTTCTCCGCTCCCTACCCTGGTTTTGCACCACTACCCGGAGCTGAGTTACTCCTTGCCACAGCCCTTGGAATCCCTCGACCTTCCCTGCCAGTGTTCGAGAGTGGTCGGGAGAGTGACTTTGCTCTGCTCAAACTTGCACTAGACAACATACTGGGAAGCAACCTTCACCTCAGCGAACAACATAAGTATCAGGTGTTGATCGGACACATCAAGCTCCCAAGCACTCTGCAGCTAGCCAAGGCGTACATGCACGACCCGACATCATATACGAGTGCACTGCAGGCTCTACAAGATAAGTACGGGCAGCCAAGACAGCTGGTCCAGAGTGAACTAGGTGCCATACTCAACCCTCCTCCTTTCAAGATGGGTGATGCCAACGCTTTTGACTCGTTTGCCTTGTCCGTCCAGTCCTTGGTAGGCATGTTAATAAATGTCAATCTGTACAAAATGGAGTAAATTTGAATGTGAAACGTATTTTAAATAAAAATTATACAAGCTCAGAAACTGCATTGTCCACAGAGAGTAATCATTGACTTGAAGAGCCGATAAATCTAAATCCTTAACATAATTTATGAAGCTGTTGAGCCTTCAATATTTAAGTTGTTGTTTCTCATGAAAGGCTTGATAACATCTGTCTTATTCATTGAGTAATGCTTGGTCTATTAATGTTCTTCCATAAATATGCAATACATTTTTTGGCATAAAGCAAGATGACGTCCATAAGGGTTTTTTTGGGGAGTTTTTCCTGATCAGCTGTGAGGGTCCAAAGGACAGAGGGATGTCGTATGCTGCAAAGCCCTGTGAGGCAAATTGTGATTTGTGATATTGGGCTTTAGAAATAAAATTGAATTGAATTGAACTGAGGAGTTAGGAGGGATCTGTTAGGTGCGATGAATAAGGTAGCATGAGAGCAAAAACGCCTAAAATGACATACCCAAATTAAAATGACTGTAGCCTCTGAATCGCTCTGACTACATGCATGCAGGAGGTCTTGCCAGAAAGAAAACTCTCTGAAGTTTCTTGTGAAAGTGTCAGAAACACTCTTGGTGATACAGAGACAGAGTAATGGGCCTCTGAAGTCAGTGAAAAGTTGAAGATTTTGCCAAAAATAAAATAAAAAATGATTTTCAGGATGAAGAACTGTCTGTGGCTTCATCTGAGCAGGTAAATGACACTGTGGGGCTGTAGGCACACTATCAATGAACATTTGTGTCAAATTTGAAGAAGACTGCTCAAAGTATGACCATCCTACAGTGTTTTTACCATGAAAAGATCCAGACAGAGCTCCAAATGACAAGAGCGCTCACTCTGGTGCGAAATCCATAAGAAATAAAAGAAAAACGATGCTGGATAAAGGAAGTCAAGAGCTTCCTGAATCCGGTGATAGCAAACATCACATGGTTTGATGACGCAGTGCGCCTGTGAGATACCGTTTAAAGGAAAACTTTGGTATTTTTCAACCTGGGCCCTATTTCCCCATGTGTATGTGTGCATATCACGACTCACAACTCGTTCTAAAATTGGTTCAGTATTGAGGGAGGCGGATGCAAGGGGAGCCGTGAAACGAGCTAAAACGGCACAGCAGCAGCACCGCTGCGATACGAGGTAACCTGCAAGACAGTGGAGGACAAAGGCTACAGGGCAAGCCTGAGCCAGCCCTAACTATAAGCTTTATCAAAGAGGAAAGTCTTAAGTCTAGTCTTAAATGTGGAGACGGTGTCTGCCTCCCGGACCGTAACAGGAAGATGATTCCACAGGAGAGGAGCCTGATAGCTGAAGGCTCTGGCTCCTGATCTACTTTTGGAGACTTTAGGGACCACGAGTAACCCTGCGTTCTCAGAGCGCAGTGTTCTGGTGGGATAATATGGCACTATGAGCTCTCTAAGATATGACGGAGCTTGACCATTCAGAGCTTTATAAGTTAACAGTAGGATTTTATATTCAGTTCTGGATTTTACAGGGAGCCAGTGCAGAGAAGCTACCTGATAATAGAGAGTTACAGATGCAGCGGCCTCGAATTTCCCCTAATCTCGTGTTGGGGCCCTGGCCGGTCCGTGACCGGTCCCTGCTCTGCAGTAGGCGGGTTCGTGACTGTAATGAGATCCCCCGCGATGACGTCATCGGCGCGGGGCCGACTCGTAACGCCCCTAAGCTCCATTTGCGGAAACTACCTGCACTCGTTTATCAGTCCACCAGGAGGAGCAGTCATTATAATTGGTTACCGTGTCTGAAAACAGCGGCTCTACGTACTGTCACATGCCTACAGTATTTAATGTGTACAATACAAGGGAGTGCGCTTCCCACACAAAGCATCTTTTATTGAGCTATTAGGGTCATCAACCATTATCGTGCTGCGGCTTTGCTGAGTCTTCTTTGTTGTTCATTAGATCTACACATAGCCTACACTGCTGTAAGAAAAACTGCTTGTCTAGTAGAGCACCCTGTGCAGTTTTTTTTAAAAATACAATTATGCTTAATCATCCACACTATTGTGGTGCTCGTTCACAAACTTCTTGGATCTGCTCATCCTGCCTTTTCCTCCACATCTCTCTCCACCTTTGGAGAGCGCTCCCAGCGCATCTCCGCGTGCCGAGTGATTTGTGCCCAGAAAATTAATCATGAATAACAGAAGTTGTGTGTCGCGTTTTTCTAGCATTTTGAACTGCTTAACAGTTAAATGTTTAATACTCTGCTTGATTCGCGGAGCCACTCTGCTTTTCAGTTGGTGGATTTCCTGTTTGTAGCGCATTTTAGATTTGCGGGTCGCTATTTGATGCGGCGACCAGCAATACGCAGAGTCCTGTATGTGTGTGTAGGCCTACTGTATATTACTGGACAGAAATCATTTACAGTGAGCTGAAGAGGGAGGGACGGGAGGATGAAATGCCAATTTCAGCCTGTGATTTGTTAATGTCTGACTGAACAGCCTCATGGAAGTGATATTTTACAGTTCTACATATTTTAATCTAACGGAATTCGTTAAAACAAGTCACTTGGTGCTTTCAAAGTTATGTTATTGAGCTGAAAGGTTCCAGATTTCGTTCGCCTTCACAGGCGGCTGCGGAGCGCAGCAGATGGCTCGCACTGGGATGTTCAACATCTTGGGTTTATATAGTTAATTATCACACACGAAATCACACTTAAACAAGCAAACACAGTTTTGCATCACAAAAGTTTACATTTCAGCTGTCGTGGCCAAATCTCTTGTTAACTTATTAAGCTCTTCCGCACAGTGTGACATCTATTTTATTATTAGAGAGCTGCTTTACAGTAGGTCATTGCCGTATGGCCACTGATAGACAGTCCATCCTATTCTATAAACTGCTGGTGGTTTGTGAACTTCACTGCATTTGTGCATTTGAAGCGATTAACTCCCGGCACATTTCAGAGCTGAGTAAACCTGTAGTTTCACTGACACATCGCGCATCATCACCACGTCATGATGTTCTCCTGTCTGTCACTCTGTCAGGCATGTGTAGTGTCGAGCCGGCCGCGTTGTTGGCTGAAAAGTCATTATTTGCATTACAGTGTATCCTTTGTTCTAACTCAATGAGTGGTCGCCAGCCAAACAGGCTCCCAGCCCCCACTGCCCCACAGACTAGCTATGGCCAGTAAAATAGGTGCAGGGCTGAGGGGAGCGCGTACCTCCAGTAATTAAAAATCAGTTTGTGCCACAGATATTAATATTGTGTCGCTGGCTACTTTATAGACTTCACTAAATGTTTCCATTACACTTAATTACATTTATGGATAAGCCAACTTTCCCACCTCCCTCATGCATCAAAATGTATATTATCAGTCAGACCAGGAAATCTTGCGATCGCAAAAATGAGCGCATATTCAACCAATACTAATATGACTGTCTACTGGCCGCTTCCTGGTCTATTTTTGCCGAGAGCCGCGCGCCTGTTGCAGAAAACATAGGCGAGCCCTGGAATCTCCAGATGACGCGCGGCAGCAGCCAGGCAGGACTGGCGCAACTCTCCCACTGCTCATGCTGGTGTGAGCATGAAGCGGCCAATAGACAGTCAAATCAGTATCATATGAGTATTTCACAGCGATTATAATGTCTGTATCTGCATATGTGACACATATGATGAGTATCTCTGCTCCTGCAGCTCTGTCTCTGTTCCAGCACATGTAAAGTAAAATTACGTCATCATTTTTGTTGATAATTATCAAAAGCAAACTCTATGTAAACAGATGGAGCCTGTTTATTCTTGGAGTCACAGGCTGTTTTGTAAAGCTACATCACTTTTATGACTCAGGAATGATTTTGTAACATTTTTTTTTTTCGAAGTTATGTTTTGGGCTTTTTGGCCTTTACTGTATAGGACAGCTAAGGAGCAGCCATAAAGGTGGTTCAGGAGAGGGAAGATAACATACAGCAAAGGGCTGAAAGTGGGAATCAAACCCGTTGCCGCTGCAGAGAACTTCATACATGGGGCGGACGCGCTACCAACTGCGCCAAATATCCACCACCTGATTTCGTAACTTTGAGCTGATGAATGTGGAGGAGTAAAAATCTTTGCCCCTGAGATGTGTTCCTGTGAGAGACACGCCATCTCCTTGTGACACCCTGCAATTGAATGAAGAGGCGTGTTTATAGTGGATTCTGGGCACACCCCCAAGAGGAGGGGGGGGACTCCCTGTGGCTGGTAGCTGACTGGGAGCTGGCTGGCAGCCAGCTGGGAACTGGATGGCCTCTGGCTGGGAGGGGAAATTCGAGGCTGCTGCATCTGTACAGTAATCCAGCCTAGAGGTAACAAAAGTGTGAACTAATTTTTCTGCATCTTTTCGGGTCAGGATAGGCCTAATTTTCGCAATATTACGCAGTCCATGAGGTTTGTTTTCAATGAGAATTAAAAGACAAATCTTGATCAAATATTACTCCGAGGTTTCTTACGGTAGTGCTAGAGGCCAGAGCAATGCCATCTAGAGAAACTATGTCATCAGATAAAGAGTCTCTGAGTTGTTTTGTTTTGGGGGCTTTTTAGCCTTTAATGTATAGGACAGACAAGCGCGGGAGAGAGAGAGAGGGAGAGACATGCAGCAAAGGGCCACAGGCTGGAGTCGAACCTGGGCCGCTGCTGCAACAGCCTTGTACATGGGGCGCCTGCTCTACCACTAAGCCACCAGCACCCCAAGTTTTGTTTGAATTTAATATAAGGAAATTGGTGCTCATCCAGATTTTTATGTCTTTAAGGCAATTATGAAGTTTAGTTAATTGATTACTTTCTTCAGGCTTCATAGATAAATACAACTGAGCATCATCCGCATAACAATGGAAATTTACAGAGTGATTTCTAATGATGTTACCTAAAGGAAGCATATATAGAGTAAATAGGATTGGTCCGAGCACAGAACCTTGTGGAACTCCAAAACAAACTTTAGCACGTAAGGATGATTCATTATGAACGTCAACAAACTGAAAACGATCAGATAAATAAGATTTAAACCAGCTCAGTGCAGAACCTTTTAGGCCAATTAAGTGATCTAGTCTCTGCAGTAGAATTTGATGGTCAATAGTGTCAAACGCCGCACTAAGATCTAATAAAACAAGTACAGAGACAAGTCCTTTGTCTGAAGCAATCAGAAGGTCATTTGTAATTTTAACTAGTGCTGTCTCAGTGCTATGATGCACTCTAAATCCTGACTGAAATTCCTCAAATAAATTATTATCATGGAGAAAATCACACAGCTGGTCTGTGACTACTTTCTTAAGGATCTTTGAAAAAAAAAAGGGAAGATTAGATATTGGTCTATAGTTGGCTAACACCTCTGGATCCAGGGTGGGCTTTTTTAAGAGAGGTTCAATTACAGCTACCTTAACAGACTGTGGTACACAGCCTGGGGTTGTTCTTATTATCTTCTATTAAAGCTGAGTAATAGTTTGCTCTGGCATTGCAGAGGCCCCTCTTATACGTTTTGAGACTGTCTGTCCAGATTAGACGAGATTCTTCCAGTTTGGTTAATCGCCAGTTCCTTTCAGATTTTTGCGATATTTGTTTTAACTTACGGGTTTGAGAGTTATACCAAGGAGCGAACTTTCTTTGCTTTGTTAACTTCTTTTTAAGAGGAGCTACAAAGTTGAGTGTTGTTCGCAGTGAGCCTACAATGCTATCGACAAAATGATCAATTCGGGAGAGGTTAAAGTCGGTACGTGAAACCTCTGTTACTGAAGGACATGGTAGTAAATTTAACGATGGAGTAATCATTTCCTTAAATTTTGCGACAGCACTATCTGATAAACATCTAGTACAGTAACTGTTGCTGAACGGCGGGTAATCGAGTAAAAAGAAATCAAAAGTAATCAAATAATGATCCGATACCGAGGGATTCTGTGGAAAGACTGTTAGGTTATCAATTTCAATTCCATACGTCAGAACTAGATCGAGGGTATGGTTAAAACAGTGAGTGGGTTCATGTAAACCCTGACTGAAGCCAATGGAGTCTAATAGTGAGATAAACGCAGTAGCCAGAGAGTCATTATCAATGTCGACATGAATGTTAAAATCGCCTACAATAATAACTTTGTCTGATTTAAGAACTAAACTCGATAAAAAATCTGAGAATTCAGATACAAATTCAGAATATGGGCCAGGAGCACGGTACACTATAAGAAATAAAAGTGGCTGCGAGGTTTTCCAGGTCGGATGTAAAAGACTAAGAACGAGGCTTTCAAATGAATTATAATCTAGTTTAGGTTTAGGGCTGATTAACAGACTAGAGTTAAAAATGGCTGCAACTCCCCCTCCTCGGCCGCTGCCACAGTCGCTGTCTGTGGATATTTCTTTTGAGCAGGAATTAAGATCACTGGATGGAGAATTCATAACCCAGATATTGATTCATTATTGATAAGCGTGCAGACAAATTAATAATTGGTTTACGGAATTATTAATTTGATGAGTCACTTCCCTCATTAGGAGGGTGGTGCCCCAAACTTTATTACCAGTGCAAACATTCTCAAAAAGGTATTTCCCCTACACCACTAAATCAACTATTCATTGAAGTTGCTGCACACTGTTCACACTGACACATAGCAATCTGTTTTCACTGCATCTCTCACATCACAGCCTTCTCAGTCAGAGAATCCTTATTAAAAATTGTTGATATGTAAAATCAGCAGCACATCCTCCACCCAGTGTTGTATTTTACAGTATTATCTTAAGGTAAACTACATTAAAAAAGGTTGAAAAACTTTTTTTTTTAAATGCTGTAGTTCATGTCTGAATAACAGAGGAATAAATAATTGAGGTCAAATAACAATTAAGATCAACAATCGACAAAACAATGATAAAACCTTCCATCATTATACATTATGTGGAAAAGCAGGTGATGAGGATCCTGAAGTGGTTATCTAAATAACAATGACAAGTTATGGAGTGATTTCTAATAATGTTGCTAAGGGAAGCATATGTAAATTAAATAGAATTGATCGATTCACAGAACCTTGTGGAACTTTGTGATTAACCTCAGCATGCATGGAGGATTCTAGGTCTGTATGTAAGAATTATGTCAGTCAAATCAGAGTTGGCCATTCAGTATGAATATTCAAGTATTAGTTCCTTTTATCCATAAACTAACTGCTCAAACAGCACATTGGAAATGTGCAACAACATTTTTTTAAGATACTAGATGCAACAAAAACCAAAGATTATCATACTGAGTTGCTGTGAGCTATACATTTAACACCTCTAAGCAGAAGGCAGAAGATAACATTATCTCAAACCCTGACCACGAAAACCTTTCCTTCTCTAGGCATCTGTCTCCATATACAAAGCTGCCTGTACCGATGAGCAGCGTGAAAGTTAGGAGCATTCACTCTGCAGCTCAGTCTGGGCCTGAAAGGTCCCCAGAGGTACACTGCATGCTGACTGAAAACAAAACAAAACACAAAAATACTGCTCAACTTGAAGGAATCTCAGTCAACTGAGGGGTCTCTGACGATTCAACCCTCTGACTTTCAGGAGGCAGCCCTCAAGGATTGATCATTAACATAGACAAACTGAGATTGATCTGAAAAATAGGATTTAAACCAACTTAGTGCAGTTCTTCTAAGGCCAATTTAAAGTTTAAATCTTTGTAACCGGATGTGATGTCAGTTGTGTCAAATGCAGCACTAAGATCTATTAGAGCAGCACAGAGACAAATCCTTTGTTCAAAGCAAACAGAAAGTCAATTGTAATTTTCACTTGTGCTGTCTCTTTGTTATGATGAACTCTAAATCCTGACAGAAAATCCTCAAATAAACTATTGTTATGGAGAGAGTCATACAACTGATTAGCAACCACTTTCTCAAGATTCTTAGAGAGAAAGGGAAGATTAGATATAGTTGGCTAAATCCCCTGGATTGAGAGTGGACTTTCTTAAAATGAGGTTTATTTACAGCTGCTTTAAAGGCCTGTTTAAAAGATGTATTGATCATATCTAATAAAGAAGTGTTTCCTAAGGATGAGACTTCTTAAGGTAGCATAGTTGTGATGAGGTCTTAGAGTCAGATTAATGGTTTGGATGAAGACGTTGATGTTAGTTAGTGAAGGTTGATGGGAAGAAAGCAATCTAAATATATATCAGGTCTTGAGGACTAAATAAGAAAACATACCAATGAGCAGTGTGAGATTGTAGTTTGAGGCCTTTTCAGAAAACATCATATCTGGACACTGCTGACAGATTCAGCAGTGTAACTCTTTCCATGAAGTGATATGAAGCACAGCAGCGCTTAATACAAGCAAAGCAACAGCTGAAACAATAGAATGTAACAAAGTTAGAGAGAGATGCTCTTCAGTCTCAGAAGGCATCACGTGGCCAGGTTTCTGACAAAGAATGGCAGAGAAATTACATATCCCTAAACTTCAACAGTGCAGACGTGATGGGTGGAAGGACAGAGCTCATATATAGTCTGTGAGGGTAGGCAAACCTTACAGACGAGCTCCGCTCACATGGCAAGAAGCACAGATTGAACCTGCTAACTGTCTGCAGAGGGGAAATGTATTTGCTTTATTTCAGATTTTCCATGTGAACTCAACAGGCATGTTTGCTGACGTTGGATCTTTCTTGCTGTGGGCATACAAACTGGAAGGAATTAATTGTGTTTTACATCGATTAATGTTTTAATTGCTTCTCTAAAATGTTGTATGCAAATCAATCTCTGATCAATGTCACTGCTGGACAGAAGTTTCTGGGCTTATTGGAGAGAGTGATGATTTCCACTCTGACTACAGTGCCATGCTGTGTGTTTCTCTTCATTAACGGGGTCATGTTATTCACTTTGAGGAGTAAAACAGTATTTCGTGAGACCTCTCGTTACATTCTTCTGTTTAACCTTCTCTTTGCAGACACTGTACAGATGGTAGTGGGTCAGTTACTGTACCTACTGGCTGCTTGTAGAATAACACTAACATATCCTGTGTGTGGTTTTCTCATCATGCTTGCTAAATTTGCAGATCAAGTCTCTCCTCTCACACTGGTGGTGATGTCTCTAGAGAGATATGTAGCTGTGTGCTACCCACTGAGGCACTCTGCCATCATCACCATCAGAAACACAGCAGTGGCTATCATTGTGGTTTGGACCTTCAGTTCACTAAATATCCTCACAAGAGTTCTGTTACTGTTAGAATTTCCATTTGAAGATCTGGAGGGTCTGCAGATGAAAGATTATTGTGCCATGAACAACATGTTTCTTGACCCAATATCTGAGCATTATGACAAAGCCTACACTTGTTTTCTGTTTGTATCATCTGGTACAGTGGTCACTTCTTCTTATATCAGTGTGATGATAGCAGCCAGGTCAGCCTCCACAGACAAAGCTTCAGCCCAAAAGGCTCGTAACACACTGCTGCTTCATCTGGTGCAGCTGGGCCTCAGTCTCGTGTCAACTTTGTACACCGCAATGCTCATAGCTTTTTCGAGAATTGCAACAAGGATAATATTTGTGCACTCCAATATTGTTTTATATGTGTGTATTAACATCTTCCCCAGATGTCTGAGTTCTCTCATTTATGGCATAAGAGATCATACCATCAGACCTGTCCTCATGTACCATCTATGCTGTCGACTGAAACTCTCAGTCGTCTCAGCCAAGGTCTCATGTTAGACTTGATGAAGTGTATTGAGATTTGTATGTGCTTGTAAATGTAGTATATACTGTAGATATAGTATATAACAATCCCAAATGGAGTCCAGATGATTTTGAGCAAGAAATACAAAATTAAATTGAAATTATTCAATCAAATCTTACAGAAGCTTCTTAAGAACCACATTCGATTTTAAGTCTGGCTTTGAATTTAGGACAGAAGCAGCCTAATGAGTGCAGACTCTGAAAATCTCACCATTTCAATTTTTACCCCTGAATATTTTTATTTAAAGTGTCAGTACTGTAAATTACAGCCTTTTACACTTATATAACACATAACTAAAAGTGCTGCATTGAGACAGAACAAAGAGAGAAAGAAAAACAAAAGAAAACTCCATCTCTGTTAATAAATGTAAATCTGTACAAAATGGAGTCAATTTGAGTGTGAAAAGTATTTAAAATAAAAATTATACAAGCTCAGAAACTGCATTGTCCACAGAGAGTAATCATTGACTTGAAGAGCCGATAAATCTAAATCCTGAACATAATTTATGAAGCTGTTGAGCCTTCAATATTTAACTTGTTCTTTCTCATGAAAGGCTTGATAACATCTGTCTTATTCATTGAGTAATGCTTGGTCTATTAATATTTTTCCATAAATATGCAATTAGTGTTGCACGGTATACCGGTACTAAAATAGTACCGCGGTACTAGAGTATTCCAAACGGTACTATACTGCATTTGGAAAATACCGGTACTTTGAAATTGATTCAATTCATTAATTTAGTTGATTTATTCATTCATTCTCATTTATGCACAAAAACACCTTTCAGATTGCACAAGTGGTGTGTATGACAACGCCTGTTTCAACATTCGCAGCTGGCGCACGTGAAAAAAGACAAGAGAAAGTCTGCCTCACAAAGGGAGACAACACGAGACAACACCAACTTGGTGAAACATTTGAGCAACCAAACCGTGACGTCCGTACCGAGGTACTTACGGAACCATGATTTTTTTGGTACCGTTACACCCCTACTATTCATAGTTCTAAAGGTTTGTAGCCAAAAGGACTTTTCCTGAGGAAAAGTACCGAAAAGTATCGAAAAGTATTGAAATTCATATTGGTATGGGTACCTAAACAAAGATTTGGGTTTCATGACAACACTATATGCAATACATTTTTTGGCATAAAGTAAGATGCGGTCCATAAGGGGTTTTTTGGGGAATTTTTCTTGATCAGCTGTGAGGGTCCAAAGGACAGAGGGATGTCGTATGCTGTAAAGCCCTGTGAGGCAAATTGTGATTTGTGACATTGGGCTTTTTAAATAATATTGATTGATTGAAATGCATGTTTATTTTAGGGTTCAAGGCTGAAGGGCCTATTGTTTCTGCTTTGACTTCATTTTTTTTTTTCTCCAGAAGTGTTTTTACACATTCCCGTGACACGTTACATCCTCGACATATGAAATTTTTACCAGTGATTAGTAGCTGTGTGCAGATTAGAGGGTGACACGGGAGTGGATTTTCAGTCCTGTCCCATCCCGCTCCCACAAAAATGACTCCTGTCCCATCCCGCTCCCGTGTTGTGTTTTAGTTACAGTAAAAAAAAAAATACAGTATATGGATCACACAATGCCTACCTTAGTTGAATATAAACACAAATATGACATATACATAATGTTGTGTTTTGATGTTTATTGTTGAATTATTTTAGTTATTTTTACATTCACTCCACCTTGAAACACATTTGATTTCTGATGTGGTCAGACAACACGTCATAAGAACCAGTTCTGAGAGAGAAAAATGACTGATATTATTATATATGACATCATTAGATTATTAATATCGAAGCATCAGTGTTAGAGCAGCATGTTACTGTTGTAGCTGCTGGAGGTGGAGCTAGTTTCAAGTACTTTAGAAAAACTTGACTATTGTTATGATTCCCAGTCCCACCCGCTCCCGTTGACTTTTTTTCCCATCCCGTCCCAATCATGTGACGAATAGTGTAACTGATTCACGTGCACCGTGGGACTCCCAAAAAAATGTCAGCCACTAGTGCAGATGGGTGCTCAAGAAACATGACGCCAGTTGGCCAGATGGGGTCACTATAATTGAGGCTCAAAAATTATGTTTTTGAGATGAGTGCCCCTCACACTTTGACACACAGGTGCAGCTCAATGTGCTCAATAAAAAACACACAAGAGCCACGACTGGAGTATGTCTACAGACGTTGGATCTTTGTTTGCTGTGGGCATACAAACTGTAAGAAATTGTGTTAGTGCTGCGGCTGCATATTGATTTTCTTGCATTTATTTATGTTTCTACGTTATTTTATGTGGTTATATGTTGTCCTTGCAATAACGTTGTGCAATTAGGATTACTGGCATTTAAGTTTAGTCGGTTTCGATGGATGTATGCCCCTACACCACGCCGGGAGACAACGTGGAGCTAACGAGCTAGCATTCTATAGCTGCATGATTGCTACACAGCGGCAGTGCAATGGTGTGGTGGAGAAGACCAGTGTCTAAAGGGGCAGCAACAGAGCAACCAGTCAGCCAGTGAAGTTAGCCCCTGTGTGCGGGGGTGGAGGTGTGCCGCCGCGGGATGAGCAGGAACATCCAGCGGGTAGGCGCCGATGGCCATGGCCGAGCAGCTGGATCTTCAACTGTGCAGCTTGTCACCATAGCGACTGCACAACCGGTCATGATCCACCTAACGGACTTCCTGGCCACAGCAGTGGAGGTGGGGCGTTCAAGGAGAATACAGCGTCCAGTGGGTCGGTGCCAAGGGCAGTGGCCTTGCACCTGGACACTGCAGCGACAGCTCGAAGGTCGGAAAGAACGTAGCCATGACGGCACACCTGACCCTGCTGATTCTTCTTCTTCTGGTGGTGGGTGAACTTACGAGGATGATCCTGTCCCCATCATCCTCGCAGGTAGAATATCACCTTGTGTTCTCAAGGGAGGCCCTGCTTGCTCTGTGGGACAAAAGCAAGGCACCCCTGGACCATCTGCCAGAGTACATAAGAGCGAAGCCAGCGGCGAAATCACAGCAGAGAAAGAGGGGCAGGAGAGGGTCGTCCGACAGCGGCTCCCAGACACTGTAATAGACCATCTCTGCCCTCAATTACACTAAGCAACGTAAGGTTGTTGCGCTTGTGAGAAAGCCCTACAGGTCAAGGTCCAGCAGCACCATCTACTGGTGCAAAGAGAGCTGGCAGTGAACACGTCAGGACATGTCCAGTCATACTGACAAGCAGCAGACCAGTCAGTGAGCAGACCGTGTGAAGCTACATGGACTTTTTGTGTGTTTCCCTAATGATGTGTGCGTTCTTCAGGAACTGTAAGTGCTTTCTGCTTTTTAGTTATGGATAATCTGGTCACTATTCCAGTTTGTGTTGTTTTACATGGTAATATGTTGTGTGAGTTTGAGTTAGCTAAGTAGCCTGTGTCTCAGTACTAGCTAGCTGCCTCTTGCTAGCACTGCAGTTACATTTGGATGCTTGTGAGGATTTAATGATATTTCGTTTGTAATGCCAACATTGGAACTCAGGTTATTTGTGTGATTGTGACCATGCTTATTGTTAATAGACGTTTGAAGGTCGAATTATTTACTGTGGTCAACATTCAATATGTAAGGCTCCCATGCTGTTGTATCATGCTTAAGTAGCGATTTGCATATAAGTTAGGGATATTACTGGTGAACCTTAAAATCTTATGCCCATGTAACAGCTTATTTAGAAATGTTTATTTGATGTAACTGCTGAATAATATGCAGAGTATGTGTTGTAACACAGTTAATTACCTTTTTTTATTTTCAGACCACACACACACACACATATGTTGTATCAGGTTAAAGTCCAACAACTTCATTAAAAGAAGATAAATCAGATCTCTCTCTCCAAGTGCCTTGATTCTCTAACCGGAATCATAATCCATAATCTGCCGTCTCAACCAGCAACCCTTTTACTGAGGCTCGCCCTCAAACAGCGCTGTAAAATGGAGGAGCTATGGGTAAACAGAAGATTTTGCCATCAATATAGAGAATCAAGCATCATTGCACTGACGGACACATGGCTCCATCAGAACACCCCGGACTCACTGGTGGAGCTGGAGGGCTTCTCCTGCGTCTGTGCGGACAGAAATGACTTATCAGGGAAATCAAGAGGTTGGGGGTAAATTGTCTATGTGAGGAATAACTGGCGCAAGCAATTTAAAGTAAGACAAAATCTGTGTGGTCCGGATCTGGAGCTTCTATGTATATCTATGCATCCCTTTTACCTCCCTAGAGAGTTTGGCAATATTATTCTGTGTTTAGCATACATCCCTCCCAGTGGTTGCGCTGGTAAAGTTGCTAACCTTATATCAGAATTTGTTCACTCCCAACTCCAACGTCCTCCGGGGGTCCCATTTTTTGTACTTGGGGATATGAACCATTGTAAACTAGAGCCAGCTCTACCGGGGTTTCAGTAATATGTAAAGTGTGTCACCAGAAACTCAAAAATACTGGATAAATGCTTTGGTAACATAGTTGGCGCTTACAGGTCAATTACCCTTCCTCCAATCGCAAACTCACTCAACGGTGCATCTTATGCCCACTTATAAATCAGTGCCAAAGTCAACCAAGCCCCAGCACAAAACAGTGCTGAAGTGGACTGACGACAGCATAGAAACACTGAGGGGCTGCTTCCTCAGCACTGATTGGAGCATGTTTCATAGTTTAGAGCCTGAAGAGGCTACAACAACCATCACAGACTACATCAATATCTGTGTGGATAATGTGGTTGAGAAAAAAGATATCTCACATTTCCCCAATAATAAAGTTGACATTACTAAGGAGATTGAAGCATGTATTAACAGGAAAAAGTTAGCTTTTAAAAACAAAGATCGCGCAGGTGTGTCACAGTCTCTCCTGGATTACAGCCCCCACCCCCTCGCTCTGCTCTCTGCCAGCCCAGCAATCCTCTACACCTGTTCCTGCCTCTGCTGCCTCACACACCTGATCCTCATCTCATCATCGTCCAGCCACTACAAGAGCTGACTCTGACCTGCAGTCTCTGTCAGATTGTCTTCAGCATATGGTTTGTGTATTGTGACACCAGTCAGCTTTAAGCAAGGATTTTTGCTCCTTCAGAGTTTTTTTAAACTTGTTTTGACTTTTTTCTTCTGTCCGCTAGAAAGCCAACCTGCCAGCCCTGCCAGACATTCGAATCACAAGCCTGCCGGTAGCCCTCCTACCTGGAACCATTTATCTGCTTCACCCAGCTTCCACACCATTCCCTCCATTCATTCCTTACTGAACTTTTGTAATAAAGACTGTTAACCTGCCATCGTCTGCCTCTGGGTTCTTCTGCAGTAGCCCTGACAAGGTGTGGCCATCGTGCAAAAGGAGCTTAACCATTTGCTTGGGAAGGCAAGAGATGAACATGGCTCTGACATTGAACAAAGCTTTAGAGCCAAGGATAACAGGAACATGTGACTGTATGAAGAACATAACTAATATGACCCCATGTACGAAACAGCTCATAACCTCAGATGATTCAGGTAGGGCAAATGAACTATATGACTTCTTCCTCAGGTTTGAGGATCAGGACTTCTCCTTGAAGGGGAAGGAGATTTTAGACACTATGAATCCTACTGGGAAAAGTGACCTCTTAATTTCACCACAGCTGGTGCAGGCTGTCTTTAGCAAAGTTTGCAAAAGAAAATCAACGAGTACCAACGGCTTGCCTGCCTTTTTGTTAAAAAGTTGTGCTTTGGAATTTTTCCCATTCTTCAACCGTCACTTAACAGATACAATTTGCCTACAGACAGGGTCGTAGCACTGAGGATGCAGCTATTTCTGTCACTCATTTAATTAATAAGCATCTAGAGGACCCCAAACCATATGCTAGAGTTTTATTTGCAGATTTTAGTTCAGCTTTTAACTCAGTCCAACCCTACCTGATCATTCAGAAGTTAATCAACATGAAGGTGAATTCTTTTATCATCATCTGGTTTTATTCTTTCTTAATGAATAGGACCCAACAAGTCAGAGTGAACAGCTCACTCTCAGCAGTAAAACAGTGGAGCACAGGTGTGCCTCAGGGCTCTGTCAGTTCTCCTGTACTCTTGACATTGTACATTAATGAATGTAGGAGTTCACATCCTAACAATCATGTCATCAAATTTTCAGATGACACCAACATCTTGAGCCTGTTAGATGTGAATGTTTGCCCCTCTGTGTACTTCAGTGAGATAGCCACCTGGGGTACGTCCCAAGTCCCTTAAAATTACTGCTAACCACCTTAGCTAGCCACCTTACATAACTGTTTAGTCCCTCCCACTTAGGAAACATGCAAGGAGTCAGGAGTGAAGGAGTGAGGAGCGAGGATTGCTGTAGCGTCACATAAAGCGACGTCCTTTTCTGATGACGGCGGCATAGCTGGATCTGCTGCATAATGGAGCCACTGTTTGGCGTACATCCCAAGTCACATTATATTCGCTGATCAAAGCCGTAACCCATTCAAATGAGCCAGATGTAGGGGGCGGGTATTTATACATCAGGGCC
This sequence comes from Cromileptes altivelis, assembly GCA_013133815.1. Classification (NCBI taxonomy): domain Eukaryota; kingdom Metazoa; phylum Chordata; class Actinopteri; order Perciformes; family Serranidae; genus Cromileptes; species Cromileptes altivelis. The sequence continues at coordinate 40,779,076 of CM023143.1, forward strand.
TCAAGCTGAAAAAGACTTCCTGTTAGGAACCTCTCATGCTACCTTATTCATCCCACCTAACAGATCCCTCCTAACTCCTCAGTTCAGTTCAATTCAATTTTATTTATAAAGCCAAATATCACAAATCACAATTTGCCTCACAGGACTTTACAGCATACAACATCCCTCTGTCCTTAGGACCCTCACAGCTGATCAGGAAAAACTCCCCAAAAAAACATTTAACGGGGAAAAAACGGTAGAAACCTCAGGAAGAATAACTGAGGAGGGATCCCTCTTCCAGGACGGACAGATGTGCAATAGATGTCGTACAGAACAGACCAACATGATAAATTAACACTAATCCTAACTCTAACTCCTTACAGGCAGGAATAAGGTCGCTTTCACACCTAATAGTCCGGACCAAGGTCCAGACTCTTGAGGCAGGAATAGTTTGTTTACCGTCTCCCACCACAATGGATCCACGGATTCACTTCATTCCACTGGCACTACTTAGGCTGCGCCTCCAGCAACAGCAACAACAACTACAATCGCAATACGCGAGACTAGTTCGAGTCAAACAGATTCATGTCCTGATGCGCTTGCATTTCCGACGTAGACAGGCAAGAAGGCGAAGAAGGCGAAGACTGCGAGCTAGCCTGCAGGCATTAGCAGCGTTCCGGGGGAGGCAAACAAGGTGAGTGGTAGTGTGTTTCAAAAGATGAGCGATCATGATGGAATGAGTGCTGTCTGTTTTGACGGTTGTAACAACAACAACAACAACAACATGAACATTAGACTGTAGATTTACCCCCTCACGATCTTGTATTGTCTTGTTAGCAGCTGTTAGCAACTTAGCACTCGGACTAGCCTCCAAACTGTTCCCTAGACAGCAAAATCCCAAAAGCATTGTCTGTGTTGTGGCATAAAGAACACACTTCCAATGCGACATACAATGTACCGTAGTATAATACAGTATGTCTCAGTCCTATAGGAATTTAGGTTTCTGCTGTACAAACATTCCACTGTTTTGTATTTTTAAAGAGGCTAAACAGAAAATAGACTCCTACTATACCCTGATTCTTGTTTTTGTTCTTGTTCTGTGATGTCCTATCTGTAAAGCACTTTGTGCATTTGTTTGACAAGTGCTCTATATATAAAAAAAAAACATTATCATAAACAAATACATTCCTGATTACAGATGCTCACAGCCAGTCACAACTAACAACACAATGATGTGAGAAAAGCATTTAAACATTTCAAACATTCTCAACTGTGTTAAGAGAAGCTTTCTGGACTCTTTTACCTGCAAAGCCACCAGAAACAGATACAACACCAGACGACTAGGTTACTCAGTACCTGTAGCTTTCAAGTACACCATTTGCACAATTGTCATTGTGTGTCAAGGTAGGGTAAACACAGGTGTGACCAAATGACATTAACATTTGTATTTATGTCCCTCCCCCCTTCTACAGGAACATTTGGGTCAAACCACAGTGTCATGAATGGTGGCAGCAAGTGTGTGACAGCTGGACAGAAACTGATTGGCAGCGGAACTTCAGAATGACAAGAGCTACCTTCAGTGTACTGTGTAACATTCTTCGAGGACAGCTAACCAGGCAGGATACCAGATTTCGCAAAGCGGTATCAGTGGAGTTGCGTGTGGCAATCTGCTTGTGGAGGCTCGCAACCAATCTCGAGCTCAGATCTCTCTCTCATCTCTTTGGTGTGGGATTGTCAAGTGCCTGTTCCTTCACACAAGAAGTTGTCAGTGCCATAAATGAAATCCTGGCCCCACAATACCTCCACACACCTTCAGCTGCTGAACTTGAAAGAATCGTCAGAGGATTCTGTGAGAGATGGAAGTTTCCACAGTGTGCTGGAGCTGTGGATGGAACTCATATTCCCATCCTGGCACCACCTAACAACTCAGCAGATTATCACAACCGTAAGGGGGTCTTTTCTGTTATCCTCCAAGGTGTTGTTGATCACAACATGAAATTTTGGGATGTAAACATTGGCTGGCCGGGGAGGGTTCACGATGCCCGTGTGTTCTCAAACTCGTCCCTTTACCAACGAGGACAGAATGGAACACTACTGCCAGGAAGGAGTGAAACCATACAGGATGTGGATGTCCCTCTAGTTATCCTAGGAGATGCCGCATATCCACTGCTGCCATGGCTAATGAAGCCATACCCAGAGGGCAGAGGGACAACACAGGCACAAGCGGCTTTTAACACCTGCCTGAGTCAAACCAGAATGACAGTGGAGAGGGCTTTTGGACGATTGAAGGGAAGATGGAGGTGCCTATTGAGGCGATCAGACTTTGAGGTCAGTTTCATCACTGACGTCATCTTCGCCTGCTGTGTTCTCCACAATTTTTGTGAGAGTCACAACGAAGAGTACATCAGTGATGATGAAGATGATGAACATGATGGGAGACCAGACCCTGCTGACCATTACATTGGTGGTGACAGTGGGAATAACATCAGGCATGCCTTGTGTACTTATTTTTCTACTCTCTAGTTTGAGCATAATTCACAGTTTGAGCGTGTTTATGTTGTTTGATATTTCTGTGTTCAGAATTACACAAGTGTCATATTGTGCTATGAGAGACAGCCCTCAGGAATAAATATTTTTGTTTACCACAGCAATTGTTTATCTCGTGTACGTTTGATTGAAGGACAGAAACAACATAATGTGCAAACATGTCATCAAAATTTATTTAGAAAAATCTGGATGTAGTATGAAACTTCAACAGATTTGGTCATATAAAAATAAATATTACATTAAAAATTAGTCTTTAATTACAATAACTTCAATTAAATAAATTGCTCTCAGAGGCAGGAGAAGTGGAGCCAGAACGGCTCAGAGCTCACAACAACAGAACAGCCCTCCTGTGACCATCTTTGAAAATAAAATTTTCTGCTCCTGACTTGACAAAATGTGATCACCATACTATAGTGTAGTGTACCTATCCTCACTCTCTCCATCTCCATATAGCAGGTCTCTGCTCTGCTCCAAAAGGTTTGGAGTGTGGGCCCGGGTAGGTGGGTGTGGAGGGTGGGACTGCTGTGCAGACCACCCAGAAACACGAGGAGGAGGAGGAGGTGGGTGATATAAGGGTTGCTGGGGAGGATACAAGGGGCCCCAGGATGCTGCAGGTTGTGGAGGTTGTTGGCTCATGCTTTGCATGAATGTCTGCATGATGTTCATGAACATGCCATTCGTGGCCGCCTGTTGCTCCTGCAGCATCCTGAAGCGCCTCTCTTCAGCCTCCTGCTGCATTCCCATCCACCTCTCCAGAGTGGCATTCTCCCTCTCCTGACGAGCATCCTCTGCCCGGTTAAACTCCTCCATCATCTCCGAGTGCATCTCCTTGGCCCTCCTCTTGCGAGCACGGCGAGGTGCTGCTGTGCTTGGCCCATCCTCAGCAGAGCTGGAAGCAGCAGTTACTCCTGTAAAAAGAGTAGCAATGCAGTTTTGAATTTATAAAAATGCCTTCACAATATTCTGCAGTAGCTATACAATATGGCCACCCACAAACCTAGAATAGTAAAATCAATCATGTCATCATGTGTTGGCTATAGAGTTTCATTATACTCTATCCTATCTGTATGTGCTGTGTTATGCGAGTCAAGTCAGGTGTTCCCTTGGGGAAATATGGAAGCAGCAACAACATTTGGAGGGGCCCAGTCAGGACAAGAAAAAAGTAATGATGACAAATAACAACTACAACTGATAGCTTGTTAAAGGTGGTGATAGTTATGGTAAAATGATGCAAGTGTTTTGGGGGTGCAGCTGTACTTTCCCTCCTTATGACTGATAAAATATAACACTGCACATGCCTGAGCCCAGATCATTGTGAGTACTCATATCACAAATGAAGTTTTTGTTGTTGTTGTTGTTGTTGTTGTTGTTAGGCTATGTGCAGCACAGTCATCACAGCAATGGCAGAAGATAGAAGCAAACAACCAGTTTCTGTTTGTGTTTATGTCTCTGTGTGATTATTGGGCAAGAGAGGGACAATTATTTGTTTATTTGTTTCTTGTAATTGGATCCCCATTAGCAGATGCACAGCAGCCACTGATTTTCCTGGGGTCCACCCATGAAATCAAAGTATAAATAACACTGCAAATAATAATAATAATGACAATAGCAGACACATTATGTGGCTCAACTCACCACTTTCTGAAGCACAGGGACCGCTGCCAGATGACGTGTCGGCGCTGGGGGTCGCACCTGCAGCGGGTGTAGACTCCATCAACCTGACAGGTGAGCTTGTCGGGTGCGTTCCAAGGATGCCGTCCAGCTGATCATAAAAAGGACATTTATCCTTTTCGTTGGATGACGCACCGGTCTTCTGAATGGCAGCGCGCGCCTTGTTATAAGCCTGTCGCAGCTTTTTCAGTTTGAGGTGACACTGTTCGGCCGTCCTCTCGTACCCCCCCTCTCTCATCCTCTCCGCGAACAGCTGGAAGGTTTCCGTGTTCCGGTGTGTTCTCTCAAGTTCAACTTTTATTCTATCATCCGCCCATATTTGAAGGATGAATCTTGTCTCCTCCTCTCCCCAGGTGTTGCCGCGGCTCATACTGTGTTTGTTTTGTTTAGCTTACATGTGGGGTGAAAGTGACGTAACGTCCTGTATTTGGTCTGGTAGTTCGGACCTTCCAAAAACATGCTTTCACACTACGCAGTAGCGGACCTTGGTCCAGGATGGTCCGGACCGAGACCACCTCCTGAGGCTGGACCAAAGACTCGGTCTTTAGTCTGGACCGTGGTCCGGGGGAGCTTTCACACCTGTCAATTTGATCCGAACTATCTGGAAAGTCCGAAAGTCCGGACCAAACGAGGTAGGTGTGAATGCCCCCTAAGAGACATGAGACGGCCTTAAAGATGGCGGACCTCAAATGACTTCCGGTTCAAGTAAGGAGTTGGGAGTTAGCAGTATAAAATTGAGAGACTTGGGATGTACCCCTCGTGTGAAAACAACTATCTCGTATTAAACACAAAAAGAACTAAAGAGATGATCTTCAACCCTAAGGGAATTGTAGCTCATGACCCTTTGATTATTGATAACCGTGAAATTAAACAGGTGTCATACAAATACCTAGGACTATAGTTGGCTAATAATTTGAGCTGGAGTGTTCATGTCGACCACTTGTGTAACAGATTAGCACAGAGGCTCTGCTTTCTTCGGAGGATGCGGCTGTTTGGGGTACGAACCGAGATCATGTTAACATTTTACAATGCCGTATTAGCAAATATTATAAGATATGGTATGGCAGTGTGGTTCGGCTCCCTTACAGTCCAGTGGAAGATTAGACTTAAAAAAAAATGGTGCCAGTGTGGCAGTGAGGTCAGAAACATGCACACCGGTAGCCTGCTGGAGGTCATGTTGTAGGGCTCTGGCAGTGCTCCTCCTGTTCCTCCTCACACAAAGGAGCAGATAGCGGTCCTGCTGCTGGGTTGATGCTCCTCTATGACCCTGTCCATCTCTCCTCGTGTGATGGCTGGTCTCCTGGTATCTCCTCCATGCTCTTGAGACTGTGCACGTATGGATGTGCTATCCTGGAGGAGCTGGGCTACCTGAGCAACCTGACTGGGCTGCAGGTACGGCCTCACGCTTCCAGTAGTGACAAGGACACTAGTAGCAGACGAAACTGGAGAAGAATCAGTCAGGAAGGATAAGGAGAGAGCAACTGTCTGTGGACACCACATGTAAAACCATTTCCTTTTGGGGGTTGTCTTGCTTTTGCCTCTCCATTGCACCCGTTGTCACTTTGATTTGCACCAAAGCAGCTGAAACTGATTCACAATCACTTAATACATCATACTATAATAACATAAGTTGAATAGGTACAAATTTTCATTTATCCCACTGTCAATCAAGCTACTTAATAACAGGAAATGAAGGTCAACTTTTTCAACTTAAACTTTTTTTTTTTAATTACATGTTGTCTGTATATGTGGTGGCTGTGTGACGGTGGACGGTCTCTCGCAGGTCCAAAACAATTTTCTCCTAAGGGAGACAATAAAGATCTTATCTTATCTTACTTGTGCTTCCTAAATGGACAGATTGATATCCCTGAAGTTTAACTGATATTCTGTGACGCTGTGACTGTAAGTGGTGTTCCCTTATTTTATTTTTTTTCTTGAGCAATGTAGAAAGGCAAGGAGATAATTCTACCTTTGTTTTATTCCTCTGTGTTTGACAATTCTCCCAAATTATTGTTGTGTTATATGGTTCTGTGTTCTCTGTTCACTTGTGGTTTTGAGAGGCACTATAGGAATAAATATTACTTAATTATGTACATGTTTCAACTGTGTAAGTCATTGATGACATGGACCAGGGGGTTGCGGAATGACAAGAAAGAGATTACATCACCTATTACTAAGATGTTAACCAGGCTGACACGTGATCGCTGTCATGTGAACATGGTTTAGGGCCGGGCAAAGCTGATATACAACGTGTAGAATAGATAGAACCCTGCAGACCAGCTCTGCTCACATGAAAATGAACACAGATGATGGATGGACAATGTGACTCAACAGGTGTCTGTGCTTAATGGGTGTTGGACTTTCATTGTTCTCACAGTATAACAGGAAGAGATTTATTGTGCTTTTATTTGACAGTGACATCAGCAGGTTAAATTTCTCAATTCTTCAATGCTTCTCTAAGATGTCCTATACAACTCAGTCTCAGACCAACATCACTGTTAGATGGAGCTTACTGGCAAAAGTGATGCTTTCCACTCTGACTACTTTATCATGCTGTGTGTTTCTCTTCATTAATGGGGTCATGTTATTTACCTTGAGGAGTAAAACTGTGTTTCGTGAGACCTCCCGTTACATTCTTCTGTTTAACCTCCTTTTAGCAGAGACTATCCAGATGGCACTGAGTCAGTTACTGTACCTACTGGCTGCTAGTACAATAAGGCTGACATATCCTGTCTGTGGTGTTCTCATGTTGTTTTCTAGTCTCACAACCAGTGTCTCTCCTCTCACACTGGTGGTGATGTCTCTGGAGAGATGTGTAGCTGTGTGCTACCCACTGAGGCACTCTGCCATCATCAGCATCAGAAACACAGCAGTGGCTATCATTGTGGTTTGGACCTTCAGTTCACTAAATATCCTCACAAGAGTTCTGTTACTGTTAGAATTTCCATTTGAAGACCTGGAGAGTCTGCAGATGAAAGATTTTTGTGGTGCTTTTGTAATGATTCTTGACCCAATATCTGAGCATTATGACAAAGCCTACACTTGTTTTCTGTTTGTATCATCTGGTACAGTGGTCACTTCTTTTATATCGGTGTGATGATAGCAGCCAGGTCAGCCTCCACAGACAAAGCTTCAGCCCAAAAGGCTCGTAACACACTGCTGCTTCATCTGGTGCAGCTGGGCCTCAGTGTCGTGTCAACTGTGTACAACTCAATGCTCATAGCTCTTTCGAGAATTGTAACAAGGATAGCACTTGTGCGCTTCCAGACTGTTTTATATGTGTGTATTATCATCTTCCCCAGATGTCTGAGTTCCCTCATTTATGGCATAAGAGATCATACCATCAGACCTGTCCTCATGTACCATCTATGCTGTTGACTGAAACTCTCAGTCGTCTCAGCCAAGGTCTCATGTTAGACTTCATGAAATTATTTTATTCATGAAATGATTCTTTATTGTTGCCGTTGTGTCTTAATAGTGTGAAATTTTTGTTATTGTTGTTGTCTGAAGATGTTGCTCTGTGACAACGTTTTTATATTTGTTTGTATTCATGTGTGCTTGTTTGTTTTATACTATAGTGTTAGATATCTGTCTTAACACTATATGTTTTGTGTACTATATGAAAATTAGCTAGTAGCTAACTCCGGTATGGCTGAGAGCTGTGCAATGTCCCTGTTAAATAAACAAATAAATAAATAAATGGATTAAGCTTTGTATGTGCTTGTAAATGTAGTATAGGGTTAGGATTATAATGACCAAAAAAGAAGTGCAGACTTGACTGAACAAAAAATAAATAAAAAGCTCTTACAGGGACTACAGTTAATTTTAAGTCTGGCTTTCAAATGACCCTCAGGACAGAAACACCCTGATTAGTACAGACCCTGAAAATCTCACCTTGTTTTTTTCCCTCCGCAATATTTCTATTTAAAGTTTCAATATTGTAAATTGCAGCCTTTTACACTTATACAGTAAATATGATAACCTAAAACTGCTGCATTGAGACAGAACAAAGAGAAAGAAAGAGAGCTCTTCCTCTGTTAATAAATGAAAATCTGTACAAATATGAAGTATATAAGTTGTAATAAATGCAAAATGTGACAAGTATTTAAAATAAAAAAATATACAAGCTCAGAAACTACATTGTCCATTGAAGTTCGTCATTCACTTTTGTTTCTACTATTATTGTTATAGGCCCTCTGATATAAAATTAAGACTTGTTTTATTGGCCTGCATAGATAAACTTGAATTGAATGATAGGCAGGCAGGCAGGGCCACAGCAGTGGATGCAATTACGACTCAGAATTGAGACGCAACCCCAAACCGTGGGAACCTGTGAGATGAGAAAGCACAAGAGCTCCAGGAGAGAGGCCAAGTTATTAACATGGACTCATAGGACACAAATGTTTGCAAATGGAGAGAGAGAAAAGGAGAGAGGAACTCAGTGTATCATAGGAAGTCCCACAGCAGACTAGGCCTATATCAGCCTAACAAGGGACTGGTCCAAGGCAAGCCTGCGCCAGCCCTAACTCTAACCTTCATCAAAGAGGAAGGTCTGAAGTCTACTCTTAAATTTAGAAATATTATTTCTTTTCTTAGTTCCAATCAGCACACATGCTGCCGCATTCTGGATCAGTTGGAAATTCTTTTGAGACCCTTGGAGCAATCCGATAAGAAGGAATTGCAATAATCCAGCCTAGAAGTAACAAATTCATTGACTTGCAATGTTTTGCAGTTAAAGGAACACAGCCTACGAAGTTTGTTTTATATGAGATTTAAGTGGCATATCTTTTTTTTTTAACCTTTACTTTTTTGTTTATAAGTTTAAGGGTATTTACAGAAAATCATATTCAGAAAATTCAGAAAAGCCCATATGACCATTGATAGTGTCGCTAAGTAATATAAATACAAATCAGGGAGAGCAAGTCCTCCCTCACATGGGCTCAAACAGAGGACTTTCAGTTTTATTCTAGCCGACTTCCCCATAATTTAGAGAGAATGCCTGGTCTAGTTCATTAGATATTTGTAAACCAAGATACAGTACAGGCCAAAAGTTTGGACACACCTTCTCATTCAATGCGTTTTCTTTATTTTCATGACTATTTACATTGTAGATTCTCACTGAAGGCATCAAAACTATGAATGAACACATGTGGAGTTATGTACTTAACAAAAAAAGGTGAAATAACTGAAAACATGTTTTATATTCTAGTTTCTTTAAAATAGCCACCCTTTGCTCTGATTACTGCTTTGCACACTCTTGGCATTCTCTCCATGAGCTTCAAGAGGTAGTCACCTGAAATGGTTTTCCAACAGTCTTGAAGGAGTTCCCAGAGGTGTTTAGCACTTGTTGGCCCCTTTGCCTTCACTCTGCGGTCCAGCTCACCCTAAACCATCTCCATTGGGTTCAGGTCCGGTGACTGTGGAGGCCAGGTCATCTGCCGCAGTACTCCATCACTCTCCTTCTTGGTCAAATAGCCCTTACACAGCCTGGAGGTGTGTTTGGGCTCATTGTCCTGTTGAAAAATAAATGATCGTCCAACTAAACGCAAACCGGATGGGATGGCATGTCGCTGCAGGATGCTGTGGTAGCCATGCTGGTTCAGTGTGCCTTCAATTTTGAATAAATCCCCAACAGTGTCACCAGCAAAACACCCCCACACCATCACACCTCCTCCTCCATGCTTCACAGTGGGAACCAGGCATGTGGAATCCATCCGTTCACCTTTTCTGCGTCTCACAAAGACACGGCGGTTGGAACCAAAGATCTCAAATTTGGACTCATCAGACCAAAGCACAGATTTCCACTGGTCTAATGTCCATTCCTTGTGTTTCTTGGCCCAAACAAATCTCTTCTGCTTGTTGCCTCTCCTTAGCAGTGGTTTCCTAGCAGCTATTTGACCATGAAGGCCTGATTGGCGCAGTCTCCTCTTAACAGTTGTTCTAGAGATGGGTCTGCTGCTAGAACTCTGTGTGGCATTCATCTGGTCTCTGATCTGAGCTGCTGTTAACTTGCAATTTCTGAGGCTGGTGACTCGGATGAACTTATCCTCAGAAGCAGAGGTGACTCTTGGTCTTCCTTTCCTGGGTCGGTCCTCATGTGTGCCAGTTTCGTTGTAGCGCTTGATGGTTTTTGCGACTCCACTTGGGGACACATTTAAAGTTTTTGCAATTTTCTGGACTGACTGACCTTCATTTCTTAAAGTAATGATGGCCACTCGTTTTTCTTTAGTTAGCTGATTGGTTCTTGCCATAATATGAATTTTAACAGTTGTCCAATAGGGCTGTCGGCTGTGTATTAACCTGACTTCTGCACAACACAACTGATGGTCCCAACCCCATTGATAAAGCAAGAAATTCCACTAATTAACCCTGATAAGGCACACCTGTGAAGTGGAAACCATTTCAGGTGACTACCTCTTGAAGCTCATGGAGAGAATGCCAAGAGTGTGCAAAGCAGTAATCAGAGCAAAGGGTGGCTATTTTGAAGAAACTAGAATATAAAACATGTTTTCAGTTATTTCCCCTTTTTTTGTTAAGTACATAACTCCACATGTGTTCATTCATAGTTTTGATGCCTTCAGTGAGAATCTACAATGTAAATAGTCATGAAAATAAAGAAAACGCATTGAATGAGAAGGTGTGTCCAAACTTTTGGCCTGTACTGTATGTGTTCGCATTTCCTAATGAAGTGCAGATCGATCTATATACTTCACGTACTGGTGATCTAAGTCACCTTTCCAACCCAACAGCTGCCCCATTGCAGGGACTAAATTGATAATAATTAAAATAACATGAATAATAATTTAAATAATGTTGTTTTAATTCTTTCCTTATTAGAAGAGAGAATGAAAAGAAGAAGAAGGAAAAAAAAGTCCTTTCCCTCCCCTAGTGTTAATAATAATAAGTTTATCTTGTCTTGATTTTTTGTTTTTGTTTGTGGTAGTGTGTTATTTGTTTTTTTTTTGTGTTTTTAATGTTTTTGTTTGTTGTGGTTTGATTTGTTTTTGTTTTGGGGGGTTTGTTTTGTTTTTTGTTTTGTTCTGTTTTTGTTTGTCTTTGTTTTTCCCCTCAGAGATAAATACAGTTATTTCTGTACTATTTTGTTTAATTTGGCTTGATTTCTTTTTGTTTTGATTTGTTTGGTTTGGTTTCCTAACAATCCACTGATTCACAGTCCAGTCCCTTGATGGCAGTAATGCGCGTGAAGGCTGGTTTTCCATCTGCCAGAGAAAGTCGAAGAAGAAGAAGAAGAGGTGATGACGTATGAAAGTGCGTAGTGACGGTTGCCGTTCGACAGTTTTCCCTCCTCGCTGACGAAGCTCTACGGCCGCTGCCGATGTTTCGCTAAAGAGACTTTTATCGTGAAAGATTTTGGACTCCGTGGTTTTAAAACTGTTGCAGGGAGACCGAGAAAGAACCGAGCACCTGTAACACCGCTGTTAAAGGTAAATCTGCGTCAAACTAACGACTGTTCTTTGTCCGTCTTGCTTTTGTTTTGCTAACGTTTACGCTAAGGATGTTAGCGACGAAGCTAGCTGGCTAACGTTAGCTTGACGCACGTAACTTGTAAGTAGCCGCAGCAGCGCGGTGTTTGTCCCGCAGTGCCGTGAGTTTGAGTTGGTATGATTTCACACATTAATAAGGGAGAGTTCTCGTGGCTTTGTTTGGACGGTGACTTAATAAAGCTAACGTGTTGTTAGCCGATGCGGAAATGATGCTATAGGTATGTCAACGTTAGCTGTCGCTGCGTGTGTTGACTCGCGGTTAATAACCGGTCCTGTCTGGCTCTGACTCGTTAACGTGAAGTCACGGTTCGTTTCAAACTGGTTTAAACTCACATGACTAACTTAGCTGCAATAATGTTGTGATTTGGATTAACGTGGCGGGGTCGGTTCTGTGTAACGGCCCAGCCCGGTTCACTGCACGTGGAGCAGGAAGTCATACCCCGGAGTGAGTGAGGGGTCTGCACGTAAGCTGAAGTGTCAAAGTTTCTACCTGGTTTAGTGGTGGATTATGAATAAATACATTTACTCAGGTATTGTAATAAAGCACTTACTCTCGGTATCTGTGTTTTACTGGAGTGTGAACACTTCACCTACATCTAAGAGGGAACTACTGTGCTATGACTGAACTACATCTGTCTGACAGTTTTAGTTGTGTTCATTGTGTGTGTGTGTGTGTGTGTGTGTGTGTGTGTGGGGGGGGGATTATACTAGAGTGATTAAATATATATTTTTCCAAATGCAAATTATTTCGCCAAAGGAAAACTTTGTCAACATCATTATGACCTCCTGAGATAAAATAGCAGCAAAATGTGACACAGAGCAGACAGACTGACCAACACCGTCCTAACACCTGTCAGAAATGCTGCATGCACCTGACAGACTGAACTGAGGGCAGATTTAACGCCCTCGGAGGGGACAGTGTAAGGCGGAATTTATACTTATGCACTGAATCAATCGACGCCGTACCTATGGCATATGCTCTGCCTCGGCATAGAATTGCCGTACCCTATGCCATAGCCTGACATGCACAGAAATGTAACTCCTCGTTTCTGTGAGCTGAAACCATTTCCCTCAGTGGTAACAAAGCTTTTATTTACTTTAGTTTCACAGCACACTGTGAGTGATTTATCCTGCCTGAAATATGAGCAGAGGAAATCTCTGCTAGTCACTAAACTAATTTATACAATATCAAATGCCCGAGGCTTGTGCTAATAATGTTAGCATAAAGGTGTGGACACACCAAACCGACATCAAAGACCTAGCGGTGACGAAAGCCAACTGTTGCGTCATTTACGTCGCCTCACGTCACCCTGTGTCAGTTGCATTTGAACACACTACACGGACTACATCCAACAGCCAAGTAGCACGTACGTTCTGCGCAGCACCTCCACGGACTATTACATCCAAACGGTCCCGGTGTTTCCTCCGCAGGCTCCACTTCACTCAGCTGCCCGATAAACCTGCTGCTTCTTCCCACTTTAACCTGAATAACAAACCAGGGGGGCGGCACGATGGTGTGGTGGTTAGCACTCTCGCCTCACAGCAAGAGGGTTGCCGGTTCGAGCCCTTCTGTGCGGAGTTTGCATGTTCTCCCCGTGTCAGCGTGGGTTCTCTCCGGGCACTCCAGCTTCCTCCCACAGTCCCATGCAGATTGGGGACTAGGTTAATCGGTGACTCTAAATTGTCCATAGGTGTGAGTGTGAGCATGAATGGTTGTTTGTCTCCATGTGTCAGCCCTGCGATAGTCTGGCGACCTTTCCAGGGTGTACCCTGCCTCTTGCCCGATGTCAGCTGGGATAGGCTCCAGCCCCCCCGCTGCCCTCAAAAGGATGAAGCGGTTAGAAGATGAATGAATGAACAAACCAGGGCTCGGTGCTCCGGTTGGATCCAAACGGAGAGCTGGGGCTAGCTCAGAGACTAGCGGAGGCTAACTGGCTGCGCTTCTCTCCGGTCATGCTGCGGCTAATGTTAGCTGCTCCCGGCTATCTCTGGTGTGTTATTCAGGTTAAAGTGGGAGAGGCAGCGGGTCTGTCGGCAGCTGAGTGAAGTGGAGCCTGAGGAGGAAGCACCGGTTAGCCCCGGTTTCACTACGGGCAGATTCACTTGCTACAGGGGCGAGGAAATAAAACCTGAACAGCCAATCAGAGTAATCTCTTTCACTGACTTGCGCAGATGCCGAAGTGCCGACAGTGTAGGACACACCGCAAAAACTAGGCCGACAGACGCTCACAGACGGCCTGTCTGTTTCTGATTTTTTTGCCTGGCATAGGTCCGGTGGGGGGTCTCATAAACACGGCGGCTCGCTGGGCCTGTAGCATTGTAGAGGAAACACTATGAATATCGAGCAAAATTATTTGTGATCGATCAAAATCCTTAATCTATCATCGATAATCGAACATTGATGCCCATCCCTAGTTAGCATGTTGTATTTGTGGAGAAAACATGTTAAGTATAAGACAGTTTTATTGTCGGTGAATCTTGTGAGTTGTAATGGAACCGAATTGTGTGCTGTTACCTTTGTTACATGTTGCTGTTGTTCCTGGTTTTATACGAGAAGAGGAAATGATTGCTAGACGCTAGGCTAATTTATACAATGTAAAATGCCATAGGCTTGTGCTAATAACGTTAGCATGTTGTATTTGTAGGTAAAATGTGTCCAGATAAAGACAAGTGTTTGTGAATGTTGCAAGTTATAATGAATAATGTTATGAATCAACTAAACTTTACAGCACTTCACAGAAACCCCACTGCCGACTAGTGTTTTGGAGGTGTAACTGCAAAGTGACACAGAGACACCACCACACAAGTATAAATCCCCCTTTAGAAGTGTTGTCTGTTTCATTGTTTAGTTTGGAGAATGTGAGACAGCAGTCTCCTGTCCACATATGAATCCACTGACCTTGAAGTCCAGGCGTCACAGCTTAACACCATCCTTCTAGTCATGCACCAATCCAGCTTTTTCAGTTTCAATTCCGATCCCGATGCTGTGGCTTTGAGTATCAGTCGATACCCAATACCGATCTGATACCATGGTTGACCTAAAAAGCTATATACCTTTACATGTAGAACAGACAAGACTAGAGGTGTCAGGCATTGATGACTACACAGTTCTTTTCTAAGATAAAATGAAACAGATAAATGCAATGATGAGCTATTTATGTTTAACAAAATAAACAATTGTGCAGCAGCTGTTGAAATAGTGTGAAATACCTCCACACAGCAGATTTTCTCCTTTGCTCCATTTCGTATGGCGTATGCGTCGCAATAGATTTAAAGGGAAAGGATCACCGTTGCATTTTCCGATACCCAAGCCATCTAGTTTGATGATATCAGGGCCCATATTCGATCCAGATATCAGACCGGTGCATCCCTACACCCTTCCTGCTGTACTCAAAGATTCCTCAGCTTTATGCTTCACTTCTCTGTAGAGCTTGGGTACGGCTGTGTTGGAGACAAAACATAGGGCGGAGTTACATTCCTGGGTTTACGTGTTTTTAGCATGTAACAGAAGCCTTGGTTTCAACAGCACTGTATGGACACAGATCTCTGCACAGGAAGTAGGTGATGGACTGCGTTATATTCGTCGCTCTCTCACAGTTGATGGTAGTTGTGTCGAGCTAAGTGTCAGCAGCTAGCACTATCTCTGGATGGTGGCGTGTGAGGTGAGCCGTCATGTTCTTAGTATTCCAACAGTATTTTATTCTCATATGACACTGCTGTAAATTACGTGTCATGTCCAAGTCCTCCTTCTGTGTTAAAAAAATCCTAAATAAGTACGGACGTTTTGAACTTCCTGCCACATGCAGCAGACTGAGACCTCTGCTGACCTCACCGGGAACAAAACATCAGCACCATCTAGTGGAGCGAAAGAGCAACTGATTTTATTATTCTAGCAACAAAAGTTTTATTGAAATGTGTCTTTGTAAAAATGGATAATGGCTATAATACAAGATCGATACTTGGCGTCTTTGTATCGATACAATATCGTCATGCAAACTATCACCACACTATACCCCTGTCCTCTGCTCTGATTGGTTGTTTTCTCGATTCAAGTGAATGCCATTAGAAGCAATGGGACGAGAAGGACGAAGATGATTTTTACAGCTTATGCGTCTCATGTCTTCCTGTGTGAATATAGTGACAGTCTCATCAGATATGTTGTTTTTATACAAGTTACCAACTGTAGCTTTAAGAATACTAAATGTGTAAAGAAAACCTCAAACTCTTTGATTTAGGGTTAATCTGTTAGATCTTTGTCCTGTCTTCATGACAAAACAAAGTCCCAAGATGCTTCTGATGGTATAAAGCGACAGTTGTTTTGCTGCGTTCATAAATATAACTTCACATTGTGCAGTAAAATTCCCAAACTGTGGGCGAATGTGAAAAATGTGACGGCAGACAGTTCAACTTTAACCAGAGTGCATGTTCGTGTTTGTCTCCATACAGAAGACTTATGCAGTCCTGCTAGCAGGGCAAGATGTTCAACAAGTCATTTGGTACTCCCTTCGGTGGAGGGACGGGGGGGTTTGGCACCTCATCGACCTTTGGACAGCAAAGTAAGTTGTTTCATCATTTATCTATTTATTTGTTTATCTATTTTAAATTCTGGGATTCAAACCTAAAGCAGCACCAGGTCAAGTCCAGAAATTTTCAACCTTGTGGCCAGGGCTGCAAAATAATCACAGCTGCCACAATGACTGAGTTCATGATTCTCTTACGGACCAAAATGCAGTAATTTTACATCTAAAATAATTATCTGAATATCATATCATTTATGATTTTCTTCCTGGAAACTGTTGAGATGGAGAGAGTAAACCTGTTGCTTCTTCAGACTGAGTCTGATGTCGCTGAGCTGCAGTGTGATAGTTTCAGTGTTGGTGACTGAAGTTAAAGCGTCAGTGTGTGTGGTGATGTCCTCTCCTCATGTTACCTGCAGACACGGGCTTCGGGACGGCGGGAGCCTTTGGAACGTCTGCGTTTGGGACCACCGCCAACACTGGAGGACTGTTTGGTGCCACGCAGAATAAACCTGGTGGGTTGTTTCATTGGATGTTTGTGTTGTTGTTTGGTTGTTCAGTGTGTCGATTGGGAGACGAGGTTTCACCTGCTCGCAGACTGAAGCACTACTAATATTCTTTATTCAGGCAGTTATTAAAACACAGATAATTAATGTCCATGCTGTGACACAGAGGAAGCTGCTGAAGGCGTGTTAAAAGATATTTAGCCCTGATGTGTCCTCGTCTCTCTGCTGCAGGCGGTTTGTTTGGCTCCAGTACGTTCAGCCAGCCGGCCACTTCCTCCACTAGCACCGGCTTTGGGTTCGGTGCAGCGACCGGCACTTCCACCAGCCTGTTCGGCAGCACAGGAACGGGCACCAGTGGCGGACTCTTCTCCCAGCAGCAGAACAATGCCTTCGGTGCCAACAAACCCACCTCATTTGGAAGTGAGAAACCTCCACACCGTTCAGACCTTACTCCATCAGATCAGAACAGGCGTGTCACTTACAAAACAGTGTGTAGGATCCATACTGTACCTACGGACAGGATCCAACAGATGGTCAGTCAGGTAGACTGTATCGCTAAGTTCCCGTCTCCAAAATGTTTGTAAGCATGGGTCGGAGTTTCTCCCATCAAGCCTGTTTTTATAGATCACAACTTTTCCATGGGGGTGGCGTACGCCTCTTTCAGGCCTCGATTTGTGTTCACGCAGTGTTTATAAATGAAATCCCAGATTTGTAGAGACAGCATCCAGCGGGGACATCACCAACAGCTGACTCTCTAGCTCCACTGTATTTTGGCATTTTGACAATATTTAGATTTTGTGACGATGTCAATCAGTCACACACGCTGAGTAAATGTTTTTTGACAAATGCCTGAATTTTATGCTAAAAGTTAAGGCCTTTGAACCACTGAGTCCGTTTTTTGAATGCATTTTCCGTCATCTGAAAAAAAAAAGTTTCACACAGAAACCTTTCAGACTGATTCCAATGCGTTTTCATTTTTCTAGTCATTGCAAAAACTGGCAGCACGACAAAATGAAAAGACACATTTCCTCATTTGCCTCTCTCCACTGGAGTTACCTATCTGGCTGTCATCACTTCCTCCCTGTCTTTCATTTGGCACCACAGCTGCATGAAGGGGCGGAGCTATCCTCATCTTCCTCTTCATCATCATCCAACTGAATATTACTATCTGACCTGTTGAATGTAGCTGTCTGAGTTATGAAATGATTCTGTGCACCTCATTCCTGTGTCTCATCTCAGCTGTGTCTCGCCGCCATATTTTCTTAACTGATTCTTGGTCAAACGTCTCAAAAGGCTCTGACGGAGGCGAAAAACTCAGTCGAACCTGTTCTGAAAATTTTAATGATGGACGACTCAGTGTGTTCAGATTGACACAATGTGAGTTTGTATTTATTTTTAGATGTGCGACAATTTTTGATGAAAAAGAGGACTGAAGGTCTTCATTTTGTTTTTAATTTCCTCCACCTTAGTTTAGTGTGCGTGTTTCATAAAGGAATGTGTGTGTGTGGAACAGCTGCAGTCAAAGCAGAAATCCTATTGCTCTCTGCTTCACTGTCTGCCGGCCACAGCGCGCTGCAGGATGGACAGACATGTTATTGAGGTCCACTGTCTGATCCTTAAAAAGTCTTCAAAGGCATTAAATTCACAACAGTGTCAATGTTGACAGCTATTTTAGATTGTCTTTCTTTACAGACAAGAATGTTTTTTATATTTAGGCATATTTTAGTCAATTTTATCTTTCGTAGTTTTAGTCAATGAAAATTCAAAACGGTTTGGTCAACTTTCAGTCATACTGTTTTTATGTTTTTTGTAATCTTGCTGAAATTGCTGCATGTTCATGTTGGAAACGTTTTTTTTTCCATAAAATGTTTGTGCTTACAAAAGCAAACCTGTAATCTATCAGTAACCCGAGCTCCAGTTGTGTTTCCATCCTGCCTGGTCTGTCTCTGTAACTTATCTCCTGAACATGTCCCCCTCTCATTGTGTCCTCCAGGCTTCGGGACGAGCACCAGCAGCGGTGGGCTGTTTGGGTCGACCAACACCACCTCCAACCCTTTCGGGGGAGGCACCTCTCTGTTTGGAGGCTCGGGGTTCAGCGCCGCACAGCAGCAGCCAGGAACAACTGTAAAATTCAATGTGAGTACTTGAGGTGCAGAGAGCACATGTTAAGTTTCAGTCAGTATGAGTCCTGAACATCGACCTGTTGGAGACGAACCAGACCAGCACAGAGACATCACTGCTGATCGACACACAGTGCATGCTGGGTAGATTTGTGTCTGATTTGCTCTGACATCACGTGGCAACAATATTCTCAAGTGGCAGCAGGACTCGCAGTTGCTCTCCATCCTACTGCAAGATCCAGAGCATGATGGGAAACACCTGCTGTCACCTGACTGGCCCCCAGTTTTGACCACAGACAACACCTTTGGTAGAAAATCCCAAATTTCTGTATAAGCGTAACTTTAGGTTGTAAGTGTCACGTTGTGTACTGAAGGACATGTCCTGTGGTTGATGTTAATAATAACAATACGTGGTCAGTGATCTACAGGTATCCTACAGATTGATGTAACAGGATGTAGATGTTTCTGTGTCTTCCTCTTTATTCTCTAAATGCTTCTGAAGATTGCCAAACTTGACAGCAGCTTTTTGTCTCTGCTGCCTGATCTCGTCCGCTTTCCAGGCGAGGTGCAGCTCATCTCCAGCAAGCCTGATGTCAGAGCTTTGAGTGTGTTGTTAATGGTCACTATTCTCCCACAATGCAATGCACAAACTAAATGGAGGAGCTGCTCACAGCTGGTACTGAAACAGCTCCAGGAACACCTCAGAAAAACAAAACAAAAATAATATAAAGTGCTTTAGGAGCATTGTATGAAGTGGTCGGGATGAGAGTCAGCACCTCCCAGTCTGAGGACATGGTTCTCTGAAATCGGTGGATTGTCCCCTCTGGGTTGGGAGAGAGTTGCTTCCCCAAGCAGAGGAGTTCAAGTATCTCTGGGTCTTGTTCACAAGTGAGGGTTGAGAACCAAAACTCGGTTACAAATTAGAACTGCGTACTTAATGCCAAGTACAGGTATCCATAAAAAAACCGGTTCTGCTTATTGGTTCCTAAATTTGACAAAAATGAGGCTACATATATCTGCAAGGCTGTGACTTGTCTGGCTACCTTCCAGGACCTTTTTTCCGTCAGCCAGGACCTGTTATGTCACACATTAACACAACAGCGAGCTGGAGAGCTAGTGCACATGACGACTGTGTTACAGTGCGAAAGATGGATCACAGAAAATGCTTAAAGTATGGCTTCACTTTGTAAACGCAAAAGACGGCAAGGCAAAGTGTGACGCATTTGAGAAGTTCATTAGCTTCTTGCGAAACACTTAAGGCAGCACAACATCAATGTGAACGAGTGTATCGTGTTGGATGACTTGCGGTCTCCGAGCCTGAGAATGTGGGTCTCAGCTGGCACCGGCACATCCAGGGACAGCAAGCCATGACACACGTTGGCATTAAAGGGAAAGATGACCTTTGTGCACCGTCACTGAATGAACTTCAGTTCCAGCATCTGGAGTGTGGGTTTCCTTTTTAAATGTTGCCTGTCTACCACAAGGTGTCACTGCTGCTGCCCTTGTGTTACAAAAAGCCCGTTTCCACTGAAGAAGTTCCTGGTATTATTTGCAGGGCAGGAACTACTACA
Source organism: Cromileptes altivelis (assembly GCA_013133815.1). NCBI lineage: Eukaryota > Metazoa > Chordata > Actinopteri > Perciformes > Serranidae > Cromileptes > Cromileptes altivelis. The sequence goes on from CM023143.1 coordinate 40,799,492, forward strand.
GGAACGTCCTCTCGCTCGGCCCTCTCAATCGCCGTGTCTCCACTGAGAGAACGGAGTACGAGGAAGGTTCCTGTGAAGTTACTGTGCTATGGATGGGACGTAAGCGTTGCGCAACCGTTTTGACCGGGGTGACGTAGGGGTGCTGTTAGCTGCTAGCCGTTAGCAGTGTCTGTCTGTTTGCTGCTGCTGTTAGCTGTCCCTGTCAGCTGCAGTCACTGATGCTTTCTAGACATCGTGATTTCCCAAAACTGAATAAATACCACACATAGCAACACAAAACTGCTTTGCTAGCTCAATCATGTTGTAACTAAGATATCCGCTGGAAAAATATTTTTTTTCACTGACCGGTTATTGAGTTATTACAGACACAGCTAACAGCTAATGGTTAGCCTAGCTGATCTACGATAATTACAAAACGTCACATCCCGCCTTGAGTATATCCAATCAGAACCAAGTAATCCCCAAGCCTCAGCCAGGAGTCTTTTGGGGCCGTTCTGAGTACCTACCCCGAGGCAGGGACTTGTTTAGCCCCTGTAAAAGTTCCTGAACTCTGTCCTTCGGGGGTGGTTCCTGCGGTGGAGACACGCACCAACGGCCCCGGCCCCAAAAAATTACCCCGAAGTTCCTGCGGTGGAAACGGGCCTAAAGTGTACAGTTATTGTGTGTTGCCGAGGCTCATATTTGGTTCAATCAGTGCAGTTTGACATTTACAACATTTTTTAATGCACGTCTGTGGGTGGATCACGTTTTTATTTACTTGGTGAATCTTTAGGGAACACTTAAAGAATACAGATATTTTTGTTATTAAAATAGTCTTTTTCCCCCAGTATTGTAATCAAAACATGGAATTGTTGAGCAGAATCAGAATCAATGAAATTCAAACGATACCCAACCCTATTCACCAGTGAGGGTATCGATGGATCGGTGGTTTGGCAAGGCATCAGCAGTGATGCGGACCCTGCGTTGGACGTGGTGATGAGAGAGACATCCAGAGGGAGCTCGAGGAGTTGAGCTGCTGCTCCTTCATGTTGAAGTGCTTCAACATCTGATCAGGATCCTCCTGGGCGCCTCCTGTTAGAGGTGTTCAGGGCATGTCCAGCTGGTAGGAGGCCGCGGGGCAGACCCAGAACACACTGGAGAGATTATTTATCTAATCTGGCCTGGGATCACCTCGGGGTCCTCCAGGAGGAGCTGGAAGGCGTTGCTGGGGAGAGGGACTTTGCTCAGCCTGCTGCTCCCAAGACCAAACTTGGGATAAGTGAATGAACATGGACGGATATTTTAGGAAAACATGTTGCAGTGTCTTTGTGAATTTGAACTGGCAGTAAGTTTTTCGGTTTGTGTTGTATAATTCCCTCTCAGTATAAAATAGTTCAGAGGTCGTTTTCTGGTTTATTCACTGAGGACAAAACACTTGTTTGGACATTTTTCACACTTTTGCTCTTTTTCTTTTTTCCTTTCCTTTAGCCTCCGACAGGAAGTGACACGATGGTGAAAGCAGGCGTGACCACAAGCATCAACACCAAACACCAGTGCATCACAGCCATGAAGGAGTACGAGAACAAATCTCTGGAGGTCAGTTTGTGTTCCAGCGTGTCAGCTGCGCCATCACTGTCAGACCTGTCAGAGACCACAGAGGGTTTATAAAATATCAGAGTTTGTAAAGAGAGTTCATCTGCTGAAAGCTGCTTTGTTGGTTTCTTCCAGGATGAATGAAACTGTTAATATGCAATAATCATAACATCTGATGGAAGAATAATGTGTAGATGTTTTAAACCGCAAGGATAAAAAGAAGAAGACAAATAGTTCAGGAAATTGTTTCGGTTATTCAGCCTCTAAACACACAAACTGTTTGTGACAGAAGCTTCAGGGTAAAAACATGAATGTTTCTGACACACCTTCAGTCCAGTGGCGTGCTGAATTCTCCTCGCTGACATTAACCAGAAGAACTAATAATTATTAAAAGTTGGATTCACATAAAACCGAAAACGTTTCAGTCATGACACAGACGCAGAGCGAGCTCAGCGAACATAAGATGTGTGAGCGGCGTCTTGCTGAGACTGCAAACATGACCATTTATGTGAAGTTAATTAAAATTAAATTAATTTTTGGCGCAGAGGTTGGTGGAAAGAGTTGTGTGTTTTTCCAGAGTTGCAGATGATCGTTGGAGCCGCTCAGTCAGCGTAGTTTTGGTGATTTGCAGATGCAAAGATGTTTTTTAGATCCTGACCTGACTGTCGCTTGTTCCTCTTTCGTGTCTCCCTGCAGGAGTTGAGGCTGGAGGACTACCAGGCGGGCAGGAAGGGCCCGACCAACCCGATGGCTGCGGGGACCGGCGGTCTGTTCGGTGCGCCCACGGCAACGTCCAGCACTGCCACTGGCCTGTTTGGCTCCACCGCCCCCAACACCAACTTCTCCTTTGGGCAGAATAAGAGCACGTTTGGAGCCGCACGTAAGTGGAGACGACAGCAGAGGTGTTTGTCTTCAGGCCTTTACACAGCGGGTCCTGTTTTTTTTGTGATTCACTCACATGTCAGTATATGCATTTTTTAACTGTTTTTTTTTTTTAATGTTACCCCGTGGGAAGAAAAAAAATTCAGAACAAGGGTAATTTTTTTTTTTTTTTTTTTTGGAGCATTCACACCACAAATGAAAGCTTTAATGGCAGACCGGTTGGCAGTTTGTGTTTCTGTGTCGTTTGACAAAAGGCACAGAAACTATACAGACTGAACTCAAAGACAATATGTGAAGCAGCGTCACCAAACAACAACACGCCAACACAGCAAACTGTATTCCTCCGTTCACCCTGACAAAGTTTACAACAGATCTCCTTCTGTTCTTTGCTTTAACACATGAAGACTATAAAGAGATTTAATGTAGAATATTCGCATGTTTGCATTTCTCTTATGTTTACTGATCACGCCCTCACTGTGTAAAGACCTTTATTAAGACATCTCAGCACAGTGTTGAAGTTTTTCTGATCCAGCGTCAGTTCAAACATCTGAGGCTGACTCTAAACTAGAGCTACACGATAGTAGAAGAAAAACTGAAGGCTGACAAATGATTTTTTACTCTGAAGACTTTTCTGAGAGTGAGATGAGGTTGTTTTATACACAGGTCACCATGACACTGCTGCAGTCTTCCAAAGCCCCATTTCCACCAAACACTTTCAGTACCTCTATCAATCCAGGCTGAAGTTAGTGATCTAACATCATGTTAATAATTCAGGTTGATTATCCTAAAGTAAGGAGGCTCCCCTCCTGCTCCTCGCTCGTCTCTGTTTGGGAATAACCAGAACAAACTGGGTACCACACTGGGAATGATGGGAACGTTCGCAACGACTGGATTCAGCAGTAGAACCAGCAGCCTGGGCTTCGGAGCCCAACAGCAACCAGCTGTTGTGCAGCTGAATATCTTCTAACAGAAAAAAATCCCTGTCTTTGAATTTTAATTTGATCAGTCTTTTTTTTTATAAAAGTGTTTGTGACATCACAAATGTGGCTCTGACTTGTAACTGAACACGTAGAAAATACGGTGATGTATGTCGTGTATCAACGTTTAGCCTGAAAATACGGAGATGTGAATTTTAGTCCATTTTGCCCAGCCCTAGCACGTCACAATGTCGATGCTGAAACGATGTGTCGTGCAGCCCTACTGTCGACCTCTCAAGTTTTAATCATTTCCTTTATCACCCACAGATGTGAACTACAGTCAGTAAAGTGTGTGTTTTCTTCTCTGCAGCAGCGGCCGGCGGTTTTGGTGCCACCACAGGCGGTCTGTTCGGTCAGCAGGCGCCGCAACAAGCCAGCAGCCTCTTCAAGCCTTTTGGTCAGACCACAACCACGCAGAGCACCGGCTTCTCCTTTGGAAACACCAACACCATAGGACAGGCCAACACCAGCAGCATAGTGAGGAGCTTTCTGTTTCTTTACACAAGTCTGAGGAAACTACATGTTGGAGAGTTCTCTGAGTCACAGTTTTTTCAAGACGCTCATGGATGTAAAAAAACAAACAAACAAAAAAAAAACAGCATTGATATATGAGCAAAGAAAATGTAAACAAAAGTAAAATACAACTATATGGTTTTAAATCCACACTCAGAATCTCACGGATGAACTGTGACGAGGTTGTTAAATCTGACAGCAGTGAGATTTTGTAAAATTTTGATAAACTCAATACTGGATCTGATCATTAAACATCATGTGGAGCTGCTCGCAGAGAAATAAACATGTTTGTTAGTTTGACTCCACAGAAGATGGAAAAAACAGATGTGTGTAATGCAGCGTGTTTGTAGCTGCTTCCTCGGCCTGGGTCTGGAGGATGTTTTGGGTGTTGTGTCACAGCGCTCCTCTCCTGTCATTCAGGGTTTGTTTGGAAACACCGCAGCGTCTCAGTCGGGTGGGTTGTTTGGTGCCGCTCAGACGAGCGCCGCCACAGGCTTTGGGACGGGCACGGGGCTGTTCGGCCAAACCAACGCTGGATTTGGAAACGTCGGCACGCAGGTACAAAGCAGGCTGATGGAGTGTGTTTATCAGCAACAGGAAGTCTGTCAGTCAGTATTGGAAAGTTGACCCTGCTACAGCTCACTGATTTATAAACCTGTGTGTGTGTGTTACAGCAGAGTTTATTTGGTAATAAGACGGCAGGGTTTGGCACCACCACCACCAGCGCTCCATCCTTCGGCACTGGCACCGGCCTGTTTGGGAACAAGCCCGCCCTCACACTAGGGACTGGAACAAACACGTCCAGCTTCGGTGAGCAGCGGCGCAGTGATGTCAATCACTTCAGACATCAAGGCTGTCAATCAGTGGTTCATCAGAAACTTTGATTAGTGATGAGTGTTTTTCTGTTGGTGCAGGCTTTGGTGCAAACCCAGCCGCAGGAAGTCTGTTTGGGAACAAGCCGGCCACTGGAGGACTAGGGACGGCACTGGGAACCAGCTTTGGAGCAGGTACTGGAAGAACCACCACAACACAGAGAATTGACACAGGGCTAAAACCAGCTTGTGAAATATAACAAAAGTAAAATATGTATACGTCAAGGGTGGGACCAGAGGATCTTTGATATTTAAGTCATGAAACAATATGATTGTGATTTTAGAAATGTTCAGTATGCTGAGTATTACGATAAAACATGTTGTGATTTATTACTTTTTTTCAACTGCAAATGAAAACTTCAGGGAGACATAATATTGGATTTTTTGCCAATATCTGATATGCTGATGAATAGCAACTCATTTGACTGATAGTGATATACCGATATATCCACACACAGTTTCAGTGGAATTAACGTTATATTAACCTCTTTAACTCCGTTCGGACGCCGGTATCCGTGCTCCCTCCCTCCTCTGTATCTCATGGTATCTCACAGGCGCACTACGTCATCAAACCATGTGATGCTTGGTATCACCGGATTCAGTAAGCTCTCGGCTTCCTGAATCCGGTGATACCAAGCATCACCGGACCAAGCCATGTCATGCCGTTTTTCGAGGGGAAAAGTTAAAGGATTGCTCGCGATCTCATGTGGAGCTGTTAGCGGGGACTTAGCTGTTTTATAAAAGGTAAGAGTCTCACTCCTACCACTATTTGTGGCTGAGATATACCGTCTTCAGATGTGTGAAGATGTGTCTGTGTCATAAACAACATCAGCTATCATAATCACACCTGATTTCAATAAGGTACAATGTTTGAAGCTGGCTGAGTGTTGTTTGATCACTGATAGTACTGTTTTGAAGCTGATATGTCATTTGGAGCTCCGCCTGGATCTTTTCATGGTAAAAACACTGTAGAATGGTCATACTTTGAGCAGTCTTCTTCAAATTTGAAACAAATGTTCATTGATAGTGTGCCTACAGCCCCACAGTGTCATTTACCTGCTCAGATGAAGCCACAGACAGTTCTTCATCCTGAAAATCATTTTTTATTTTATTTTAGGCAAAATCTTCAACTTTTCACTGACTTCAGAGGCCCATTACTCTGTCTCTGTATCACCTAGAGTGTTGTCATTTTAGGCGATACAAAATGGGGGTGGAGTGCAAGAGGTGAAACAAACATACGCTTCTCTTCATCATGACGGCCCACCAGCAGATGGAGACATGACACATTGTTAAGTGTCTGTAATATTAATTCATTATGTGAAATAAGGCAGCACAGTGGTACAGTGGTTAGCACTGTCGCCTCACAGCAAGAGGGTCCCTGGTTTGAACCCAGGGTGGGGGAGCCCTTCTGTGTGGACGTGAGAAGACGCTACGAACCAATCTCAGGTCTCAACTGGTGTACGCAAGTTTGAGTCACGCCCGGGTTCCACCGGGCACGTCAGCGGCGCGACACGTCTGCAACGTGAGTCCCGTAGCAGCTCGCCCCCCTGTTAATCAATTACAGCTGCTGCACTGGCAACAGGAGCGGCGCGACAACTCTATATTTTAGGAGGCTCTTCTATTTTTGCGTGCTACGCTCCCCTACGCGACCCTCCAGCAGATAAAAACTACATGAAATAGTGTGCTAAACGAGCACAATGTGTTTTTAATTGAATAAACCATTATCAGAGGATACGTGAAATAATTTTTTTTTTTCATGCATTTACCCATGTTTATCTGTGACATCGTGTAAATGTCCGTGGCAGACATTTGAAAGCGAGTAGATGAGAAACAGTACAGTAAACTTGTAGATAACTCAAATATATGTAATAACTTAGGTGGAAAATGCTTTAACATTTCATGCAGCCTACATGCAGCCTCTCGGCTCAGCAAATGGTAAACAACCCCTCTGGCTTCTCTACGTGTCGCTTCCATACACAGTCAGTGGAGCCCAAATGAATACGCCACGACGCCACGCTGACGTGATGCTTACGTTGGCAGCCGGTGGAGCCCGGCCATCAGCATGGACCTGCATCGTGATGAATAATCATGACCTCAAGATTGATCAAAATAACTCTTTATCATTTTGGCTGTGTGTTCAGCAGTGGGTACAGGACAGACGTCTCTGTTCGGGAATAACCAGAACAAACTGGGTACCACACTGGGAACGATGGGAACGTTTGGAACGACTGGATTCAGCAGTGGAACCAGCAGCCTGGGCTTCGGAGCCCAACAGCAACCAGTTGGTGAGCTGTTTCTGCCTGTCTGTTTGTCTGCCTGTCTGTCTGTCTGTCTGTCTGTTTGTTTGTTTGGCCAGTTCTGCGGTGGTCCGGAGCACCCCTTCAGTTGAACGTCACATTGAAATGAAAAATAATTGGATGTCTATCTGACCCCAGCCGTCAAACCACCTGTGTGAAATTTTTTCCCTTTCTTCCCTTGAAACATTTTTCTAATCAGCCACACTGTTGCTGTACCATCTTCAGACAGTCCCGTCTCCGTCCTCCTGTCAGATCAGTTGACACCGTGTCTTTCTGTTTCATTGTGACCTCTCTTCTCTCAGGACGAGTGTCTGATTTGTTTATGTAAATCTTTTCCTCCCTCAGCGCTCACAGATCCGAACGGTGCAGCTGCCCAGCAGGCCATGCTGCAGCAGCAGCTCAGCGTTCTGGCTTACTCTCCGTACGGAGACTCACCGCTCTTCAGAAACCCACTTTCAGACCCCAAGAAGAAAGAGGAGGTGAGAGACACAGCTACACACTGCTGCTTCATTTACAACAAATAACACCCTGCTATTTTCTTGTCATTTCTTTATATCGTTTGTACCCAGAATACAAACACACACACACAGTCTGAAGTTTATTTACCTGACCTGTCACTTAATCAGGATCTTTCTTAAGTAGGATTTATACTGGTGCGTCAGCTCTATGCAGACCGTACACACACATGGCCTATGCCGTTGTGAGCACTTGTGTTGTGTTGTGTCACTCTGCAGTTACACCTCCAAAACACTAGTCGATGGTGGGTTTTCTGTGAAGTGCTGTGAAGTTTAGTTGATTCAAAACACATATTAAACACACATTAAACATGACTAGTGACACTTTCAGACACACATCAGCTTCACTATAACTTGCAGCATTCACATCTGGACACATTTTCCCACAAATACAACATGCTAACGTTATTAGCACAAGCCTATGGCATTTTACATTGTATAAATTAGCCTAGCGGCTAGCAGACTTTTCCTCTACTCATATGAAGCCAGGGACAACAGCAACATTTAACAAAGGTAACGTTACATATTTCTGAATATACTACTGCAGTAATACTCTGATTATTATACTCCACTTTCAAAGATCCAAACGGTCACTTTAGTCCTTCTGTCAGTGGGAAATATGATCCAAATGTTGTCATGTCTATTGGATAAACCACTGATCAAAAGCTGAATATTTTCCAGTCAGATAAAATGTAGGTTAACATTTGTCCAGGTGGTGTGAGTGGGAGGAGCTATCGCTGACTTCCAGGTGTTGAAAATGATGTTTAGACTCTGACATCCTTTTTGGGTTAAACACACCAAACATAAAACAGATCTGTTGATGTAGTGGCTTCTGTGTGTTCTGACAGCGTCTGAAACCAACCAATCCCACGGCTCAGAAGGCCCTGACCACGCCCACCCACTACAAGCTCACCCCCCGCCCAGCCACCAGAGTCCGCCCCAAAGCACTGACATCATCAGGGGCCTCCAAGTCGCAGCTCTTTGACGGCCTGGACGACGACGAACCCTCGCTCACCAATGGAGCCTTCATACCCAGGTACCCATCTGATCGCCACGGCAACAGCGTCCGAAAGGTGTTTGAGTGTAAAAATGCTTTGTGACATCATCTGGTTAGTCTGACCACGTGTTCACCTGCAGCAGGTGGAAGGAAACATTTCATCTCTTTAAACTTCAAACAGGCATGACAGACTGCTACTTGATCCACGACCAATCGTCGCTGGTTGTCTTTCACAAAGTGTGTGATGTCATCAAATTTTTCTGGTCTTATTTTTATTATCATTACTATAATTTCAGTCACTGTCTGTTCCTGTGCCAGCTGAACTGTTACTGTAGTAATGTAAAAAGCGCCACCAGATGGGCGGAGCTACATTTGAAGAACCTGATATCGAGCAGTTGGAACCTGATGTTAGCGACAGACAGCTCAGGCTTCTGTCATCTGTGCCATCATGTTGTATGCTGCTAATGACATCACTGTGCTACATCATGTGGTGTTAAACTGCACCAAAAACTGTGCCGTGACACCAGAGGAATGACTGATGAATCTACCACAACGGCTTTTTACTCTGCTCATAAAAATGAGAATATCTCAAAAACTAAATAATGTACACAGTTCAAATAACTTGGAGTGTTAAGAAATATTTAGTTTGTGTTTCTACAGTTAAATTACAGTTATTTTATAAAAGCTTATTGAAAAAACTTTTTTTAATGACACAATTTAAATACTTTCATCTGTGATCATGGTTCATTGACTTCCATAGGTTTATAGCTCATGTTGTCCAGGTCTTAGGTAAATGAAGCTTTTGAACACTCTCCAGGAAATGACATCACAGTAAGCTAGAATACCAACGCAGGCACTGGAGGACGATTTCTACTGCAGAGTTTAAAGGGTTAATAGAATCCTATGTGGCTGATGTGTGATGTCACAGTATAAACTCTGTGTCTGTGTTGACAGGAAGAGCATTAAGAAGCTGGTGCTGAAGAACCTGAACAGCAGTCAGTACAGCAGTCCGGTCACCAAGGAGACGGACGACCTGGCGTCACCCTCAGAGTACCCGCAGAACGGACACAGGTCTGAACACGCACACACTCGGATCACAGCCCTCGTTACCTGTCAAAGGTGTGTGATGATAATTTGGTTTCCTCTCTGTTGTCTTACTGTCTGCAGTCACATGGAGGAGGAGGAGGAGGCGGCGCCGGGCCCCAGCAGCCGGCCCGACGACGACCCCGAAGTCACCCAGTTCTACGTCAACCCCATCGCCAAGCCCATTCCGCAGGGCCGTGCACAGACCAGCCTGCAGGACACCATCAGCGACCTCAACATGCACAAAACGGCACGTAACGGACTGGAGGTCAGCAGGTTTCTTCTGTTCATGTGTAGACTTGGATGGTTTGACCAACATCAGGAACCTCGACGTTCATGTTTAACTCAGTTTCATCAGCTCAGAAAACAAAGACATCAGATGAGGATAAAGAGTCCAACTGAGATCACAGACTGAATGATTCAACATGGAGTGTGTTCACAGTGTTTGTCAGGTTTTAATGAACTCTCATTTTGTTTCCTCAGCTGAGTAGCGAGGACGTGTCAGCGTCTCTGGGGGAGGAGTCTCTGCAGGAGGACAGAGAGGAGGAGCAGCAGGAGTCCCAGCAGTCTCCTCACCCTGCAGGTCAGAACAAAAAAAACAACACATCAGTACTGTGGACCAGTAAAGCCGGATTTATACCTGTGTGTCAGCTCTATGCAGAGCCTACGCTGTTGTGAGCATTTAAACTTGTGTGGTGGTGTGTCTGTGTCACTCTGCAGTTACACCTCCGAAACACTAGTCAGTGACAGGTTTCTGTAAAGTGCTGTAACGTTTAGTTGATTCAAAACACACATTAAACACACATTAAACATGGCTTAATAGAGCCAATTTGAAACACAAATCAGCTTCACTGTAACTCGCAGCATTCACAGGAAGCACTTGTCTTTATCTGGACACATTTTCCCCACAAATACAACATGCTAACGTTATTAGCACAAGCCTATGGTATTTTACATTGTATAAATTAGTCTAGCTGCTAGCAGAGATTTCCTCTGCTCATATTTCAGCCAGGATAAATCACACACAGTGTGTGGAGGCTTTATTGTCTTCACAATTTATTGTTTCTTATCTGTGAAATTAAAGTAAATCAAAGCTTTGTTTCCACTGAGGGAAATGGTTTCAGCTCACAGAGACAGACAGGAGGTCTGTCCAGCTCCTAACTCGAGCTGGGAGTCAACAAATCGTCTGATCCTTCAGAATCGATTTCTTTTCTCAATGTTGACATGTCATTCTGACGTCCGAGTCCTGTGAGTCGTGGCCGTGAGAAGGAAATAATCCAAAGATGGCTTTGTTTGATAAATTAATATGACGTCAGTGATGCTGTAATGATCCGTCTTTAGCTCCGACTTGTTTGTGGCACAGTTTATAAATCACGTCCTTCATGTTCTCTGACTCTCCCGTTTAATTCTCCAGTGAAGTGCAGTGAATATCTGACACTGTGTTACTGCTGTGTTTTTGCCCCTGAGAGTCCCTGACGTTTGGATTTGGCAATCAGCTGCTGAGCAGGACATTTAGCCTCAGGAAGACAGTAGGGACAGAAGCAGAGACATGTTTGAGGTCATGAGGCTCCTGGTGTGAAACGGGCTGTTTGCTTCATTGAGACACTGGGAGGACACGACAGGCAGCGACACCTGAGAATCACAGCTGATATATATTAACCCTGATAAAAGAAAGTGCATCACCCGCTCTGTTTCCTGTCCTCAGGCATCGTTCTGAACCGTGTTGGTTACTACACCATCCCCTCCATGGACGATCTGTCTGAGATGGTGGACGAGAACGGAGAGTGCGTGGTGGAAAACTTCACAGTCGGCAGGAAAGGTATGTGAGGAGTGGTGGCGTCTTCTTCTGATGTCATGCTGCAACACTCTCAAAGTCTTCTGATGATTCTTTATGAGCAGCTCATTAAGAGTTGCTGGTTCCCAACATGTGTGATGTCAGAGTGACAGCTCTGCTCTGATTGGCCCTCACAGGCTACGGCTCCATCTTCTTCCCCGGCGAGGTGAACGTAACGGGGCTGAACCTCGATGAGATAGTCCACTTCAGACGCAAAGAGGTCATCGTGTACCCAGACGACAAGAACAAGCCTGCGGAGGGGGAGGGGCTTAACAGGTGAGCCTGTCATGAGGACACGTTTGTTCATGGGTCCCACAGCGGTCTGTAGGAAGTTCAGGCTGTCCCATCATGTGCTGTTAATCCACTTCCTGTTCTCATCTGAATCTTGTGTGTTGGCAGGCGAGCGGAGGTGACGCTGGATGGCGTCTGGCCAAACGACAAGACGACCTGCACTCAGATCAGGAGCCCAGAGCGTCTGTTGGACATGAACTACGAGGGTCGGCTGGAGAAAGCATCCCGCAGACAGGGAGCTCGTTTCCTGGAGTACAGACCGGAGACTGGCTCCTGGGTGTTCGAGGTCAGTTCATGATTTTGGTAGAAGCTGCTGCGTGTTCATGGGCTCACAGACGCTAAGGTGGTCATGATAGAAATTATATTTCAAGCACCTTTTAACTAAAAAGGTCTCAACAGGCTGTAAAATAAACAAACAAAGCTCACTGTGAGCTGTTCAGGTGTAACTGACCCCTCCCCTTTCTCTCTCCCAGGTGGCCCATTTCTCCAAATACGGCCTGCAGGACGAGGATGAGGACGAGGACGTCCCGCCCAAAGCCGACCCCAAGAAGCTGAAGACGATGATGTCACTTCCTCCCTCCAAACTGCAGCAGCTGCTTCCTCCCTCCCAGCAGCAGGTGGCGCCTCAGGCTCAGGTAGAGCAGCCTGCGCCCACCAACACTCATCATCATCACCATCATCATCCTCACTGACACACCTGAGATGATTAAAGGAGCGTTTCACTCACACTGTTTGTTTGTATCCAGCAGCTCATGATCAAATATACAAAGTTGCTAATGCTAATGAGTCACATGAGAGTTACATGAGAGTTTTATACTTGACACAATGTTCCTGTGTCCTGGAGCTTTTTTTGTTTTGTTACAAGCACCAGCCTGATAGTGATGAGTTTTGTATCGACGAGCATGGCCTGAAGTATTTGATGTTTTAACAGAGAGGTGAGATCATAAAGGTGAAAGGTGTTTCAGAGTTTTGATCAGTGTCTGAGTGTCATCACCAAACGGACAGCCGTGAACATGAAGCAGGATTTATACCTGTGCGTCAGCTCCATGCAGAACCTACGCCGTTATGAGCATTTGTGCCTGTACAGTGGTGTGTCTGTGTCACTCTGCAGTTACACCTCCAAAACACTAGTCGGCAGTGGGGTTTCTGTGAAGTACTGTAAAGTTTAGTTGATTCTAAACACACATTAAACATGGCTTAATAGAGACAGTTTCAAACACAAGTACACAAATCAGCTTCACTATAACTCGCAGCATTCACAGACAAACACTTGTCTTTATCTGGTCATATTTGGTTTATAAAAAGTCAGAAAACATTGTTGGTGAGGACGTCTTCAAATATCCAGCAGTTTTAGCACAATGAGTGAATGTTAGAGACACTGAGCAGTGTTTCATGTATCCATCTGCTGGTGGGCTGTCAGCAAGAGTGTGTCTGTATAATATGATGTTCTTCCACTACAGCAGAGAAATAAGTTAAGTGGACATGCAGTATATTGTTTTCGCTCAAATGAGCATATCAGAAATTGGCAAAAACTCAATCTGGTACATCCCTAGTGCGCACACATCCAGGACAAAGCAGCTATGTCAACAAGCGCTTAAGCTGCAGTTCAACTGTGACTCTGATCATTTATCAGGTCAAACTGTTGTGTTGTCGCTTGCAGTGTGAACGCAGCATGACACGGGGACGACGAGGCGCTGAGCGAATCAGAACACTGCGCATAGCTCTACAGGGAAATGAGAAGTCACACGTCTTTCAAAGTCAGATTTCAGTGATTGGACAAAAGTTACGTCCTGATGGCACTGAGACACATACAAACTGCTGGGACTCACACATCAGTGTTTCCTGTTTATTTGAGTTTCATCACATCCTGTTGGTGCCAGTTGTTGTTTTTACACTTTTATTATCACAAAGTAACAATTGAATATTGGAGGTGACATTGTAGTGTAGTTTTCACTCTCTGAACCTCTGCTGAGGAAACTTAAACTTTATTTAAGTACTAATTGTCATGTCATGCAGTTAATGAAAGAAAAATGAATAAAGTTAATGAAGATGATATTTAATCTTTTGTCTGTTAAATTTGTGGTAATATTAAAATCCAGCGTTTTAACTTTGGAACAACTGAGGCTGTCCTCAGTTTGATTTGTTTTTCTTTTTAGCAGATTAAATTTATCTTTAAATATGAGGCGTCTGTTACTTTGACCATAGAAAATAATCAGTTTTCATCTGGAAATCAATCAAAATGAACCAGGATTCACTGACCAGAGATCAGTGGCTGGTTTATCAACAATCAGGCAACATCACCACAAATAATAACCTCCTGTAGCTCTTTAAAGAGCAGTCCAGTCAGCAGTCAGGCTGACACGAATAAAATGCATTCTCCAGAAATGGTATAAATATGAATCCTGAGGTTTTATCATTGAACAAAAATACAGACTGAGGAGTTGAGACTGAAAACAAAGAAAATTAAAACACAACTCAGCTTTATTGATAAAGCACCTTTTATACAAACACAGTCAATCTCTCTCTCTCTCTCTCTCTCTCTCTCTCTCTCTCTCTCTCTATATATATATATATATATATATATATATATATATATATATATCTATATCTATATATATCTATATCTATATATATATATATATATATATATATATATATATATATATATATATATATAGTGTGTGTGTATAGATATATCTCTATGTATAGATATATAGAGACGGAGAGAGAGATATATAGATAGATAGACATTTCAAAGAAATGTAAAAACAAATGAAAAAAGAATTTTGAAAAACTAAAAAATTTCAAAAACAAATTGATGAAATAAAAAATTAGAAATATAATTTCTAAAATTACAACAATTTATTTTTTAAAATAAAAAACTATAAAAAAAGTATAATTTTTTTTAGAAAAAAATGAAAATGTATACAGTAAACAATAGCATGTTAACGATAAAACAATATTTAAAGAAATTAAAATTACAGCAATAAACAATATGTTGAATGAGAGTAATAAATCTGATACAAGAAAAATAATAAAATGTTAAAAACGTCTTAAAAATAGTAAAAGTTATAGCTATAAGCAAAATGTTGAAAAAATACAAATAAGTATATGAAATTAGATGAAATTAAAACATGTAAAATATAAATGTATTTATAATATATAAAATATTTTGGGGAAAAAACAAATTACAATAATAAATAAAATGTTCAATAAAATATAAATATCTAAAAAATCACAGCAAACAACAAAATGTAAAATAAGAGGATTTTTTTCAAAATTAGAATTTACAAAGTGTTGAAAACAAATGAAAGTCAATGGAATTAATAAAGACAAGTGATTCAAATAATTTATAAATCATTGATTAAAAACAAAGTCATATCAAAGTGATTGATGATCTTCATCATTCTGTTCATGTCGTCGTACTCATCCTCCTCATGTCTCTGACTGTGTGTTTGTGTCTTCAGTCCACTGTTGTCGTGGACCTTCCGGGCAGCGTGGCGGAGTTGGACAGCGACATGGCCGACATCACCCAGAGCTTCCCAACAGAGAGCATGCTGGGAGGAGAGGAGGACGGCGACCTGCCGGCGACAGCTGAGATGGACACTACAACGAGCGGGAAGCTCGCAGGTTTGATCTCCTCAGAGCACGACAGCATCTCTGCGTCCAGCCAAATGGCGTCCTCACTGGGGATCAACCCACACACCCTCCAGGTAGAGCTGACGTCCTCGCCCGCAAACAGGAAGTCCATCAGTCAAAATGAAAGCATTGCTGAATGTTGTTGTGTTTTGTGGGCAGATCATGAAGGCGTCGCTGTTTGCTGAGGATGAAGAGGAAGGCGACATGTTCCAGGATCAGGGAGCGATGAAGGACGTCTGGTCCCCTCGCCTCGTCCTGCCGGGAGCTCAGAGCAGACCCTCTGGTACGAAACACAAACCTCCGTCCACTTCCTCTTCTTTTCTTGTCACTGTTATTTATTCGGGGAAGTTTCCCTGAAAGCTGAAGTCTGTGTTCGAGCAGGACGAGGTTCAGTTAGTAAAAGATATCAGCAAAACAACATTCGCAGGAAATAATCTGACTGTGTTCAGTTGTTCTGAACTGTGAATGTTCTGCATTGAATAGCAAATATCCATAAAGTGCGTCACAGTCGGGGGTCGCCAGTTTCTCAACAATAGAGAAGAGGCAGGTGTGAAAGCGCCCAGACTCTTCAGCATTAACACTGCACTCACGCAGCTCATTCGTCACACTTTGAACTCTGTAGAGACTTCACGCCTTCGACCAGTGTTCATTTTCATCATTGATTAATCTGACTCTTATTTTTGTAGTTAATCAGCTTAAGTCCGTCAGGTGTTGTTTGATTGGTCATTTATAGAAGCAGAGCGGATCACAGTTCTCACAGTCTGAGGTGACTCTTTGTTTTTCGTTTTGTCCAAAACCCCAAAAGTTTTGCAGTTTATTTAGATTTAAATCTGGCATGCTGACGCAGCTGAGAGCTTTGGTGTTCTATTATTATTGATGAATAAATTAGGTCACTTCGTAAATTAATTGTTTCATCACTACTTAAAGTTAATGAGTGACTTTTATTGTTGGTAAGGCAGATGTATGACACAGTGTGTACAGAGAGGATGTAAATCAAACAGCTGTTTGTCTCTTCCTGTCTCCGCCTGTGCAGTGGGCGGTCTCCTTCAGGCTCGTTTCACCTCCGGCCTCATCTCTCAGCTCTCAGACTCTCCTCGTCCTCCTCTTCTTCCTCCTCCTCTGTCCCGGGGCTCTCCAGCAGCCATCGAACCCTTCCGCCCCTCGCACTGGGCCGGCCCTGGGCCCTCGTCCTTCCTGCTGCCCCCCCGAGCTCCAGAGCCTTCGGTCAGGACGGTCGGCGTCCGGCGGCTGGGCGGCCCCGTCCCCCTCAAAGAGTCGGTCACTCTTGGAAAGGTTGGTTTGTTTTATGTTCTCATGACGTGAGAGAAACTCTGAAGGTTCCCTCAGTAACTCAGATATTAGAGGTTCATTCACTTCATGACGTAGAGACGGTGGAGTTAGATCCTGGTGTCGATCAGAGGTGGAGGAACGACTCAGGTCTGTATTTATATGACACATTTCATACCCAGAGTGCTGCACAGGTCCATCAGGTCAAGCTTCACTGTAGTCCAATCACAAAGGGCCGCTAAAAGATGTGCTAATACTAATTTTAATTTAGTAAAATAAGTTACTGCAGGAAAATACTGCAGTCTAGAAACTCTGCTACAAGTAAAAGTCCTGCTTTCTTTTTTATATATATAAAGTACAAATGTATAAGTTTTACCACCAAAATATACCTAAAGTAAAAGTGCTCATCCTGCAGAATAACATTGTACTATGATTACTGAGCATTAATGTTTTCATCACTTTAATGTTGCCGCTGGTGAGGGTTATGGAGGATGGAAGGTGCTTACTGCAAAGATTGCAATGCCATTAAGTAACCTATGTAAACGCTGATAGTCTGATTTTACTGTGTATACCACCCTGTGCAACCCACATTATTTCAGTAATGATATATATAGGCAAAAATGCTATCTGTTGCTTCTTTAATTGATTCATGAAAGTCTACATTTATTTTTTATATTATTTCTGGTACATTTATTTGTTGTCCTTTTATTTTATTTATTCTTGAATTTTTTGCAGCTTCCATAAACATTGGAGCTCATTTTAACGACTTTAATCTGTAACACATCATCATTTATTATTGATTATATTTTGAGCAATAATCTGAATGTGCCAGGAAACTAAAGCTGTCGGATAAATGTTCCTACTTACTTTCCACCTCTGGTGAAGTTCTGATCTCTCCCGCCGTCATCGTCGGTGTGTGGTTGTGTTTCAGGGGAGTTTGTTGATGGACGCCGGCCTGTATGCAGGTCGCTCCTTCAGGGTCGGGTGGGGTCCCGGCTGGACGCTGGCACACTGCGGCCACCAGCTGAGCTCGCCGCCCAAACAGCTCGACCAACAAGAACTGACCAAAACAGACTTCAGCTTCCTGCCCAAACTGGCCAGGAGCAAGCCGTAAGACACACACACGCACACGTTGGTTCATCAGCTAAAAAAACATTTTTATGGAGAAAAACAGTTGTTTTAAACTGTTTAATTGAAACATTAAAATATATATATATATATATATATATATATATAAATAAATTGTTCGGTCCGCGGCTGCAGATATTTCTCCTTCATCAGTGTGAGTTAAAACACTAAATCATGTGCTCTCATCAGGTGTCTGTGAGCCGTAGAGTTATGAACATGAAGGTGATTCAAGTCTGACTTAAAAAGTCTTAAAAGAAAACTTGAATCCAGATGTTATGTATGAGCATCTGCTGTTCACGAAGCACGAGAAATTAAAAGTTCCTCATGCATCAAAAAACAAAAGTAAACGTTCTGATTGTTTACAGGTAAACATTTGAGCTTTATTTGGACTTTTTTTCTGAAATGTATTATTAATTATAATGTATTGGTTTATCTTTTAATATTTCATTGTTTTTTAATCTTTTATTTATTTCATTGTCTATCATTCATTTGTTTTTATCTTTTATCTATTTATTCATTTTTTGTTGTTTTTTTATCCCTTATGCGTTCATTTTGTTCTTTCATTTATTTAATCTTATTTATTTATTTTTAAAGTTTATTTTTATTTTTGTATTTTATAGTTTTTTAATCATTCCTTTTGTATTTTATCTTTTATTTATTTTATAGTTTTTCAAATCTTTTATTTGTTTGCACTGTATTTTATCTTTTCATTATTATTTATTTAGATGCATGTTGTGCTTTTATCTTTTCGATAAAACATTTTTTTATGTGGATAAAAAGCGTGGCAGTCCCATCTCTTGTTACCATAGAAAAAACAGTTTACATATTTTTGAACTGAAGTGTGTGAAGTTAAATTGGAGACAGATGGAAGTGAAGTGTGTGTCTGACTCGTGGTGTCTCTGCTGTGCCTCCTGCAGACTGACAGAAAGTCCCTATAAAGTGGTGATGGAGCAGCTGGAGTGTCTGCAGCCTCCAGCTGTGAAGAGCAGCCAGCAGGAGGAGGAGGAGCAGGAGGAAGAGGAGAGCCAGGCAGTGCTGCAGCGCCCCCTGGACATCTGTCTGAAGCACAGCACCGTCGACATCACTGAAGCCTCTGCCTGCCCTCTTGTGCGACCGCAGCCCGGCGTGGCGGCGTTGCACGAGTACGCAGAGTGGATCATTGAACTGAGCGACAAGCAGGGAGACGCTGATCGTAAGTGACGGAGCGTCCAGAGCACCATTAAATGCATCAAAAATAATATTACATTAATAATCTAAAAATGGAAAAAAAAATGCAAACATTAATAAAAATAATTAAATAAATTACCTGATAAATAATTTAATTTGTCAAAAAATGTGGGCATTATGCAACAAAGAGTAAATAATAAATAGATAAACATTTAAATCACAGACTGTACATGAAGACTGACGACAGACGCCCCCTGGTGGCTGGCTGCAGTAACCCCCGCCACTCCATGTTGGTTTGCGACATGAGTCAAACTCAAAGTACACGTCAGATGAATTTTTCTTAAAGATGATTTCTGTCATTTCAGGTAGTTTTTATCAGCTGCTGTTTGTTCATGAGTTTGTTCTTCTAATGAGAAATTTAAGTCAGAGGACACGCGTCAGCCATCTTTATAGACAGTCTGTGATGTAAACACACCAGAAAATAATAATAATAATGATAATGACTAAATGATTTTAAATTAATTTAAAACATTATTTTCAAAAAATACAATAAATGCATTAATAAAAGTGAATATTAAATAGAAAAATTGAGATAAATATGGTAATTAATATGAGGGTTAACTAATAAAGAAGAAAATTTAAATATTTCAGAATAATATATATTATTGGATTATAATTACTGGTGCATTAATGTGTTCACCACTGGTGATTTTGCAGCTGTTTATTTAGGATAGAAGCTGCAAAAATAAAAGATAAAAATACATAAATTATTGTATTTAATTTTATTTAATTTCAAAAGAAATAATTAATACTAAAAAGGTAACTAAATAAAGAAGCAGCTTCCTGGTGAACTAAACAAAAATAAAACAAAACACAAACAGAAAGTTTGAGTAAAAATGTGTTTAAGAAAATTTAAAGTCTTTTAAAGCCTCCGTTTATTTTCATTTTTAATATTAGTTTTGGCAAATTTAACGTCATATTCATTCATTTATAGTTTCGTTTATTTTATTTTTCTGTCCTCCGTATATGAGACACGTCAGTCTGCCATGTCCTCATCCTTCTGTCCGTCTCTGTCCTCCAGCTCTACTCGGTTACTGGGCCGAGGTCTGGACCCTGTGTGAGGCCTTGTGGGGCCGGCTGGGCCCCGCTGATCAGGAGTTGGACGTTCAGGCGCCCGGCGAGTACGAGCAGCAGCTGGAGAGGAGGCGGAGCTTTTCGGCCTGGCTGTCCCGCGGCGCCACCTCCAGAGTGGAGGAGGAGGTGGCGCTGGCGGGGAAGGGTCGCCACGTGGAGGCCATCTTCAGCTACCTGACGGGAAACCGCATCAGTGAGGCGTGTCGACTGGCACAGAAGGAAGGTGAGACGGGTCAAACACGTCAGACAGATGAGAGGGTGGAGCTTATTTATGAGGTGCTCCTCAGTCAGTGTGATTCTGCTGCAGAGTCAGGACTGACAGCAAATTTATGATTTTATTTTTAACACAAAGTCCGGATGCAGGTATTTATGTCTCTGCACCGGCGACGGCTGTAACCGGAGGAGTTATGTTTTCTGGTTGTCCATTTTCTATCAGTCCCGTTCTCAAGTGTGATTAGATTTTGGTGGTCAAAGTCACTGTGACTTGTGTCTCACTCATTCTCATGAACGTGATGTCTTTGAGAACACCGACATTTGACACAAATGTCTGCTATCAGTTCTAGTTATGCAAAGTAAAATGTCTCCGTCAGCTGCTGTCTGAGCGTCTCTCAGCAGCCTCATGAAGCTGTGCATCAGTTTCTGCTCCGTCAGACGGACACGATGTCTTCATACTTAAACTGAGGCTGTTTTCACACCCGACCTGTTTGGTTCAGATCAGTCAAACTCCAGTTGGTTTGCCCCCTCTGTGCGGTTCGTTTGTGCCGGTATAAACACAGCAATCACACTCGTGTGCACCAAAGCAACCGGACTGAGACCTTCTTGAAGAGGTGGTCTCAGTCCGGTTCCAAAGGAACTCTGGTGCGGTTGGTTTGTGGTGAGAAGGTGTTTCGACCTGGATGTGAAGCAACTGTAGTCACATGACACATTGTTTGGGTTAAACATGAGCATGTTACAGTCCTGGAGGATTATTAATGTGCACCTCCTCCTGTACTGCCTTAATATGCACATTCAGCACATCCAATGCATCAAAACATTGTTTTCTAGTTGGAGCCGCGCCTCGTTTTCAAACAGTATGCTTTGACGAAAATGAACAATGACAGCAATATAGTCCACGATGAGCAGCGCTAAAATCAACCTGCGTAGTTGTCCCTCCATTGTGACATTAGAAAGTGTCACATTTATCTTAAAAGTGTACTCTTCTTCACCGTTTGCTTTACTTCCTGGATTTTTTTGTTCCCAGGAGACCACCGTCTGTCCCTGCTGGTGTCTCAGGCCATGGGCTCTCAGTACTGCCGGGACCTGCTGGCCCTTCAGCTCGCCGACTGGAACCGCATGCAGACAGACTGCTACCTGCCAGAGGAGCGGCTTCGCATCTTCACTCTGCTCGCAGGGAAACCGGTACGACATGGTTGATTCATTTCCTGTTTGTCAGAAAAAAGAAAAAAAAAAGTTCTGCTGATATTTACTGGCTCCTCAGGTGCACAGAGCGTCAGCTGACACATGATGGATGATTGATGAGTGATTTAAAAGTGCCTCTTGAAATAATGATGTAATAATGTTTCCTGTACATCCCTGCAGGTGTGGCAGTCGTCAGACTCTGTGGTGAACGTTTGCTCTGAGTTGGACTGGAAGCGCTGCGTGGCCGTCCACCTCTGGTTCATGTTGCCTCCGACTGCCTCTGTGGCCGACGCCCTCGCCAGATATGAAGCTGCCTTCCAGGTAAGCTGTCACCTCTCACTCTGCGGTCACATGACATCTTAACTCCAAGGTGTTTCTCTTGTTAGAAGCCTTCAGTGGGCAGGTGGTGTTCTTAAGTCGAGTTCAGACCAAAGATTCCGGACGAGACGAAACCATTTCAGCATGTTGCAGAGAAAAGTGTCAGCGGTGTGAACTGGCTGGTCTGAGGTCGACTCAAACCGGCTGATGATGTCACCTGACACTCAGCTGGTCAAATGGCCGGCGGCTGGTTTTAAAGCACGTCACCTGTTTCAACAGCCAATCAGCTTGTAGTGAAGTCAGCTGGTCAAGTCAAAATGACCACAGATGGCGTGTTGGCTTGCTGCAGCAGGTGCTCCTCTGTTTCCGTCCTCACGGTGTTGTGGTGTCAGACGGTGGGTCGCTGCTGCTGCTGGCTGAATGTGCTTATGCCCCGCCCACACACACATTCTCATTGACTGATGAATTGGCGCTTATTTATATTATTGTGGCGTATTGATTATGAATACAGTCCATCTGATGCTGGTTTTGTTTCATCACTGTAGCCAGTATCTCGCTATCACTATCCTCATTCAGATTTTAAGAAGCTACAAATTATATTCAGCCACAAAATAAGTCTGAAAAGCTGCAAATCAGAACGAAGTACAGAGAGTTGTTGAATAGAGATGATACGCCGCCCCATGGTGGTCACTTCCTGTCAACCAGCAGCTTTTTACAACATTACAGAATGGTGTGTTGACAGTAGTGAATCTTTGGTCTGAACTGAGCATAAACACAAATCTTTGTTTCACATGGTTTATGTAGCATCTGGACAATCATGAGAGATGCCCTCCCTCCAACAACGCTCATTAAATATATATAAAAAGAAAATACATGTTAAAAAAAGAGACTCTGAGACATAAATAATGCAGATGTTACAGTATAGGGAGAAAATATAACAACATATAAAATAATATTTGTGGTGAACAGAAGAATTAATTTTCTGTAATGTAAACATGAATTTGGAAACTTAGTTTTAAAGAAAAGAAATAAAAATACAAACATTTTATTTACTTTATTATATTTATGTTGCAAAATGTTTTTCTGTCTTATGGTTAGTTATTATGAAAATTATTTATTTTTCATCCCTTTTATCAATTTGTTTTTTTGTCTTTTGAATGTATTTCTTCTTGTTTCTAGTCCAGCCTTTATTTATCTTTTTTATTACTTTTTATTATTATTAATGCTTGTAAATCTATTTTTTGTATTTTATTGAAATATTTTTTTTTTTTTATTTTAAAAACTCATGAGATTTAAAAATCTCTTTCCCCACAGTGTCCTGGCGGACACAGGCAGCAACAGAAAGTTACAGACAACACAGAACAAAAATACAAAATAAAACTGTATAGCTTTAAAACAAGTAATATGAAACACCTGCTCAGATGATTACAAAGAGCCAAAATGTATGTACATGTGCTGAAAGTAAACCATGAAGGCTGAGGAAAAGAAGCACTTCCTGTTTCTAAAATTAAAACCCAGCTTCAGGTCCTTAAATAGTAGTTCAGTGACAATTGTCTAACACAGCACTCAGATATTTAAATGATGAAACTTTGATTTATACAGGTAATAATTATAATAAAGTTTTTTTCATAGTCATCTGACAAAGTTATTTATACATAAAAATACAACGATAAAATACAGTTGGTGTTTGAGTAACCAGTCAAATAAATGAATAAATAAATAAATAAATAACAATGTAAAGGAGAAATTACAGGAATGTTTTCAATAAAATCTGTGAGAGTGATTAAAAGAAGGTAACGATGTGCTCCGGTGTTTGTCATTTCACAGCCGAGGGGCTCTGACACCAAACACTTCATCCCTTAAAGTCTGTCAGTGTGAGTTCAACCAGGAAGTAAAACAGGAAGTGACGCTTGTTTCCATGTGTGTGCTGCAGGGCTCCTGTGAGGGGGGAAAGTACGCCTGCGCCCCCCTGCCTCCGTACCTGGAGGCGGAGCAGCCGGACCTAGATGAGGAGGAGGAGGAGGAGGAGGAGGGGTTCAAACGGTCGCTGTACGACCTCTGCTTCCACCTGCTCAAACTCTATAGCGACAGGTAAGCACACCTGTGGTGTGGTCATACACACGGTGTCTGAAACTCAACTTTATAACCAACATAAAAATATGTGTGTGTTACCGTGGAAACGCCGTCTGTTTGTAGTTCATATCGGCTCTGTCATGCTCAGCTGTCTCTGTGTGTGCAGACACTACAGCCTGCAGCAGCTGTTGGACCCTCTGACCGTCACCTGGGAGCGTCTGGATTACCGTCTGAGCTGGCACCTGTGGGGCGTCCTGCAGGCGCTGCACTACAGCCACCTCAGCACCTCGCGCCAGGGACTCCTTCACGCCAGCTACGCCGCACAGCTGGAGAGCGCTGGCCTCTGGCACATGGCTGTCTTCATCCTACTGCACATCCCCGACCACACGTATGTTTTATCTTCATCATCTTTGTTTCTTTAAAAACTGTCAGCAGACGACAGAATGTGTGTAGTTTCAGTTTCCAGCGGCAGCAGTGACACTTTCTTCACGTCCTCCTCTGGATCTCCATCTCCATCTTCTTCTTCTGTGGAGTAAAACATTAACCATGTATTTCTGTCTGTCTTCAGTCAGCGGGAGCGAGCGGTGAGGGAGATGCTGACCCTCCACTGCCCCCTGCAGGAGACGGACGAGTCGGTCCGCAGGGAGCGCTTCCTGACTGAGAGGCTGCTGATCCCAGAACAGTGGATCCACGAGGCCAAGGCCACACGAGCCCGCCGTGACGCCGACCGACACCAGGAGGCCCTGCACCTGTACCGGGCCGGATACTGGAGCCAGTGTCATCGTCTGCTCATCCAGCACCTGGCCTCAGGTCAGGACTCATCATCCAGTTTATACTGGTTTACACCCAGTTTATAAAAACTGAAACAGCAGGCGTATATATAAAACACACTTATTCTAATTGTCCAAATCAGTGCTGAAAATATTCCCGATTTGGAAAATGAGATATAATAACAAATCAGTCATTAAAGGTAGGGTCTGGAGGATTTTCTAGTTGCTGTTTGTAAACACACATTTAAATTTGGCCCCCTTTATCAGGCTCAACTCTCCCGGGTGTACGGAGCCCGGAGGTACGGAAGAAGGCTTCACAGAAGAGGTTCAGGCATGGCTCACGCTGGTGCACGCTCGGGCACGGCACCTGCGAGCTCTCATTGGCTGGGGAAATCTCCACCCAGAAGTGGTCCGAGCTTACAAAAATATCAAAATACAGTTAAAGGGCAGGAGCTCTGCAAACAGAGTCACCACCACACATGAGTAGAAGCCCATAGGTGATGATTAAGCAGGATTTCATTTGTATATGTCTATATTTTGTTTTGTTTGAAAATCCTCCAGATCCTACCTTTAAGTAATGATTATAGATAACCAATAATAAATCAGTAAATAAATAAAAATAAATAAATGAGTAAATAAATAACAAAAAATAATAGTACATCAGTAATTGATAATAGATAAAAAATAAAAATAAACCATATATTTTTAAATATCCGTGTCCATTCTGTCAGTGTTCCAATAAAAAGTCTGTCCTGTTAAAATTTTTGTTGACGAGCTGTAGAGACGAGTTAGATTAGTTTAATAATGAACTCTGTTACATCACACCACTGTTAGTGACCCCGTGTCTTGTGTCCCTCCCGTAGACTGCATCATCAACGACAACCACGACTACCTGTTGGAGTTCTTGGAGGGGCTGGCGGTGCCTGAACACAGCGCCACCATCCAGGACTGGGACACTGCAGGGGGCGTTTACCTGGACTACATCCGAGTCATAAAGACCCTGCAGGACATACAGCAGGTAGTGACGCTCAAACCTCACTTCCTGTTTCAAATTAAAATAAAAGTCCTCACTGTTTCAAACACGGTCTGGTCGTACACCAGGTTCTGACCTTGTCACTGTCGTGATTATGTTGGTGTTTAAAAAGCCAGTGTTGGTCGGCCTTGACTCAAAGCTCAAAGACTTCACTTCATCTTAAAATGTTTATTTGTTACCATGATGCAAAAGTTGTAGTTGAAGTATAACGTATCAGAAAATAAAAATACTGAAGCACTTGATGTTTGTGTTTCTGTTGACAGATGGAAAACGCCGGTTACGAGTTGGAGCGTCTCTACACGGACGTGACGTCTCTGTGCAGCAGGATTGAGCTCCTCCCCTGCAGCACGGCCAGAGACCGCCTCGCCCAATCAGGTAAGAGGACGACTCTTCAGCCGGAGACAAATCATCTGCGGCTTTTCGCTCCCAATGTTAACAACAGCAGCGTGATTCACCGACACACCTGATCTCTGATTGGCTGTTAGGAGGTGAGGATCAGATTTAAGATGAAAGAGGAAACGCATAAACACTGTGACACAACGGCAGTATGTGTCTGATTTATCTGACTTTATCTCATTCTCATGAATGCAATATCTCAAGAACGCATTGAGGAATATCTTTACATGTGGCACAAACGTCCACTTTGACTCAACGATGAACTGATTAGATTTTGGTGGTCAAAGGTCACCATGACCGTCCCATTCATGTGAACTCAATATCTCAAGAATGCTTTAAGGGAATTCCTTCAAATTTGGCACAAACGTCCTTTTGAACTCTGAATAGATTGTGCTAGTCAGAGGTCACAGATTCATCTGTGAAGGTAATATCTTAAGAAGGCCTTGAAGGAATTCCTTCATATATATATATATATATATATATATATATATATATAAAAACACCTTGTCTGTCTCATTCTTGTGAGCGCAATATCTCAAGAAAGTCCTGAGGAAATGTCCTCAGATTTGGTATTGGTGGTCTGTCTTTATTCTGAATTTGGTGGTCAAAGGTCACTGATGTCACAAAATATGTTTTTGGCCGTAACTCAGAAAATAATACACTAATCAGGACAAAACTTCACACAAATGTCTAACAGGATAAAATAATGAAGTCCAGAGGTCAAAGGTCAGCTTCCACGTGACATCATCATGTTCTGTAAAAACACTGACTCACTGTGACTCAAACTGTTAGTCATTTCAAATCTTCTGTCTGTATGAAGCCTCTATGTTTTACAAAATTTAGCTTCTTTGCAGCAACATCCATATGTGAAGCATCTTCTGTCATGGCTCCGTTTGAGTCTGACAGACGCGGACGTAAACTGCTAACGCAACTTGGCCGGTCTGTGGACGCAAACAACTGCAAGGTGGTAATTCTGTTTTTTTGGTTTGGTTTGGTTTTTGGGACTTTTTGCTTCAAACCGAAAATTAGACAGAAATACTACTAGGGAGAGATTCAGCTGACAAAGTCAAGTTGAGTAACTCCGGCACTGAAAGATTTCACAGAAGAAGACAGAGACTTCCTGCCTCGCAGTGGTGGTTGTTTTGTCTTCGTCGTTTGTTTGTGTAGATGGGAGTTCTGAATGAGAGCGTTCAGGTAGGTGGGTGAAGCCAGCTGTTGTTGTTTGGTTAGAAGAAAACTTGGAGACGTTTCCACAACACAAAACCTCTGCTAACAAAGCCTGCCCCCACCCCACTCTCCACCCCCCACCCCCCACCCCCCACCCCCTCCTCCTACCTCCATGCAGAAATGGCGAAGCGCGTGGCCAACATCCTGCGGGTGGTGCTGAGCCTGCAGCAGGGCGACACAGCCTCTGACTCCCTCAGCATCCCGCTCATCCAGCTGGCGCCGCACATCACCCGCCTGCCGATGCCGGAGGACTACACGCTGGAGGAGCTGCGAGGCCTCACGCAGTCGTACCTGCGACAGCTCATCGTCAGCCAGTGAGAACAGGAAGCAGGACGTGTTGTTCACATCAGATAAATGATAAAACTTCAGCTGCTCAAACATCATGAGACTCTGAGAGCTTTTCCAAATAAAGGAGTAACAACAAACTGACGTTTGTTTCTGCGGAGGACGATTTGATTCTGGAGTTTATTTGCTTCAGTTCTAGACGCCGTCTGTTCAAGCTTCTTCAGCACTGAAAAATAAAAACAGGCACAAAGCTGCGATACTTCATTCCTCTTCATCTGTGTGCATCTGTCTCTTCAGGGGAGAGTTTTAAAAGAAACAACAGGAAGTGACAGGAAATGACTCCCAACTATAAATAACCTCCTCTCTACAACATGGCAGTCAACCATGAAGCTAACATGTCACTCTGTTGTCAGTCAGCGTCAGTTGATAGACAGGTGTCTCACCCCGCTGCCACCAACTCTGTTAATCAAAACTTAGTTAAATGTAGGTTGTGACATCGAGTGACCAAAATTCAACATCAGAATGTCAAATGTCAACATAAATTTGACGTAAAGTACTGACGACAGATGACGTCGAAACCAACAACATGTTTGTGTTGTGTTGTTAAATAAAAAAATCTAACGTCTTTCAGTCGTCCCATGCTAATGTCGTCCTGGTAATGTTCGGAGAACAAAGACCAACAAAACGTTGTCATGGTAACATCCATAACATCATCAACCTGATTTTCATTCCAACCAAAATTTGACATCTTTCTGACCTCATATTGACGTCCAGTGTCAACTGGGTAACTGGTCAACTGATGGAACCAGTGAATGCTTCTACTGGTTTCCATTCACTTCTGTAGATTTGAAAATCAATCAGAAGATTCTGGAAACTTCACCTGTGATCATCGAGTCTGTTCAGTGACATCAAGGTTGTATTTTAGTAGTGGGATAATTTACCACAGATGTTCAGAACAGTCTGTAGTTAACGTAACACAAGGAATTAATTTCAGCAGTGTTGAAGATGTGAGATCAGAAAATACGACCAAACATCGTCCAGGTTTCAGCTGATATGTTATTAATACAGATGAAGTTCACTGTGATAGACGATAAAACTCAGTCTGCTGATAGATGTTCATACTCTACGAACTGTCACCAATATTAAAATTACACCTATTTTTCTAGTAGTTATTAAAACATGCAAACACACAGGTGTGGTCTTTTTTTAAAGGAGCAGTTCATCACTTTGAGTGTTGATGTTCAGGATTAAAGTTACACACTGAGTCATTTCCAAGTTCTGTTATTGTTGTTTACTCTGGAATTCTCCCCCAGAACTCCGGCTTCTTTAACTCTTTACATGACAAGTTTGGTATTTTTCAACCTGGAACCTGATTTCCCGTGTTTTTGTTTTTAAGTGACACATTGGTCCGTTATTGAGCCGTCACTTTACGCCCACGAAAAGTGTTTGTTTTTGCCACATATCCCGGCAGAGATAGATGGGCGTATCCCTGCAACCCTCGTCCACAAGAAGTTTTTGTCACTGACAGGCTCAGATTGTTGTTCTAAGTGTCTGACAGCATTATGAAAGGATCTCTACAGAGATAGAGCTTTGTGTTAAAGAGTTAGATCCTTTTTGTTTAACCAGAAACAGCCCTGAAATCAACGTCACCAAACCCACCAGACTACATTTAAATTAACACTTATTTTATCGTCAAAAAACACTTCAAAGTCGACATAAACAAAATTAAACTGACAGAAACCATCTTGGTTTGTCTTTCCACTGTTCCAACAATCACCAGCTCTGGTTTGGTTGAAATTAACCCTTAATTCACCAGTTAGATGTGACAACATTCTACCTCCATACACTAAAATATTTAAATGGAGTCTTTTGGGTTTGGTGATGGTGATTTCAGGGCTGTTTCTGGATCTTAAGCAACCATGCAAAGCTCTTTCTCTGTAGGGATCATTTCCATAATGTTGTCAGACACTTGTAACCACAACAACAATCTGAGTCTGTCGGTGTCAAAAACAAACATTTTTACCAGATGTTACTTTTGTGGCTGTCGGCTGCAGCGCTTCCTCTCAGCACTGTAGACTAGGGTTACGACGATATACTGTTTTCAAGGTATGCTGTGGTATAAAAGTTGATGGTTGTCATAGCATGTTTACTTATCTGCGATATTGGGGAAAAAAATGCAACTGGATGGAGAACGTCAGCTCTGTTTACAAAATAGTTTAAGTTATAGTAAAAAGTTAAACATTTGTTCAGCCAACAGGAACCCTTCTGTTTTATTCCTTTAAGGCTCGTTCTGACTAATAAGATATTTTGGATATTTCCTGATACAGTTATTACACCGTGAAAATCTGGTACAATCCTAACTGGGCCAATGTCAAAAAATATTGTTCCGTTTAGCCACTTAAACACAAAAACATAATAAATAGGTTAAAAATACCAAACTTATTGTTAAAGAGAGAGTATTTTGTCCCTGTGTTTGAACAGTGTCTTTGTGACGGAACTACAGTGTGCTTACAAGCGAGTAAATGTAACTCTCAAATTCTCATTTGACCCCAATGAAAGTGCCGCGTTTGCATTAGTGATTAGCTCTAAAATAAACCTGTCTCTGACTGCTTTTTTTTTTAAGTTTTGTTTTTATTCCAAGTAAATAAAAACAGCAGTTAGCTTAGCGTAGCGTGACAGCAGCATTTGTTTATCTGTCCATATGTGAATAAAGATCTAAATATTAAAAAGACGAGCGCTGATGTCAGACAGACGGGTGGTTTTGTTTCGGAGAGCTCAACATGCAAATTGTAAAATGTGTGATGGTCTATTTTTGTAGATTTTTTCAGTTTGGTTTGAATGTAAATCTGAAGTGTGAGCGCACGTAAACCAGAGGTAAACAAGTATTATTATTAATATTATTTTTTATTATAATTAGTACTTCGTTATAGTTTGTCGTCAGACTTTCTGAAGTGAAGAGTTTCCTTCTAAAACGAGCTGCCAGCCGGAGATTTCACTGCGTGTAATTGTATAAATATTGTATATTTTTGGAAAATCAAACAGGGACTATCAGGTCGTTTTTATTCTCCACCTTTAATAATTAATGAACTGGATGCAAAGTGCTTTAGAATGAAACTCTTCACTTATTGATTGACTGATTATTATGTTTTGGTTGTAAACAAACTGTCAGCTCGCCAACAATGTTTTTTCTTTTGTTTGTTTTTCAAAGTAAAATCAGTTTTGTTGTTTCTCAGCCGACCGGATGCTCGATATGTCGGTTTATTCTCCTCTTCAACACAAACTGTGTGTGTGTGTGTGTGTGTCTGTGTGTGTCTGTGTCTGTGTCTGTGTGTATAGTTTATATGGATGATACTGCTGTGTGTGAGTGTGTGTGCATGTTTCCTGATGATTTTGTTGATGATATTTTTTAATAAAGTCAAGTAGAAATAAAGTTTTTTTCATGGTATTTTTGGATCTCAAGATTTATTTTGGTTTTTTTTACAGCTACAAAACACGAGGTAGACTCTTTAGTCTGATTTTGATTTACCTCCAAAACACTAGTTGGTGGAGGGGTTTCTGTGAAGTGCTGTAAAGTTTATTTGATTCAGAACACACATTAAACACACAGTAAACACACAAACACATTAAACACACAGTAAACACACAAACACATTAAACACACAATAAACACACATCAAACACACATTAAACACAGTAAACACACATTAAACGCATCAAACACAGTAAACACATTAAACGCATCAAACACAGTAAACACATTAAACACACATCAAACACAGTAAACACATTAAACACACATCAAACACAGTAAACACATTAAACACACATCAAACACAGTAAACACATTAAACACACATCAAACACAGTAAACACACATTAAACACACATCAAACACAGTAAACACATTAAACACACATCAAACAGTAAACACACATCAAACACACAAACAGTAAACACACATCAAACACAGTAAACACACATTAAACACAAATCAAACACAGTAAACACACAAACAGTAAACACACATTAAACACACATTAAACAGTAAACACACATCAAACACAGTAAACACACAAACACAAATCAAACACAGTAAACACACATTAAACACAGTAAACACACATCAAACACACATTAAACGGTAAACACACATTAAACACACATCAAACACAGTAAACACATTAAACACACATCAAACACATTAAACAGTAAACACACATTAAACACACATCAAACAGTAAACACACATTAAACACAAATCAAACACAGTAAACACAATAAACACACATCAAACACACAAACAGTAAGCACACATTAAACACACATCAAACACAGTAAACACACATTAAACACACATCAAACAGTAAACACATTAAACACACAATAAACACATCAAACACACAATAAACACATCAAACACAATAAACACATCAAACTCAATTAACACACAATAAACACATTAAACACACAATAAACATCAAACACATATTAAACACAAACACATCAAACACATTAAACACACATTAAACATGGCTTCATAGAGACACTTTCAAACACAAATCAGCTTCACTATAACTCACAGCATTCACAGACAAACACTTGTCTTTATCTGGACACATTTTCCCCACAAATACAACATGCTAACGTTATTAGCACAAGCCTATGGCATTTTACATTGTATAAATTAGCCTAGCAGCTAGCAAACTTTTCCTATTAGTACTCATCTGAAGCCAGGGACAACAGCAACATTTAACAAAGGTAACGTTACAAAATTCAGCTCCATTACAACTCACAAGGTTCACTGACAAAACTGACAAAAAAAAATTGCTGTTTTTACTACATTCATTCAAACAGTTTCCAGTAGGTTGCTCGCTGCTAAAAATGTCTGGCCCATCATTATGTTCCAGTTTTAAAATCCGCCCCAGTTGAATGTTCATCTCCGTCCCAACCCTCACCTATGGTCATGAGCTCTGGGTAGTGACCAAAACACTGACGTCACAGATACAAGCAGCTGAAATGAGTTTCCTCTGTAGGGTGTCTGGGCTCAGCCTTAGAGATAGGGGGAGGAGTCAGACATCTAGAGCCAAAAACGCCAAAAAAATAATCTAAACATTTGAAAAGAGATGGCTATGAGACAAAACAAAACTTCACTTATTGTTTTGTCATGGTTAAAGAAATAAATAACCATCAAACACAACACTGAGAAGTCTTCAGTGTCCTCAACATCCATTCATTCATTCAGATGACTGTTGTTTGCTTTGTTAGTTTATTACACATTGATGGGTGCTTTTTTAAATTTTACATTTGGTTTAATTTTCTTCAGCTGCAGCAGAAACACAAAACCTCTAGTTCCAAGTTTTCTGAGTCCAAATCTGCCCAAGTACCTGCAGTTAGTAACTCGGTCAAAGTACAAGCTTTTAACAAAAAGGCCTCAACAGTCAAAGTGGGTTATCCACCATGAGTGGCTGTTTTATTAAAAAAAGAAGAAGTCAGCTACTGAAGCACCCGGAATATCACACAAAGACAGAATACATAAACCACCCTGATGAAACAGCTTCACACTGTGTTTATGTTTTTTAACAGGAACCTGCTGAAAAATGGTGTGTAATGGAGTCAGGACAGTTTTAACTGGAACACACAGTATTAACTGATGTATTAAGAAATCCTCAGTACTGGATGTAAACAGAGTTGGTTCAATGTGCAGTTTAGTTACACCTTTTTCATTTCAATGATTTTATTTCCTTGAATTTTTGCATCTGCTGTGAGTGGCAATTCAAAGAACAGTCTCAGCGCTAAATCGTCATCCGCTCTGAAGCCGAGTGTGTTCGCCAGAAGTCGAGTTGTGATGAAGAACGTCTGCGCCTGGTCGTTGAACTCGACCTCCAGGTGAGTGTTTGTCTTATTGGACATTTTCAGTCTCAGTATTTTAATCCTCCCCGTCTGGACAGGAGCACTTTGGACCTGGATGAAGACAGATCGATACTCAGAGTGAAGGTTTGGAGAGTTCAGAGGTGAGAGGAACGTCTGACTCTCAGTGTCCTCAACATTTACATTATGGGATGTTTGTTCATATTCTTTTTATTTTCTATTTGTTGAAAATGTTTTTGCATCGGCTGATTAGGATGAAGTTTAAGGGTGCTTTCAGACCTAGAGTCGTCTCCTTTGGTCTGAATCAGGGACTCATGTTGTTCCAAAGTTGTATTACTGCTTAGAGTTGGTTTGTGCAAGATAAATGTGACACTTTCTAATGTCACAATGGAGGGACAACTACGCAGGTTGATTTTAGTGCTGCTCATCGTGGACTATATTGCTGTCATTGTTCATTTTAGTCAAGCCATACAGTTTGAAAAAGAGGCACGGCTCCAACTAGAAAACCTGCCCAAACAAACTGCACTGAAGGGTTTGACTGGACTGAAACAAGGCAGGTGTGAAAGCAACCAAACTTTTACTGACACAGAGGAGACACATGACAAACTAATGTTAGCTTCAGTAGATCAGAGACATCTCTGAGCTACCTTGGGGGTTTTGGTGGATTCAGCAGGTTTCAGGGAAGAATTTTGCATCTCCTGTTTCGGCTCCACGACTCCAGCAGGATAAATCTGAACAAACCATAAGATTAAAACAAATAATTAATTATCAGATATTGGAAGCAGCTCTCAGTATAATACAAATGTTTGTGGTGTTGAATTAGAGTTTCTACAATAAATCTTAGTTGAGACTTAGAGGAGTGAAACGACTGTTAGCCTGCAGTGGTTTTAGTACCTCAGTACTGAGGTATCTCAGTAAACTGTCAGCTGATTTCATCTCTCTCTCTCTCTCTCTCTCTCTCTCTCTCTCTCTCTCTCTCTCTCTCTCTCTCTCTTAATATATTATTATTAATTATAATATTACTTTCATTAATGTTGTAAGCTACTGTCATTACTGTCTGTCCTGCATCTCTCTCTCTCTCTCTCTCTCTCTCTCTCTCTCTCTCTCTCTCTGTCTCTCTGTCTCTCTCTCATTGTGTCATACGGATTACTGTTTATTATGTTGATCTGTTCCCTACGACATCTATTGCAGGGTTTTTTGGGGAGTTTTTCCTGATCAGCTGTGAGGGTCCAAAGGACAGAGGGATGTCGTATGCTGTAAAGCCCTGTGAGGCAAATTGTGATTTGTGATATTGGGCTTTATAAATAAAATTGATTGATTTAGGACAGGTTTGTTTTTGAACTTTCAGACTTTTTGGTTCGATCCAAACCAAAACTACAAGTGTGAAACCTTCTTGGACCAAACAGCTGAACGTTTGGTAATGAAAATAAGTGTTCTTGGCCCAGTGGCACGCAGGTGATAACAAGAGCATAGGTGGTGACAATGATGGGAGGTAGGTGATAAGGACCACTGGAGTGTAGGTGACAACAACAGGAGGTAGTTTACAACAGAGAGTGTAGGTGATGATGGCGACACCTCAGGGCACTGTGATAAGTCCTACAGTGTTCATAAGAGCCCTGTTTCCACTGAACAGTATGTTGCTGTACAGTTTGTTGTGTTTTTTTTTTTCCGTTCCCACAGTGAAAGTTGTGGATGGTCCCAACAGAAGCGTTCCTTAGCGTCCCCATGTTTGGTCCCCCCTCTGTTGGGGTACCTAGCACACAGATCTGGTACTAAAAGGTGGAGCTAGAAACCCTGCAGTCTGATTGGTCAGTAGAGGACGCTCACTCTGGTTTTATGTAACCTCTGTTCATACATCAGTAAACTACAACTATAAAATGAAAGAGAAAAAAATCACTTCATTCACTGGGCCGACTGCCGGCAACTTTTAAGGTGGAACGTTAACTTGTAATGTTACTCAATGCATGAGTTGATGACGTGAATCCATCAGCACACCTTAAATTTCACTGTGACAACTTTGACCATCACTTTAGTTTTTATATGACACACACTTTTAGTAATGACTTTAAAAATATAGATTGATTTGGAGCGGATTATGTGAAGGTCATATATTCTAATCCTCACTTCCTGTGGGCTACAGCAACACTAAACCCCTGAGCTTGCCTGAGAAGGACTAAATGCACAAAGCTGCTATTTTTAAATATCCCATGGAGAGAGACTCTCACTGCAGCCTGTTGTATTTTGTTGTGAAAATGTGGGCGTGCAGCCTCGTTCTGTGGACGATAAACCAGGTGCAGACTTCCATCTGTGTCACCGCTGATGAGGAAATACAGCGAGTGCTGGACGGAGCAGTGAGTGACAACAACCCCGCCCACATTTAAGAGGACTGTCTGAACACACCCAGGGTCTAGGTACCATGAAAGTAAAAACAAGGCTAAGTGTGACAAGTGTTAACAATGAACAACCAGCTGAGCTGAAAATAGAATCAAACACAAGCAGATGTTCGCCTCAGTAGATCAGAGATGTTTCAGCAGCTACCTGGGAGGTTTTGGTGGATTCAGCAGGTTTCTCTGTTTTCTGTTTGGGCTTCACAACTCCAACATGATCTAAAATACAAAACAAAAACAGTTGGGCATTTA
This sequence comes from Cromileptes altivelis, assembly GCA_013133815.1. Classification (NCBI taxonomy): domain Eukaryota; kingdom Metazoa; phylum Chordata; class Actinopteri; order Perciformes; family Serranidae; genus Cromileptes; species Cromileptes altivelis. Next base: position 40,835,687 of record CM023143.1, read on the forward strand.
GAACCACAGCAACTGAAACAGGTGAATAATAACAAAACAAAGTGGTTAAAATAACATGATTATAGATAGAAATGTACATTAAATGACCATTATTATGCCTTAGTGTTTGATTTAAGTGCCTCTGTATGTGTGTGTGTGTGTGTGTGTGTGTGTGTGTGTGTGTACCTACCAGCTGCAGGTTTTTGCTTCTTGGCCATTGATCCTGAGTCAGCTGCCAGTTTGCTCATAGTCACTAAAAAAAGACATTTTAACAAACTTAAAGTCACACGAATCACAGAGATGTTGTGCTAAAAAGGCTCGGAATGACCCGAGAAACGTGACAAAGAGCTCAAGGCGTCAACCTGCCCTCTGAATTTCCCAGATCCAATCTGATTGAGCATTTGCGGGACGTGCTGGTACCCCACCTCAAAACCCAAAAGACTCAAAAGATCTGTTGCCAACGCCGTGGTGCCAGACACCACAGGACACCCCCAGAGGACTGGAGGAGCCAGAAAAACTTGGGACGTACCGGCACGTCCCACAGATGCTCGATCAGATTGGATCTGTGTGTGTGTGTGTGGACCTACCAGCTGCAGGTTTTTGCTTCTTGGACACTGATCCTGACGCGCTAACACTCGAGCTCACCATCTCTGAAAAACATTTTAAAAAGGTAAACACAGAAACTGAAAATTATTCTCTGACTTCTTCAGAATCGTCTGAGCCTGTTTGTCTGCTTTGTTCAAACGTCCACACTGTCACACAGTCATAGTATGTCTTCAGTGGTTCAGTGTGTGTGTGTGTGTGTGGACCTACCAGCTGCAGGTTTTCGCTTCTTGGTCATTGATCCTGAGTCAGCTGCAGGTTTGCTCATAGTCACTAAAAAAAGACATTTTAACAAAGTTAAAGTCACACGCTGCGGGAAACCATTAGTTCAACTGATCCACTGACAATTGAGAGTTGAGTGATAAAAGTTGTCTATATCTATGAATGATTGCTGTATTTGTTTGTGCTTTTATTTATTGAACTGGGAGCTGTAAACTGAATTGCCCACACAGGATAAATAAAGTTTTCTGAACTGAACTGAACAAATCAAAGAGATGTGTTAAAAAGTATTTTTATTGACGCTGAATAACACACGTGACGTCTGAACAGTTCTGTGTGTTTAACAGTCACAAGTCTAAATGTGAAACTTTGTCACTGATGATATCAAATATACAGAAAACTTTTTCAGTAATTAACCGAGGAACGTGACAAAGAGCTCAAGGCATCAGACTGCCCTCCGAATTCCCAAATGCCCCAGATCCAATCTAACTGAGCATCTGTGGGTACATATATATATATGTGTGTGTGTGTGTGTGTGTGTGTGTGTGTGTGTGTGTGTGTGTGTGAGAGAGCCTACCAGCTGCAGGTTTTTGCTTCTTGGCCACCAGTCCTGACGCACTCTTATTTTTGGTTGTCGTCTCTGAAAAACATTTTAAAAGGTGAACACAGAAACTGAAAACAATTCTCCGACCTCTTCAGAATTGTCTCAGGCTGTTAGTCTGGAGTTTGTAATGTGTAAATAGAGCCATCTGCTGGGCTTTTATTGTGAAGTTTAAGCAGAGTTTATTCTGTGCAGATATCACAGATGTCTGGGAGGAGACCCTCGGTGAGAACACATTATCTCAACAGGTGGAGTCTGAACCTGGATTTGATTCACTTTTCTGGTTAGTTTCTGTCTTTGTTCTGTGCTGCGACTTCTCCTTGTTCCTCCATTTGGAATAAATTATGCTGTTTAAATAAGGTTTTGCTTGCTCCATCGTCTGAACTCACTTTTTTCTTTCTGACGTTGTTTCTTCAGTTTCTCCACGAAGGGGCGCAGGTGCTCCTGGACAGCAGCATCATTCCTGGGTAACTGCTTCATCTCTTTGTCTATGACAGTGATGGACCCCTCTGTCCCGTAGTACTGGATGATTATGTACGGGATCTCTTCTCTGGTCTTGTCCGTCTTCACACCTTGAGGAATTTTGACCAGGTTGAACATCAACTTCCTGAACTGCGGCTCGGTCAGCTCCTCCAGGATGGAAGTCAGAGCTGTTTTCCACTTTGTCTCAAAAATCTTCAGCGACATCTGAAACACAGAGAGACCAAAGAACAAGAGAAAGTTTCCACATTAAAAACAGAAAATACTTGAGAGTATTGTTGCTGATCAATTGACTGCCCAACTTTCTGCTAATAATCTCTTTGACAACTTTCAATCTGGCTTCCGCTCCTGTCATTCTACTGAAACTGCCCTGACTAGAGTTGTCACTGACCTGCTGATCACTGCAGACTCTGGATCAGCTTCCTTACTTTTAATTCTTGATTTGAGTGCGGCTTTCGATACCCTAGATTACTGTGTGCTTTTAAATCGGTTAGAGCATTGCGTTGGTGTCATGGTTCCAGTCTTATTTATCTAGCAGATCCCAATGTGGTAGTTTTAATAATTCTTTTTCTGAATGTTCTACTGTCATCTCTGGTGTGCCCCAGGGTTCTGTCCTTGGCCCTCTGTTGTTTTGTATTTACATGCTCCCTCTGGGCAAGATCTTTTCAGAATATGGCATTAAGTTCCATTGCTATGCGGATGATATGCAGCTGCACATGCCGCTGCAGCCAAATGACCCCTCCCAAATCCAAAATTTAGAGGCATGTGTATCCCAAATCAAACTTTGGATGTGTCACAACTTCCTTATGCTTAATGCTGCAAAGACTGACTTATTATTTTTGATTCGGCTCTGACTTTTCAGCCTCATATCAAGGAAATCACTAAGACAGCATTTTTTCATCTACGTAACACAGCCAAAATCCACCCTGTTTTATCTTTCCGAAACGCTGAGATTGTTGGTCATGCTCTTGTGTCCTCTAGACTGGATTATTTTCTCTGGCCTCCCTAGCTGTGCTATCAGAAGTCTTCAGCTTGTGCAGAATTCAGCCACCAGACTTTTGACAAGAACCAGTAGATATAGCCACATAACTCCTGTCCTGGCTTCACTGGCAGCCTGTTCAGGCTAGAGGTGATTTTAAAGTTCTTCTTTTAACTTATAAGGCCTTAAATGGACTTGCACCATTGTATTTAACTGAACTACTTACACTCTACCTTCCGCCATGTCCTCTTCGCTCTCTTAATTTGCACCTACTTGTCATCCCGTTGGTTAATAAGAAGTCAGCTGGCTGTAGGGCCTTCTCTTACCGTGCTCCTTATTTGTGGAATGGCCTCCCATTAGTTATTAGAGAAGCTACCTCCACTGCAATTTTTAAATCCCGTCTTAAAACACACCTTTTTACTCAGTATTTCGGTTAGTCTAATTTGTAACTGTTTTATCACTGTCTTTTTGTGCTTTTATTATTGTTTTTATTGTTTAGTCTTTTATTGTACTTGGTTTTTATTGTAAAGTGTATTGAGACCATGTACCATGGTGATTTTGCACTTTAAATAAATTGATTGATTGATTGATTGATTGATTGAAGAGGTGGATGACAACAACACCAGTGAGGAGGAAATCACACTGACTGCTGTAACACAGAAAACACACCGACCAGGCATAACATTATGACCACCTGCCCAATATTGTGAAGGTCCCCCTTTTGCTGCCAAAACAGCCCTGACCCGTCGAGGCATGGACTCCACTAGACCTCTCACGGTGTGCTGTGGTATCTGGCACCAAGACGTTAGCAACAGATCTTTTAAGTCCTGTAAGCTGCAAGGTGGGGTCTCCATGGATTTGTCCAGCACATCCCACAGGTGCTCGATTGGATTGAGATCTGGGGAATTTGGAGGCCAAAGCAAAACCTCAGGCTCGTTGTTGTGTCCCTCAGACTATTCCTGAACCATTTTGCTTTGTGGCAGGGCACATTATCCTGCTGAGAGAAGCTACTGCCATCAGGGAATATCATTTCCATGCAAGGGTGTACATGCTCTGCAGCGATGCTTAGGTAGATGGTACGGGTTAAAAGTATCATCCACATGGATGGCAGGACCCAAGATTTCCCAGCAGAGCATTGCCCAAAGCATCACACTGCCTCCGCCGGCTTGCGTACTTCCCACAGTGCATCCTGGTGCCATGTGTTCCCCAGATAAGCGACGCACACTGACCCGGCCACTCGTGATGTAAAAGAAAACATGATTCATCAGACCAGGCCACCTTCTTCCATTGCTCCGTGGTCCAGTTCTGATGCTCACGTGCCCATTGTTGGTGCTTTTGGTGGTGGACAGGGGTCAGCATGTGCACCCTGACTGGTCTGTGGCTTTGCAGCCCCATACGCAACAAACTGTGATGCACTTTGGCATCACAATTTGGCCCTTGTCAAAACGCGCTCAGATCCTTACGCTTGCCCATTTTTCCTGCTTCTAACACATCAACTTTGAGGACAAAATGTTGACTTGCTGCCTGATATATCCCACCCACTAATAGGTGCCATGGTGAGGAGATAATCAGTGTTATTCACTTCACCTGTCAGTGGTCACACTGTTGTGCCTGATCGGTGTATGTCATGTATTCATATTTACACCTCAAAGAGAACTCTGTATTTCATTTGTTCCTGTGGAGGGACTCATCTGACAGCCTGACAGCATAACATCTGTTAAATCTCACAACCCAACTGTTGAAGCTGGTTTATGTAACACTTACTGTACCCTCTGCCTCTTAACTGTTTTTATTTATCACTTTGTGTGTGTGTGTGTGTGTGTGTGTGTGTGTGTGTGTGTGTGTGTGTGTGCCCACGTCACGTCTCTTGTTCTGTTTGACCCTGGATGTTTTGAAAGGTGCCTGTCAAATTAAATGTATTTTTTTAAATTATTATTAACTAACTGTGGGTCACAGCCATTAAAACTGAAGTTCAATACAGAGCAGACAGAACGAACATCATCTACTAACTGTAAATCTTATTTCTGACATTTCTTCTCACTTCACCACTTTAATTTTACTGCTAGCTGAATATAAAATAAAATACAATAGTTTTACAAGCAGCAGCTGTGCTCCGAAAATCTGCGGAGGCACAGATTCTGTACGGACTTGCTGATAACATGTTCAGTCACTACAGGCAGTGCTGGAATGTAACTAAGTACACATCAGCGTATGCATCAGCCATGTTGAGTCCAAACCTTTGACCCTTCAACAACATCATTACCTTCACAGGGCAAAGTAACTGATCGTGTTACTGGCTGACACAGGAAATGAAGGTATGAATACTTGACATCTTTTCTTTGTTCCACCCTCCAGTTTGATGCTGTATGTGTAATGATGTGTTTAAGGATCTGATCTGACAGAAGATTAACCTTTAAAGAGATAAAAGTTTCTGGTTCATACTCACTTTCTCCTTTTCTTCACAACAGACAGTTTTATTCTGTAAATCAACAGCAGGCATCAGATCGAGTTGCTCTCAGTGGAACAGCGTCACAACTTGCTTGTGGCAGATACCAACTTCAGTCAGGTTTTGCTGCCACTGCCGCCGCCACCGCTGCCACCCTGCTTATCTGGAAGAAGTTATCAGATATACCTTGATTTTTATTTTTTTTTTTAATCATCAATTATTTTTGCCAACCTTGACGGTTAATCCTCCCCAACAATCAGCTCTAACCACTGTTTCCCCTCCAGTGATCGATGGTTTAGTCCACATGCAGAGAACAGAGCGGGAAACAAAGTGAGTGTGTACTTTCAGTTTGTGTAAAAACTAAATAGCACAGAGTGTTTTGTGGTCTGAGTTGTTACAAAGCGAGCTGATGACTTGTTCCAGCAGCGATAGTCAGTTGTTCAGCCTCAGTCTGTGGCTGAAGAACGATTCAGACACTTTACTTCTGTAAATGCAGTTTTACTGTACTGTAAAACAAATACTGTGCTACAAGTCGAAGTACTGCTTTTTAAATTTTAATTAGGAGTAAAAGCATTAGCAATTAAAATGTATTTAAAGTACCAAGAGTAAAAGTACTTTTGATGCAGAATGGCTCCAGTTCACATCCTTAAAGGAGCCACAGAGTGTGGCCGACTGTATGTTATTATTGCATCATTAACTGAGGAGCTCATTCAGGACTCACACAAACCACATAGCTCTGAAATGGTGCATTTGTTCAGCTGATGTTTGAATCCAAAACCACTCAGAATAAGTTCATTCAACATGTGGACACCATCCCTAAATCAACTTCAGTCAATATGCTGCCCAACTGCACGAGTTACATTCAGAAACAAAAAGATAAAGAGGTTTATTATTTTGTTGTTAAAATAATTCGTTGTAACATAAAGTGATGAACACACTCTGTCTCTTAATTCTAAGATAAACACTGCAGAACAATTCCACTCTCTGACATATTGTATATTTCATAATAATAATAATATTTGTACATTAATCAGCATCGCTCTGGCTCCCTCGTCAAAAAGCAAACGGGATCTTTCCATTGAATTTTTGCAGAAAAATAAAATCCATGGAAAACAAACACTGATATGTCCACATTTTGTTCAGCAGGACAATCTTCACAATTGAACGCCACTTTTAGGATTATTGAAGCCTAAATCTGTTAGCAGCTAGTTAACGTTAGCTGTTAGGTGTTAAGCTAGATTTATGTGAACATTTAAACTGGTGCGGTGGTGTGTCTGTGTCTCTCTGCAGTTACACCTCCAAAACACTAGTCGGTGACAGAGGTTTCTGTGAAGTGCTGTAAAGTTTAGTTGATTCAAAACACACATTAAACACACATTAAACATGGCTTAACAGAGACAGTTTCAAACACAAATCAGCTTCACTATAACTCGCAGCATTCACAGAAAACACTTGTCTTTATCTGGACACATTTTCCCCACAAATACAACATGCTAACGTTATTAGCACAAGCCTATGGCATTTTACATTGTATAAATTAGCCTAGCAGCTAGCAAACTTTTCTTCTACTCATATTTCAGCCAGGATAAATCACACACAGTGTGTGGAGGCTTTATTGTCTTCACAATTTATTGTTTCTTATCTGTGAAATTAAAGTAAATCAAAGCTTTGTTTCCACTGAGGGAAATGGTTTCAGCTCACAGAGACAGACAGGAGGTCTGCGTCACTGTGACACTGTGGAGTTATATTAATGGGGAGGTGCACGTCAGGCTATAGCTTAGGGTACGGCATAGACTCTACATCAACTCAGAGCCTGCACTGTAGGTACGGTGTCGATTGATGCATAAGTATAAATCCTGCTGCAGCTGTGAAAGTCTCTTCAGACTTGTGGTGACCACAGACCTTATTTCAGACATCTAACCCTAAACCCTCTGACTTTGAGACGAGGGACGAGAGTGATGACATTTGAACTCATTTCCAGGTTTTCGGACTCGTTCCTGGCGAGCTCCATTTTGTTATGCTCAAGAAGTTAATGACAAGCAGACAGTGTTAGCTAGCTAGCACTGTAGCTGGTTGAAAAGTTGTGCACATTAAATTATATTACACAGATATTAACCAAAGAAAACAAGACACATTGATGCTTGAGAAATGTTTTAATCTTTCCTCAAGACGATGAATTATTTTCCAACATGTTGCTGTCAGCTGAACACACACTCTCTCCAATATGGCAGCGCCATTAATGCATTGCTGCAACAGGCTGATACAGTCAATGTTAATGTTAATAATAATAATAATAATAATACATTTTATTCATAATGCCCTTTTCATCAAAAGATCTCAAAGTGCTACAGGTTAAAAACAAAGAAAGATTAAAAAAAAAGGAATAGGAGGGAATAAAAACAAGATGAGCAGTTATTTAAAAGGTTTTAAACAAAAACAGATCTTTGTCAACATTCTTTAATCCACAAATTTAAGGGATCTTTACAAAAAATGTTTGTGTATGTAAAAAATCCATCCAGTGTGTTTTTAGCTGTGCTCCCTGTTCATGTTTTTCTTACATCTGTTCAACAGCTGTAATTTTGGTAATTTTCTGTCCTTGTATTTCTGCATCTGCTGAGAGTGGCATTGTATTAAGGAGACTTTCTTTAAAATCTCCCTTCAGGTCGAAGCCAAATGCGTTTGCCAGAAGTCGAGAGGCCACAACCAACGTGCGCACCTGTTGGTTGAAATCTGCCTCCAGGTGAGTCTCCTTCTTCGTGGCTTTAATGATTCCCATAACCTGAATCTTCGCATTGTAGGTGCCGACACTTTGAACCTGCGTAAAGATAGATTGACATTAACAGACAGAGTTCAGGATATGATGAAAAATACATTTAAAACCATTTGATAAGTGTTTCAACACCTAACAGCTCATAGCCTGAGTAGTGAAGAGGGTGTGATGTCTGATTTAGATGTTCTTTGTTCCACAGATTAAACAACAAACATGGGCGACTGGTGACTTGGAGAGAAGCGGAGCGGAGAGATCACAGGTACCTTGTCAATTCTGGTGTATACAGTTGAGTCCAGCGAAATGTTGTCATAGTACTTCTTGGTCTTCATGTTGGAAACCTTAATGACATCTCCGGGTGATAATCCTTTGCACTGCTCGGTGGCGTCGCCCCACATGCAGATCCTGATGGAATCGGTCTCATCTTCCAGCTGGAAAGTTTGCTTCTTTGACTTCTCCCGTTTGTGCTTCACCTTAACTTTTTCCACAAGATCAATCTGAACAAACACAAGATTAAAACAAAACTGCAGATAAAGCGTAGAAATCACTCTTATTAACTAGATACTCATGAGCTGGGAGGGTTACACAGTTAACTGATTAATTAAATGAGATCAGTGAGTCCAGTCAGTCCTTTAGTTACAGTAAGACTGAGTAAAGTCCATACGTGACAGTGCGTAGACATCAATTACAGAGCAGTTACACATCGTGGTGAGCTGTAAATTCTCTGGTTCAAACTCACCTCTGTGACGGTTCCTTCCACAGTCACTTCGGTCCTGTCAGCAGCTGATTTGGCTTCTTTAATGGAGTAAACTGGGCTGTCAGGATAAATCAGCTTCTGTGCTTCCATCTCCAGCTGCTCTGGGACATCGACAGAACGTGTCTGTGATACAATGCTAGATGTGGTAACCTTAGGACCAGACTCATCTTGTATTAGCTTCCTGAACAAGTAGGAGCTCCCCTCCTTTAATTTTTTATCGTGATCTTTTCCGTATACCGTCATTTTAATGCTGCCTGTTTCATCTGCAACCCCCAGATAAAATAAACACTTTTTCTCTTTCGCTCTGGTTCTGTATGTGCGCAGCCCGGATTTCTGAACAACTTTTGCAGCAATGAATTGTGTCTCAAGGATTCCGGTGGATTTCACATCACAGATGGATATCTTCTGTATAGAGGAGAGAAAAAATCTGCGTTAGTGTAATTAGTGTAACATATCTCTATGTGGTAAAAGTTTGTGTTGATATGACATCATATAGGCTCTGACAGTATTAATAGTAAGTAGTTAGTAAGTTTACACAACAGTTTCTGTATGTTTTGAACAGTGTATGGACTATACTGAGGTTATGTTTATATTTACTTTATTTATGTGTTAGCATGCGGGCACAAGCTATTTACATCAAGCCCAATCAGTCTTTTTTCAGCATTGGCAGTATAAAAACAAAATCAGGGAGTGCAGCAAAATGCCGCCTACCTACTTTTGTTTATACAGAATGTGCCTCTTTCAGGGCAATGAGGGGCGTGAGCAAGTAACAGTGACGTGGGAGGGAAGCCGCGGCTGGTCAGTCCTTCAGTGATTCTCTCATAAGTCGGCCCGTCCTTCACCGTCCCCGTCATCTGACGGTTAATGGCCTCTTTGTTTGCGAGGACAAGGAGGGCGCGCAATTCCTTGTCTCCCCAGCTGCTCATCTTTACAGTGTCTGTCAGGTTTGTGTTTCCCTCTTGCTACTAGCTGCTTGCTAATTCCTGCTATCAGCTGTTTCCTGTTTATCCACCGCCAGTGGCTCGCACGTGCAGTGTAATCAACAGCTCCTCCCACAAGTCATCAACAGCCCCTCCTGTTGCGGAAGGGCGCCTCCCTCTTTTTAAACCAATAAGGTTCCACCAATATGTCTACCCTACGAGGCAGAAAATTGGGCACCTCGGATCAACTCGCCAATCCGGCTCTGTGTGTCTAAATGCTCGCAGCTTGCCGGCTAAACAGCCCAACATTTACCGAAAATCTTGCAGTGTAAAAGGGCCTGAAGCAAAGTTTGGGCACCCTGCATGGTCAGTGCTCAGTAGCGCCCCCTTTGGCAGGTACCACAGCTTCCAAACACTTTCTGTATCAGCTCAGAGTCTTTCAGATCTTGTTTGGAGGATTTCTTGCAGCTCTGTGAGATTCTTGGGCCGTCTTCATGCTCTGCTCTTTGAGCTCTATCCACAGATGTTTAATGATGTTTAGGTCGGGGGACTGTGAGGAGCGTGGCCAAACCTTCAGCTGGCTCCTCTTGAGGTCATCCATTGTGGATTTGGAGGTGTGTTTAGGATCATTGTCCTGTTGTAGAAGCCATCCTCTCTTCATCTGCAGCTTTTTTACAGATGCTGTGATGTCTGGAATTTAACTGAATCCATTCTTCCCTCTACCTGTGAAATGTTCCCCGTGCCACTGGCTGCAACACAAGCCCAAAGCATCATCCATCCACCCCTGTGTTTAACAGTTTGTTCTCCAAACATACCTTTGCTCACTGTGTCCAGAGAGTTTTATTTTACCTTTGTCAGTCCACAGGACTTGTTTACAAAAAGCATCAGGCTTGTTCAGATGTTCCTTTGCAAACGTCTGATGCTGAATTTTGTGGTGAGGACACAGGAAAGGTTTTCTTCTGATGACTCTTCCATGAAGGTCATATGTGTCCAGGTGTGTCTGCACAGTAGAACAGTGCACCACCACTCCAGAGTCTGAGGAATCTTCCTGCAGGTCTTTTGCAGTCAGACAGCGGTTTTGATTTGCCTTTCTGACAATCCTACGAGCAGCTCTCTCACCAAGTTTTCAACTTGACCTCCACAGTTCCTGTTAACTGCCATTTCTTACTGACATGACCAACTGAGGAAACAGCTCCCTGAAAACACTTTGCTATCTTCTTCTAGTCTTCATCAAGTCTTTTAGTTTTCAGAGTGCTAGGCAGCTGTTTAGAGGAGCCCATGGCTGCTGATTGTTGGGACAAGGTTTCAGGAGTCAGAGTATTTGTAAATCTGCATCACCTGGCCTTTCATCTTTAACTTCATCAGTTCATCTTATACTCACTTAACTATTCCCAGTACATGAAATTTTCACCAGGGGTGCCCAAACTTTTGCAGCCACTGTAGAAAAATCACTTACCTGAGAAGGTCTGTTTCTGTCCTGCAAAGCAAAGAGTTCATCAATGCTCAGTTCTTAAATATCAGACACTAACATGGTTACTGTATATTCTAAAATACTTTAGTGCTGTGTTAGTGAATGTTGCCACAGAGCCACAAGACATAATGTACTGGAAGTATTTTGACACCCATTGTATTCGCCAGTTTGTACGAATGCGCACAAGGTGAATTAACTAACTAACTCTCACCATGTTAGGTTGGGAGCTCCTCTGCTGATCTGTAAAAGGAGAGACAAACATCAGGCATTGTTTCATATCTGATCTATTTCATTCATCAGCACTTTCAACTAAAATTAAAGTCTTGTTTAATTGATCTGCACACAGGCAGTGTCAGTTCAGATACACACACAAAAACAGCAGCCTCCTTTATTCTGACTTACTTAAATTCATTTAATACAGATGTTTGTTATGTTAACGTTGGTACAATGTATTCCACTCGTGACTGAAAAGGCTGCTCGTCTAAATGTGGTGGGGGTGAAACATGCTGTGGTTCAAAAACATTTGGGAATCAATGATTTCAAATAATTTGGATAAACTGCTGATTTGTTTCTGATCTGTGTCACAGTCTGTTTCTTTTAGTGACCTCACCATTTTCACACAATTTAGATTAACTTGGTGAAAGTAATTTTTTTTTATTGCTGGTAGAAATGGTGAATAAAACTGTGAAAATAAGTGACTGATAAAAGCCATTACTACAAATTACTCAGGATTTTAGACTGAAGTAGGGCCACATCTGTCGGCACGTCATCCCTCTCCTCACATTTCCTCTTCTGCCCTGAAAAATAAATTTGAAAATATGGATTTAAATACAAACACAGATAGTTCAGTTCACTGTTTGTGTCCCGTGTGAACCCAAAAGTCAACATTGATTTATTTGAACTTATGTATGTAACCTGACTTACGTAGCGTACTTAACTTTGTCACGTTAATTATGTAAGTAAACATAATGTTGTCTACGTAACGTAACGTTACAGACAAACACAGGACTTTGACCCAGAAGACAGCTGTTTGTGTCCTGTGTGAAACCAAAAGTCAACACTGACTTATTTTAACCTAAACTGAACTGCGACCTGCAAAATGCTTCGGGTCTCATTCATGAAGTGTTCATAAATCTGAGTAGATCTGCACGTAAAAAACCTCGGTGATAAAAATCTACACCGGATTCATGAACGCAGCAGAAAACTCACATCTGATCGTAGACACGCATTTTAGTTGGTGAATAAATCATAAACTGAGAGCGTGCTCCCCCTCTTCAGCAGTTAGCATACATTCCCACCCGTGAATATCCAGTGACGGAGCAAACAAATAAAGAGAAAGAAAAATTTTTCTGACACTGAGACTGAAGTTATTTTAGGTGAAGTGGAGCTGAGAAAAATCATTTTATTTTCTTCTGTTAGTGGTGGTGTGTCAGAGACAGGTTACATCAGGTAACTGGTGCTGTTAACTCTGTTTCCTGTTTTGTAAGAACCTACAAAACCAGTTCCACATGAAACTGGATACAGAATAATCCATTTGGAATAATCCAAAATGTGTTGTTTGCCCGACAGGCAAGTTTGAGTCGAGCGCCTCCCTCTTCAGTCTTCCTTGTGTCAGCTGCACGCAAATCAAGCACTGTGCAGAGCAGCATCACGTCCCCATCTCGGACTGCCACCCAACAACTGTGGTTGCCCTCAGCCTCGGCATTCTTTGCCTCTGTTGTGAAATTAAATCACTGTGAAAAAATCTTAATACAGGCAGTCTGATGTCGCCAATAATCACCGTTAAGTTTAACAACAAGTCAGACAGTCTGGTGTAAAATCACACCGTCTCCCTCCAACTCTCTGTCTCTGCTCACACCGGGCTGCTGGTGAACTCTGATCTGACAGACACTGAATTGCTTTCCCACGTCCACAGGTCTTATTAAACCAAAACTCAATAAAAAATAAAGTTTATGTCGCCCAGTTTTAGTTTTAGAAGTTTCAGAGTCCTCACATCACTTGCAGAGATCCAAGGGGAGAGGAGGTAGCAACACAACTCCACCTAATGGAGGCTGACGGCGCCCCAGATTCAAACGTCTAAAAACACATAATAGAAACCACAAAATATCTCCATACTGCTCGTCCGTAGTGATCCAAGAGCTACAGGCTACAATGAGGCTAAAAAACAGAGTTCAAATGAGGTTTTTCCAAACAACTTTTTATGTCGGGGCTTCAGGACACTTGGATCACTACGGACGAGCAGTATGGAGATACTTTGTGGTTTCAATTATGTGTTTTTGGACGTTTGAATCTGGGGCGCCGTCAGCCTCCATTAGGTGGAGTTGTGTTGCTACCTCCTCTCCCCTTGGATCTCTGCAAGTGATGTGAGGACTCTAAAACTTCACCTGAGCCTCCCTCGGCATATGGGTGAGTAGATAATGGCTGAATTTACATTTTTGGGTGCACTGTCCCTTTAAATCTGCTAAATGTCAACTCATTTAATTCAATCAATCAATTTTATTTATAAAGCCCAATATCACAAATCACAATTTGCCTCACAGGGCTTTACAGCATACAACATCCCTCTGTCCTTTGGACCCTCACAGCTGATCAGGAAAAACTCCCCAAAAAAACGCTTTAACGGGGAAAAAAATGTTAGAAACCTCAGGAAGAGCAACTGAGGAGGGATCCCTCTTCCAGGACGGACAGACGTGCAATAGATGTCGTACAGAACAGATCAGCATGATAAATTAACAGTAATCTATATGACACAATGAGACAGAGAGAGAGAGATTGAGAGAGCGAGAGAGAGAGAGAGAGAGATGCAGGTAATGACAGTAGCTTACAACATTACTGAAAGTAATAATATTATAGTTGTAGTTCTGGCTATTGTGGTACAATATGTTGAAAGTATGTATTAATATCTGACAGTATACATGTGTGACAATAGTCATATGTGTATAATAACAGTAGAAGTATGACTAATGACTAATGATGGCAGCAGCAGCAGGAGGCATCTGGCAGGACCACGGCAGCAGCACAACCACACACGTCACGCTGTCCAGGCACCGCTGTGATATGAGTTAATCTGAGAGACAGTGGAGCACAAAGGCTCCGGAGAAGAAGCCGAGTTAGTGACATCCAGAATGGCCAAGTTAGCAAGATGCAGTAATAGAATACGAGAGAGAGAGAGAGAGAGAGAGAGAGAGAGAGAGAGAGAGAGAGAGAGAGAGAGAGAGAGAGAGAGAGAGAGAGAGAGAGAGAGAGAGAGAGAGAGAGAGAGAGAGAGAGAGAGAGAGAGAGAGAGAGAGAGAGAGAGAGAGAGAGAGAGAGAGAGAGAGAGAGAGAGAGAGAGAGAGAGAGAGAGAGAGAGAGAGAGAGAGAGAGAGAGAGAGAGAGAGAGAGAGAGAGAGAGAGAGAGAGAGGAGAGAAGGAGAGAAGGTGCCCGGTGTATTATAGGGGGGTCCTCCGGCAGACTAGGCCTAAGTCAGCCTAACTAGGGGCTGGTACAGGGCAAGCCTGAGCCAGCCCTAACTATAAGCTTTATCAAAGAGGAAAGTCTTAAGTCTAGTCTTAAATGTGGAGACGGTGTCTGCCTCCCGGACCGTAACAGGAAGATGATTCCACAGGAGAGGAGCCTGATAGCTGAAGGCTCTGGCTCCTGATCTACTTTTGGAGACTTTAGGGACCACGAGTAACCCTGCGTTCTCAGAGCGCAGTGTTCTGGTGGGATAATATGGCACTATGAGCTCTCTAAGATATGATGGAGCTTGACCATTTAGAGCTTTATAAGTTAACAGTAGGATTTTAAATTCAATTCTGGATTTCACAGGGAGCCAGTGCAGAGAAGCTAAAACAGGAGAAATATGATCTCGTTTCTTAGTTCCTGTTAGTACACGTGCTGCTGCGTTCTGAATTAGCTGGAGAGTCAGTGTGTTTTACTTCTAATCTCTCCTCATGTTGTTTCAAAAGCGGCTGTGTTTGTGAACATAATAATTATTTGTATTACACCAATTAAAACTGTAATCTCCAACAATGACGGGCAACATGTGTGTGCTGTATCTTATTAACACCAGCAGTCAGACGCAGGTGAAGATTTTGTTTGTACCTATAAAAAGATTGAAGCTACTAACATGTTGATGAATGCTGAATAACACGTACATTTCGCACTGTGAACAGTTTACACACAAATTCTGCTCACGTTTCATCAATGAGACCCAGTGTGTGTGTGTGTGTGTGTGTGTAGTATTGAAGTGAGTGCTTGAAGTGTTAGTTTGTCACCCTGGTGTCAAAGTCTCCACTCTGTGTACAGTGGAACAATAAA
Organism: Cromileptes altivelis; assembly: GCA_013133815.1. Classification (NCBI taxonomy): domain Eukaryota; kingdom Metazoa; phylum Chordata; class Actinopteri; order Perciformes; family Serranidae; genus Cromileptes; species Cromileptes altivelis. Next base: position 40,851,212 of record CM023143.1, read on the forward strand.
AAACAACAGCTGAATCAGATAAACTCACCCTGGCTCTCTTTCTCACGCTGTTTCCTCATTTCCTCCACATGGGGGCGCAGCAGGCTCTGGACTAGGTCATCCCTCCTCGGTAGTTGATGCATTATATCACTGATGAGAGCGATGGAGTCCAGCAGAGAGTAGTGCTCACAGATTATCTGGGGCATCTTTTCTCTGGACTTGCCGGTTTTATGACATCGCGGGATTTCTGTCAAACGTTCCAGCGTCGTATCAAACTGCTCTTCACGCAGATCCATCAGGATGGAGCGCAGATCTTTCTTCCACCCTTCCTCCCAAATATGCGACATGTCTGAGGAGGAGTAACAACACAGACATGCAGCTGATCTGAAACTGTAAAACCTTTGAAGCAGGATCTTAAAGTTTGTTTTGTGCTGAAAGACACGAAGGACTCATGTCTCAGGAGGAAATAACAGCAAGACGCTCATTATGTCCACTGAGATATTTACCTGTACTTTCCTTTACCGCTGAGCCGCTTCCTCCTCACTGACTGGCCTCTCATGGGCGGGAAAATGATCGCATGTTTGCTTACTTCCTGGATTTTTCAAACTCTGACCAATCAGGAGCAGCTTTCTCGCGCGAGGCATTTGATCTGGGTTGATTTTCAAATGTTTATTTCGAGTATGCAGAGGAAAACTATTGATTTGTTTTTCTATTCAGTAACAAAAGCATAGTGAACATAAAAAAGACAAACACAAATTTATATACGAGAGAGAGAGAGAGAGAGAGAGAGAGAGAGAGAGAGAGAGAGAGAGAGAGAGAGAGAGAGAGAGAGAGAGAGAGAGAGAGAGAGAGAGAGAGAGAGAGAGAGAGAGAGAGAGACAGAGACAGACAGACAGACAGACAGACAGACAGACAGACAGACAGACAGACAGACAGACAGACAGACAGACAGACAGACAGACAGACAGACAGAGCCCATGGGTCACTCTGACACAAAACACAGGACAGAGTCCAGGCTGAAAACTACTGAAGGGTGACCTTTGAACCTCCATTTAGCAGCTGGAATCTGTGACATTTGGAGCCAGTCCAGAATACAACTAATTTCTAACAACCGACCGCAGCCAACCTTCTTAAACTCATCAAACATCTCTGAAGTTCTTCCTGATTCAACATCAGCTCCTGATCTAAATGGTCTAAAATCTGGAGCTAGTCTGAGTCCTGTCCCCCCGACTACATCTAATTTTCCCTCAACTTCTTCACTTCCACTAAAATATATACGTCAGAAACCAACCTTCATTAAAAGTAAAGAAACATCTCAATATTTTAGTTTTTAAACACACACACTTTATTGCAAAGGATTTTCCACCACAGTCTAACATGAAACGCTTTGATTCACAGAAGCATCAACAACAAACAGCTAGAACACACTGTAACATTTACACTTCATCTGAGCATCGATTTACTGTCAGCAGCTCCGCCATGTTTCCCTCAGTCTGCTTCAACACAAAGAAAATATAAAACCTGCCTCAGGTTTTGTTCTGAAGGCGTCGCCTCCTGATGCTTTAAATCTTTCAACCTGCTGACAGAAAATCAAACGTTCATTTGTGACAGTTTCCTCGCTGATTCAAATCTCGTTGGGTGATGAGATAAACGGGACCTGCAGGAGTTTCGAAGCCGAAGTGAATCAACGTGTTCAGAAATAAAAATCTGCTCAAAGGAATGATGTCACATCTCATACAACAACAACAACAACAAACATCACAGGTTGTAACTGTAAAATAAATAACTCAGGTGATGTCTGACCACCTGACCTTGCCTCAGTGATCTCAACCAACCACGTTGACGCAAGTTAATGACTCTCCGTGGCTTCAGCTGCTGATTGGTCGGGTTGTAAAAGGAAGTTGTAACAGAAACTTTGCGGACAGACAGCAGCTGGTGTCGGCTCCTCGGGGCTGCAGCTCTTTATGTCACCATGTACTCCTGACGCTTGTTGAGTCGGACTTGGCAGAGCGAGACGGCGCCCACAGCCACGTAGATGGCGGCAGCGATGAAGCAGTTGATGCCGACCTGGTTGTACAGACTATAGATATTCTGAGGAGGATTTTTACTGCGGGAGAGAAGAGCAGACGTGTTAATAAAGACTCAGTGATGCTCAAATTCTGAGTCTAAAGCTACGATAACCACCTCAGGGCTGTTCACCTCCGCGACCCCGTCAAGTTTCTGTGACAGTTCACACACAGAAGATTCATACGAGCACAGTCACAGAGTTATGGCTAAAAACGTGTTTTGTGAAGTCATGGTGACCTTTGACCACCAAATTCTAATCAGTTCATTCTTGAGTCCAGGTTGATGTTTGTGCCAAATGTGAGGAGACTTCCTCAGGACCTTGTTGAGATATCGCGTTAATGAGGGTGAGGCAGATGCAAGGTCACAGTGACCTTGACCTTCAAACACCAAATTCCAATAATTTCAAATTTGAGTCCAAGTGGATGTTTGTGCCAAATTTGAAGAAATTCCCTCAAGGTGCTCTTAGGATACCACGTTCACAAGAATGCGACAGACAGACGATTCAAAACACATAATGTCTCCGGCGTATTAGAAAAGCAAAATAGTTGCAGATTAATTTTCTGTTACCTGATTAACTGACTAAAAGTTGCTGCTCTGTTGACCGAACCATGTGTGTTTACAGTAACTACCGTTTTTAGTCACCTAAAAAAAAAAAAAATCAATTAGTGCTTCTCAAAGTCAAAGACACTCCGTTGGTAGACTGAGTACTTCTGAGGCAGAATTTATACTTTGGCGTCGAATCAACACCGCACCTACGGCGTATGCTCTGCGTCGACGTGGAGCTTCCGCTGTAGCCTGACGTGCACCTCCCCAGAAATGTAACTCCACAGTGTCACAGTGACGCAGACCTCCTGTCTGTCTCTGTGAGCTGAAACCATTTCCCTCAGTGGAAACAAAGCTTTGATTTACTTTAATTTCACAGATAAGAAACAATAAATTGTGAAGACAGTAAAGCCTCCACACACTGTGTGTGATTTATCCTGGCTGAAATATGAGCAGAGGAAATCTCTGCTAGCTGCTAGGCTAATTTATACAATGTAAAATGTGCTAATAATGTGCTAATAACGTTAGCATGTTGTATTTGTGGGGAAAATGTGTTTAGTGTTTTGTCGTCATACAAACACATGTATAAATGCTCTCAACAGCGTAGGGTCTGCCGCACAAGTATAAATCCCTCTAAAGTCAGGTGCTACAGAGCCTCGGCAAGACTCCTAGCAGGAGTTCGATGAACACACGTTAGAACAGGCTAGTGAGTACCCAGGTGTGCGTAACTGAAGAGACCCTGCCTTCGATTCCGGCAAAGCAAATGCAAAGAATTGTGGGTACTTCATTCCACTGAGGATACACACATCCAACCTTGAAATTTTTCTGAGGGAAGGACTCTGTCCTCGGAAGAATTGGAAGGATCCCTGACACTGGAACAGTTTTCGGTGGGATTCATTGACGTAGCCTCCTTTAAATCTAACGATCGTTGTTTGAGTCTGAGAAGCAGCAAGCATCAGTTTTTTTCACTGCGTTACCTCGCAGTCAGACGGTCCTTTCTGACGGGGGACTGAAGCCCTTATCTCGAACCCCCCAGACTAACAGTAACTGTACTTCGCAGAACACTGGAGTTTGTGTTCTACCACTGAAACCGTCTGTTAGTGTGTGTAAGGTAAATCAGTGATGACTCTAAATACAGAGGACACTTTAGCTGACAGTATTTATTTTAAGGTGTCTACAATACGTTTTGCTGCAACTCACTCGTTACGGATGTCCTCCTCAGTGAACGGGACGTCCTCGATCAGCACGGCCGACTTTGCACTGAAGAAGATTCCCAGCATGGCCTGGAAGAAAACAACAGAACACAGAGGGTCAACACAAGGCCCGGGGACACGACTGAGGACACAGTAGAAGACACAGCAGAAGAGGACACAGTAGAAGAGGACACAGTAGAGGACACAGCTGAGGACACAGAATATCAAAGAGGAAACGCCTCTTGAGCTCTTGAACGTTGACTCGTTCTCTGATCAGATCGTCTCTGACCCTCACTCAGCGGCCGCAGCCATCAGTATCCAGTCAGCACAAACCCCAGCTCCGAGGACACCGGACAGCCCCGACTGCCCGTCGGATCAGTCCACTTCCTGTTGTTGCTGTTACACACCAGCCCGCTGTGACACCCGGCGCTGGGAGGTTTGAGCTAACTGAATTCAAGCCGCCAACTGAAGGTCCGTCTGTTGAGCTGCTGCCAGCTCTCCTCCAGAGGAAGCAGTCCACAGTGGCGGGGAGCGAGGCGGAGTGAACCTGAGGCGGCTAACGTTAGCTAGCTAATTCTTATCTCATTTGTCGTCTAGAGAAAGAGGGTTTTTTTCCAGGATTTCTGCCTCGGCCAGCTTTGAAACACCAAACCTGACAGAAGCAGAACATCTGCTATTCTTCTTCTTGATAAACTTAAATCATTGATTAATTTTCTTTTAATCGATTCAGTGACATGTCACATGTTACCACAGACGCTGGTGATTTTTCCCCAGAGTTCAAAGCTGTTCTTCAGCTTCTCTGTGTGAAGAAACTCAAAATAATTTCCAAAAGACGTGAAACAGAAACGCAGCAGTTTGAACCAGCTGATTGTTTTTTCTTTAACAAGAGATGCACGATGCTATCAGCACGTCATCAGTATCAGCTGATGACAGCTTTAAAACAAACTATCAGAATCAGCCAACAGGCTTTTTCTTATTTTACACAATGAATGAATGTCACAGACACTGAACAGTGTTTCATGTCTCCACAATAAGAGTATGCATGTACAATATGATGTTAATTCCACTGTAGAAGAGACTTGATGATGATCACTGAGATTAAGAGGGAAAACGCTGGATATATTGATATCAGTATCAGTTATTGATCAAGGAAGTGGATATCAGCAAAAATCCATAATTTTTACTATGTGAAAAGCAAACGTGTGAATTTGGAGTCAAACTGGAGTTGACGTGTTTTAAGATGTGAAAAATCAGCCCGATAACTGAAAGAGTGAAACTCAGAGCTGAAATAATGAAAACAATATCCACGGTGATGTCGGGAGGGAAACAGTCCAGAGACACTGAGTTCATAGGCAGTTTGGAAAAAGTGTGTTTTCACTATCAGCTCTATTTGATGTATATTATTCTAACTTATAATACTGATGGATTCTCTCTGTGACTGCACAGTGACACATTCTGTTAGTGGAAGTGGAAACAGTGACTTCCTGCTCTGAAACATCACATGAGGGCAGAAATAAGAGTCACATGATTCTTTACACTCCAGTTCCTAATTTATCACACTTTGATTAATCATTTTAATAACGAGGGGACACTGATCCAGAAACACCATCCATCAGCTGTTCACATAATCACGATTTAAAGATGCTGATCGATCACTGATATCTGACATGAGTCTGGGTTTAAATGACGGTCTAATCCACACAGATACTTTCCATCTGGACAGCAATCATCCATTCATTTGGGCAGAAACCCAGGCTTTAGCCACCTCCATCACGTTAATTACACAGACCCTGATGTTTGGTACAAAATCACTGATCGAACGGGTTCTCTATTGATTATTGGTGCAGTGTTAAAACGCAGCTGTTATTACCTAATGTACGTTTAGCTTGGCCTGCTTCGGCCCCGTCTATTTCGTGGAGACGAAATACCGATCAAGGATTAGTCTGCGACAGATGGAGATCATTTACAGATTCTCATGAACCTCAACAAACACGTGAAATTATTAAAATAATGCGCTAAAACATTCTGATATTCATTTTTAATAAAGACGCGAACAGATGATCAGTATGACTCCAGGAAATAGTCCCAGCCGGAGCTCCACATTTCTTACCAGCATGATGACCCCCCAGATGCTGATCACTATCCCGCACGCGGCCATCTTCGGCCCGCAGAACAGAAGCGACGGCATGTCGGTGTTCGATCTTATCGATCAATCACAAACTGGTTTAATTTTATTTTTAATCACTAAACTGAGAAACGGAGCTCCGCAGTCAGCTGATCCTCATCACTCGGTTTGACTCGGTGGAACTCGACAACTCTCGTGATCCGTAGCGCAGCGACCAATCAAGGTGTCCGGTTCCACACGCCCCGCCTTTTCCTGTAAGACTGACCAATGGCGTTAAACTTCTAAAGTCGCGCAACATTCCCTTTATCCGGTCCACCTTTGTTGTACGATATTTACATATTTTCTTCTGAACATGTGAAATATATAAATAATTCCGGATCGATCCGCAGAGTCTGATCGGAAGAGTTTTTTTTCTCCAGAGATTCGTTTTTACAAATCTTTCCGGAGCCTCGATGGAGGCGCGCTAACGATAGCGAGCTAGCTAACGTTGCAGGAGCTAACTTTAGCTAGCAGCTAGCTGCGTGTTTTTATTTCCAATTAAAAAAACAATTCAAAGAAAAAAAAGCTAATTTAACGCATTCACCGAGATGACGTCAGCTTCCGCAAAGGTAAGCTCTCACCTGCTTGTGAGAGATCCACTTATTAAAGCACGGACCAGAACTTCGCTCAGAGCAGGTCACACAGATGAAACCAAGCCCCACTCAGAAATCAGTTAATTTAACGTCTTTGCTCACGATACAGATATATCACTGATAAAAAGTTCTTTAACCTTCGTCTCTTAAATAAACACATCTAAAGGTTGATTCGGCATATTGTTAACAGACCTAAAACGCCTTGAAAGAGAAATAGAAATTTTGCTGTTGCTTGTGCACAAAACTCCACTCAGAAATTAGTTAATTTTACACCTTTGCTCATCGCACAAATACACAGGCTTCATTATATGTGATTTAAATTCTGTCTCCTAAATTAACACAATCCAGTGAAGTATTCGGCACGTCGCTAATGCAGCACACACGTAGCCTTAGATACATACCCAATTGTTACGATTGTCTGCATTCAAAACTCCACTCACAATTTAGCTAATTTTACGCCTTCGCTTATTGCACAAATGTGGACCTGGTGAAAGTGGTTTAATTTTTGTCTCCTAAATAGATAAAAATCTAACGCTACATTCGGCATATCGTTAATGTCCAAAATAAATAAATAAATAGAAAGAAGAGGATTCCTTATATTAAAATTCATCTTTATTGAAAGTCAGACATCAAATAATCCACTTATTTTGGAAAATAAGGAGATCGCGTTTTAAAATCACGTAGTAGATAAATCACCATATAAGTGGTTACAGTGACGTAATGACATGTTTTAGAGACTTCATTAGGATTAAAGACCAGACAGAACTTCACTGATCTGGATCATTAAAGTGCTGTGTGTGTCCGTTCATACAGAGTTGAAGGGGCGCAGACACAAAGTGTGTCGTACACAGCGACTAATATAACACAGCAGGAAACAAATAATACAACATACAGTAAAAATCAAAGTAGATGACATTAAGGTGCAAAACGATTTATACAGTGACCAACCAAAGAACAGAGCAATGATTTGGGCATCAGAGGGTTCCTGCTGACATCACAGACAGAACAGTGACACGTGTCCATGTGCACACAGTCTGTTGGCCTCCATCATTTAACCTGTAATGTCACACACCACAGGGGGCAGAGTGTAACCGAGTACATTTACTCCTGTACTCTTTATGAGAGAGTTCAAATGAGCTCAACCTGAAACATCTGCAGCTGTAAAATGACACGTACATTAATGCAGCGGGAATATTCATCCAGAAACATGACAGAGAATCAAGGAAGCACTTTACTGCAACACACTGAGTGATACTTTAACTACGTGTGAGTCCAGGTCAGATCTGGACTGGATCATCTCAGAGAGGCTGAAGGTTGTTTCAGACAATAAAAGTTTCACAAATCTGAAACTGTGTTTTAAATCATCTTCAGCCAGTCCAGATCTGACCTGAGTCTGAGGTCCGTGGTTTTGACCTGAACCTGGTCTGATGTGGTCTACATGTGTAGAACACAGGGAAATCTCCTTTTTTATTTTCACAAACAAAAATAAAGGTTTTATCAATCTAAAAGCAGGTGTCAGACAGCGTCGTTATCTAACATGTATAACGATTCTTCACAACAGTGGGAGGTGCAAAAAGCCGAGGATCAGTCGCTCAGCAGTCAAAGTTACATTCCCCTTAACTCTCCCCTTAACTGCTGAATCAGAAGCTCCCTCCTGTGAGGTGTTCTGCTGACACATTTAGCTCAGTGAGGACTCACAGTGTGGTGTCAGTACTGTCACTGCAGTCCAGGACCTGAGTTGTGAACACGCGTCCTCCTCTCTGCAGGTGGGCGAGATTTTCTCAGCAGCGGGCACCGCCTTCACGAAGCTGGGAGAGTTGACCATGCAGCTGCACCCGGTGTCAGACTCCAGTCCTGCAGGGTGAGACACACTCAGAGAGATGTGTGTGTGTGTGTCTGTGGAGGTGTTGACTGTGACGGAGTGATGATTTGATGGGGTCTGATGTGACACATGTTTCCTTCAGTGATGACATCATCAGACACGTTAATCAACACTTGAATGAGTTCTGTCTTTTATAAAGCGAGACAGAGACAGACGTCCTCTCTGTGTGTCCAGTATAAACTGAGTGTGTCTTCGTCCTCAGGGCCAAATGGACGGAGACGGAGATCGAGATGCTGCGTCTGGCGGTGCGTCGGTTTGGAGACGACCTCAACAACATCAGCACCGTGATCAAAGAGCGCACTGTGTGAGTGTGAGACCTTCATCTCTTTAAGGCCTTTTTAGAAGGGTTCTGCACAGTTAAGGGATTTTTAATGGTAAAACCTTTTTGATTAATGTATCAACACAGCCTTAAAATCTGAGGGAACAAAAACCCTTCATGTCTGAAGGTTCAGTGGGTAGAGCAGGCGTCCCGTATACAGAGGCAGTGTCCTCGCTGCAGCGGCGTCAGGTTCAAGGCGTCTCTACCTGAGTCATTTACTCAGTTAGTTCATTCAAAAATTCACCTTTATACAAAGATCAGAGCGACTCAGAGCAAAACTGAAACAACACAGACAAAAATAAATAAAATTAAAAAAAAACAAACAAAAATAATCAACAATTAAATACAATTTTACAAAATTAAAACAATAACACATTAAATATGAATAACTGATAATCTGATCGCTGACATTTAAAATTAAATTAAATTTAAAATTTAATTATTAATGATTACAATTAATAACAAATGTTGTTAATTTATTGATAGTTGAGTTTATTTTATGAGGTTGAACCAATTAATTGTCTCTTATTTTTCTTTTTGGAGACGCTGCCCCTCGAGGTGATTCAGTGTAAATTAAATCAAATTATTTAGATAATTAATGATTATTTTTAATCATCATGAATTATTTCTGAGCGTTATTTTAACCCTTTGACGCTCGAGTTCCTGGCAGAGGAGAGAAGTTTGTCACTGACTTAACGTGAAGCTGCAGCTGGTTAGCTTAGCTTAGCATAAAGACTGTAAACATATGGAAACTGTTAGCATCTCTCTGTCTTCCTGTGCAGAGCGCAGATAAAGAGCACCGTCAAGAGGAAGTTGTATGAGGACAGCAGAGTCCCCATTTCCTCCGAGTCCCCGAAGAAGACCGTCAAGAAAACAGCCGCCGCCATGACGCCAGCTCCGACACCTGCTGCTCCCGCCATGATCGCCGTGCCGACCTCGCAGGTTGTCGTGGCGACAGGAATGCAGAATAGCCCCTCTCTGGCCCCGCCCATTAAGAAACAGAAGACGGCAGGTGAGAAAAGACAGGAAGTGACTTTTGTCCAATCAGATGGAGGCATGATGATGACACACTGCTATTTATTCTCCTCCTCCTCTTCCTCCTCCTGCAGACGTGACTCTCAGTGCTCTGAACGACTCAGACGTAAACAGTGACCTGGTCGACATCGAAGGACTTGGTGACGGCTCGTCCAACAAGAAACTCAACTTCGACCAAGGTGAGTCGCATGACCATGACATCATATCAAACAAAACAACAAGGAAACAGACATCCACACAAAACAGCTGAGCCTGACTCACAGAGACAAACATCCACACGGGAAGAGACTCAGACAACAACAGCAGATTATAAATCCTGTAGCAGGGACACGTCCACTTTGAACAGCTGGGCCGATACAGATGTTTTTGTTGTTTATTTCTCCTTGTAAATATTTAACTAGCTGCTAACAGCTGACATGAACTAGCTGCTAACGGCTAACATGAACTAGCAGCTAACAGCTAACATGAACTAGCGGCTAACAGCTAACATAAACTAGCGGCTAACAGCTAACATGAACTAGCGGCTAACAGCTAACATAAACTAGCGGCTAACAGCTAACATGAACTAGTGGCTAACAGCTAACATAAACTAGCGGCTAACAGCTAACGTAAACTGGCGGCTAACAGCTAACTTGAACTAGCGGCTAACAGCTAACATGAACTGGCGGCTGACGGCTACAGTGTTCGACTGTCAGGCTGCATCTTTGAAACGTTGACGTCGTCTCTCGTGTTTCCTCAGAGAGCCTGAACCTGGACTCCAGCCTCATCATGAACTCCAGTGACCTCCCCCTCCTGTCCCGCTGACCTCTGACCTCTCAGCTCTCCTGTTACCTGATGCTCACCTGTCCACATCTGCAGCGTTTATCCTTCAGTTTAACAGAAACACAGAGACGTTTGAAGACGTTAAAAAGTGACCACAGTTCAAACAGTTGACTCAGACGTTTGCTTTTGTGACAGAATTATGTTTCCATCAGTTTCAGGTTACAAATCAGACGTTGTTGTTTTTTTTTTTTTTATCATGAAGTGTGACGTGGAGGTGACCTCAGAGTGTGAAGTCATGATGGCGTCGGGGGGGAAATGAGTAGATTCATCACTTTGTGCTCTCAGAACTTATTTTACCCTCAAACTAATAATTTAATCTCTCCAGATGTTCAGTGCCTGGAGCTGTGGTGCGGTCAGCTGTACGGAGACAGATTTGTGTCAATATTATCAAGTCTGCGTGTTACAGTCTGTGAACATAAATCAATTTCCATAAGTACAACAAATTATTTCAGATTCACAAAAATATTTTGCAGATATAAAACACAAATGTCTGTGAATACATTGAATTGATTTACAGATATGTGAAAAACATTTACAACTTTAGAACAGAAAAGCCAGTTTGTTTGTTTTTTTATTACAGATGTGCATCATGTGTGTCGGGCCAGGAAAAGAAAACAACTTAATAACCATCAAAGTTTCTTGTTATATTGTGTAAAAATGTGAAAAATATCTTGTTATAATGAGAAACTTTCTGTCTCTGTCAGTGACACACGTGGAGTTTTTATTTTATTTTATGAATTTGTTAATTTTTGTTACAGAATACTTTTGTGAGTTTAGAAATACTTGTTGTATTTGTGGAAGGTGTTTTATTTTTACAGTCACACACAGACTGTTCACACAAATGATCTTTGACCCAAATGTGTCAACAACTTTACACTTGAGTCACAGCAACTCCAGTTTCCTAAAAATGAATCCGAGGAGATGTTCTGAAGATATTTCCTGAATCATCAAAGACTAACAAAATAATCTCACTGCTGCACGACCTGATGCTTTTTGTTTCATTAACTCGGCCGGTCAGATGCAGCTCTGCTTTTGCTCCGGGAAGCAGTTTTTATTTAATATGTTTTATTTATTTTAGTTTGATGTAAAATCACAAAGTGTCTCAGTGTGAAAGACAATTACAGAAAAAACAAAAACAATATAAAATATCTAAAACAAAAACACACTACTGAGATATTCTAAGTTTGATAATATTTTATAAGAACATTTATTAAAGAAAAAATCACTGGAAGAAACAAGAACAAGAAGATCAGTCGCTGCTGACTGACGTCATCATTTGGAATCAGGAGAAAGAGACAGGAAAAACAACCTGGTTAAAAATGTTTTTTTATTGATCAGGTACAAATGATTTTTTTTCCTCCAGATGTTTTAAAGAGTATTTGAAGGATTCTGGAAATATCTTCAGAACCATTAAGGCAGGTGTTGTCATATGACCGAAATTTCCAACTTTAAATCAGCACTATGAAAAATATCCATATTTAAAACACGAGAGTTCATCAGTGTGAGATGTCTACAGTACAGTAACTGTCTCAAAGTATTGTTGTTTCATGGTATGAAGAAATACAGTATTACACAGTTACTATTATTATCATTGTTATTATCATCAGTTCCGTTACCGTAGATCAGTAAATACACACGGTCAGATAAAAATCGTCACACACAGCCCTGCAGAATGTTTCTGATACCACAGAGAGAAAATTAAAATTTAAGAATGTAAAACAGTTGTTGAGGGGAAACTCTCCGGGTGAATCTGGTAAAGGTTTTAACTAATAAATGTAACCATGACACTCCCCTCAGCTTTGTACTTACAGTAGGACTGTTGTTTTTATACAACATGTGTTCTGAAATATTATGTTTAATTTAGCAAATGAGCAATTATGTAATTAAATACGTGCTGATTTTTATACATTTCTAGAACACAAATCAAAAACATGTTCCAAAGTCTTGTTTCATTTTAGTTTCATATTAGAGTCAAAGATTTTTATGGAGGGGCCTTTGGATCTCTCTGGACTCCTCTTCACAAATCAGAAAACACTCTAACAGCCATTAAAAAAAAATCTATTTTCACCATGTTTTTACGGAATAAAAATCTGTAAAAATCAGGCTGTGAATAATATTTCTGAACAAGTCCTCTGTAAAAACCTTCAGAATACAGACAGGATCCAAACTGGAAAGTTTTGTGGATGTTAGAGCTGCTGAATTGCAGATTTATGACTTGGAGGGAAAAAAATCTGAGAAAACAAACTTTAAAAGTGTTTCACCTTAAAAGACAAATATAACATGACTGTAACACATTGATGATGATGATGGTGACTTTTCATGGTCAGTGGCAGAGAACAGCAGGATGACTGTAGGAGACACTGACACTAACACCTCGTACTGCTGTATTGATAGAGTTAGGAAAATGAGATTGAAGCCATTTTAAATATTCAGAATCAGCTGGTATTAATAAATGAATTATTTTGGCAACAACACTTGGCGCCGTGACTCAAATGTAAAGGTGGTGAACATCTGATATCTGTAACCTGGAAGTTCTCTGAAAAATTTTCTGAAAAATAAATCCGTTTAACAAAGACACTTCAGATATTTCAGCCCCACATCAAAGTGTACTCAGTGAATTAATTGAAGGATTTAAAATACTGAACTGAGGGAACAAAATAAGTTCACTGAACAAATGAACATGAGACTTTGTGAAGTCTTTCCCCCCCAGAGGCCAAACAGGAATTTAAATGTCTGAATGATGATGTTCATTTTGAATCTCAGCGTGTTGATCTGTTGTTGCATAACTGTCTGACTTCTGATGTCAATCTTTTCAAAATGTCCTCAAACAACTGCTTGTGTAGGTTTTATCAAACAAAAAAGAGGAAACTTTTTTTGGACTATTTTCAGCCGTGGATGAATCCACATTGATGAGAAGAACTGTAGAAAACATGTTCTGATAGTTGGCGATCATGACAGTAGCTGCGGCTCTTTGACTTGAACATTTGATGAATCAGTGGCTGTGACATGTAAAAACACCGTTTTGATTATGTTGAGTAAAAAATAAAAAAAACCTGAGTTTGTCTTTTCTTGTTTTTGTTGAATGATGTGTTTTATTTCCTGTTTTGGGGTCGAGGTGTTTTGAAGTCTGTTTAATTCAGCTGCTGCCCTCCAGTGGTAAAAAGACACAGCTGTAAAATATCACATAGTTAAACATGTTCATCTTAAATGTTATTTGGATGATGTAATTTCTGCAAAAGCTGAAACTGAAAGGATTTCCTGATTAATCAGGAATTCAAAATCTGTTTTAAGTATATGAATGTAACACGTTAATTACAATAATTATATTTATATTAATCACATTATTGTCTCAGTTGATTAGTTCCAAAAGTGCAAATTTACATATTCAGATGTCTTGTTTTGTTCAAAACACAAAGATGTTTAGTTTTCTATCACAAAATGTAATATAAAATAAAAAAGACAAAAAAATCATTTAGAATTCTAAAGTGAAATTGTTGCTTATTAGTTTTCTGCTAATCAGCTGAGTCATTAACTTAATTGTTTCAGCTTCTGGGAAAAACTGATACCGCAGACTGTTGTCCAGTCATAGTCATAAAATCACAAATCATAAAGGTCCTAAAATATATCTTACTATGGTTGGTAATAAAATGTCATTGAAAATAATGAAAAAAAGTCATAGTATAGCATGTCGTCAAAAATCATGAAAAAACATTATAGTACTTTATCAACTTAACATTCATGAAGAAACGTCATAGTTTAGCATCAAATATCACCAAGAAAATTCGTAGTCGTAGTATGTCGTCCAAAGTCATGAAAAAACTTGTATTTTGTCAAAACATTTCACAAAAAAGAAAATCGTAGTATGGAAATATGATTTCATGAAAAAAGTAATAGTATCTTTTGTTTGATGTCATGAAAAAATTTCATAGTGTAGCATGTCAAAAAAAAAAGAGTAAAGTTTGTCATTGATTTTCATAAATAAAACTCTGTTGGATGCTTTGCTTGGCCTGCTGCCCCTGTGACCTGGCCTCAGATAAGCAGATGAAAACAGATGGATGGACATTTCAAAACAGAAGAGAGAGACAAAATACATTTTCTGATATGATACACATTTCTTTTATTGAGAGTTTTCATATACAATATAATATTTATATATATTTATAGAGTGTAGATGAATTGTTTCCACTAGATCTAAAAAGTCATTCTGCATCATTTTTACAGCCACAAGCTCCTCAGGAGAGAATGAACACTTGAATATAGACTTTTATTTTACAGTTGCATAAAAATACATCATCTCAATCGTCTTATGTAGAGAATTTGTCCAAAAGCAAAAAGAACAGAAAGAACAAACTATTTACATTTTTGAAAATACTTGTGTGAATGTTTTCAACAATGTGCTTTTAGTTCCCTTTATCATGTCGATTAAAACTCTAGCAGCCCTTTTTTTTAAGTCGTATCTCACTCTGCTGGATCGGCGTCATTTTTCAGCACAACGTTTGACCTGAAAATAAAGCTGCTGCTGTCTGCGCTGCATCAGAGTCAAATTACATGATGGCTTTTCTGCTTACAAGGGTAAACACTAAAAAACATGAATTTCTTTTTCTTTCTTTTTTTTTGCTTCACAAACATATAAATTTAAAGTGCTTTAAGTTTTCATTTGGGGAAATTTATTCATTTTCTAGCAAAGAGTTTGAAGATAAAGGTAAATATCACCCTCAGCTTTGTCTGGCAGGCAAATAAGCTACAGTCCGCAGCTGCTTCACTTAGCTTAGCATCACGACTGGTACAGGACAGTTGACTTTGTAGAGCAGTCTGTAAATATAAAGTTTAATTCTTAGGAGTAAGACAGGGCAAAAATGTTGTATTTTCTTTTCTCTTTTTTGTTGTTGTTTACATGACAACAACAATTATGAATCATTCTTTTTTCTTCTTTTTGTAACCTTGACTTCATTAAAAAGATATTTTAAAGCACACCTTTAAAATTAAGATCATGAAATCACTTCTTTTTGTGATTGTTAAAAAATAAAATAAAATAAAAATAATGTTGGCCCTTGAGTTAGAATTATTTTTCCAGAGCTTTTAACCAGGTAAACTACAGGTCACAGCAAGGGTCAGTTTCAGTGCTGAGAAATCACTGTGATTTGCCAGAGTGAAATATCGCTTTAATACTGAAAAACACTGAGGGGTTACTCGCTACATACTCAAACGTCTCTCTCAGTGATGACAAACACAAACAGAGAGAACGACCCTCCCACACTTCATTATTTCAATTATTAAAGTATGAATGACATCATCAAGAAAAAAAACAAACTTAAGAACGTCCAGATCCTGATGAAACATCGACCAACACAAAGATTCAACTTGTATCATATTATATGCAAGAAGCTAAAAATAAAGCAGGCTTCTGAAATTTATTGATATATATTTTAGGGTTGAAGTTGTTGTCAAGAGTCAGAAAGTCTCGACAAAGCAAAAATCATCTCAGTTTGTCATCAAAAATTAAAAGACGATACATTTCTAGCGTGATGAGAGGGTTTCTCCTTATTTTTAAACTGGTGGTGTCGGAGGAAAAGTCAAGTTGTAACTCAAGCTTTATGGTTACAGATATTATGAATATGCAAAAACAATGTAATCCCACTAAATGTTATTGAGACCTTCAGCTCGGTCTTTGAAATGTCAGTGATCAAAGATGTATTAATACATCCCAAACTCTAATATATTAAGTTCACAATTACAGGAGACAGAAAAACAGCAAATACTGACTTTTGAAAAGCTGAAATTAACACACTTGATTTTTTTGCTCTCAAATTTTTTTTTCTTTAAAACATTTTTTGCTTTAAAATTGAAATTACTACAATTAAAACATGATTATTATAAAATTGTTGCTAAAAAAAATTCTGTCTGTTGATTAATAGCTTATCATTTCTACTGTAATCGGACTGTGACATGTGACTGAAAACTGGGGAAAAATCTTGTAAGTGGACCTTAAGAATTAGTTTGTCAAATTAATTTAGGTGATAATTTAGACACTGTCTTTTTTACAATAGTTTGTCCACCAGAGGGCGCTAACAAGTCAAGGGTCACACATTTGGTGCATATTGGTCACAATTCCTTAAGAAACAATGTAATTCATACAGTGGCTGTTTTGGGTATCTCATGCTATGTCTCAGTTCACGTTCTTCAAACCTGTTCCGAAAACATGTGAAAGTTTCAGAGTCTGTGTGTAAACATAAACGACGTAATGTGAGGTTGTATTTATTTTAAAATGTGGAACAATTTCAAAAGCAAAACACGGACTTGGTGTGCAAAATGCAGTGCACTATGGGTGACAGTCAAAAAAGCTCTTGTTCATGCTCAACGTAAGACATGCAGATTGGAGGAACCTTCTGTTTGTACTCTGCGTTCATTTTATGTGCTTATGCAAGTTTTCTGAAAGCTTACTAATACTGATGAATCAGAGCAGTAGCACCGGAGATCACGGGGGCAATGTAGCATAGTTCAAGCAAAAGACAACCGTAGGAGATGATGGAGACGTTCAAAAAATGGCGGGGTCAACGAATCAATAATATAGCGAAAGTAATTCTCTGTCCACATGTTGGGAACATGTTGGGATGTAAATAATGGCCACACAGACCACCAGTGTCCACAACACTGCCTCCTCTAGTGCCATCTATTGGCTGTATCTATGCCAACATGAGGACGCATGGAAGTATGATGGTCACCATCTTGGCTACATAGCAGAAGGGGCGGGACTACCAAACTTTTGAAAATGGCGACTGAGGAAGTTGCAGCAGTCGTTACAATGAATAAGCAAATAAGCAAGCAACAGTCATTTTGGCAGGCAACAATCACCGTGAAATCTTGTAGGTAACGCTCCGTCCACTTGCATTTTGCCATTAAGAAGAGGAAGAAGAGACGGTCAAATGTTACGTTCATAAATTCCAGCAAGTGCACAACATTTGCGTGATTTAGGACGACACCACCCTGTCGAAATTAACACACTTGACGAGAAAGGACACAGTGCGCAAAGTGTACTTCATTAAATCTGAATTGAGACACAGCATCAGATCCTGCCTGTCAGGCTCAGCTAACATTAGCATGTAGGCAAGACTGTAGAGCATAGCTATAGTTAGCATTCATGCTAATACCTTATGATTGTCATGTAAAATTTAGCACGTTTGTAGTCACTGACTTGGCTACAGCTTTGTCACGACTATCGTTAACATGCTAATATACTAACATTTTATTGTTTTATGCTTACTGTTAGCATTTACCAGGTTACAATGACTTTTACATGGCAAGACAAAAACAAAAGGAAAAAAAAGAGGAAAAATTGTACAAAGGGCATAAATTGACAGCAGAAGGCCCCGGAAGTCCAGAGAGATGGTTTTTTTTTTCCCCCAATCGTGTACGCACAAGATAATATTAACTTGCACAAAATCATCACTTGACCAGATGAAAAAAAGAAAAAATCACCTGTCGGGACTCTCAGGACTCCGTATGATAGAGTTTAATGTAAAGCAGTGAGTTAAACAAACCTCCGATCACACTGGAAATATATGTCAAAAATTGGACTTACAATGATTTGAACCTGGAGACATTTCCGGAAGTTGGCTGGATGCTTTAAACGTTGTAAAGCAAAGAAAACCAAGAGAGGAAATCACATAAAGGTGAGAATGAGACAAAAACACATCAGTGAATACTGTTCTAATAATGTAAGACTTTATCTTACTGTTTCACTTAAAGAATTTTTGGCGTAAAAACATTCTCTGAAGCAGAAATTCGTACGAGAGTCCACATCACATGTTGATCCAGCTACATATAAACAGTTTGTCTCTTCATACAGTATGGGACAATGGTGAATGTGCAAAGTTAAAAATAATAAACAGAAAATTATCTTAAAGCTACAGTTTTATGTCTGTACAGCTAAATGAATTTGGCAGCGTGTTGTTACCTCTGAGATAAGTCTATCCTGCTTCTTGACACTTAAACGTCTGTATGTGATTTGGGATGAATCACTCCGTACAGGTTTTGTTAATTCTAAAAATAAATTAGAACCAAAAGCTGTTGATTTTTTTCCCCATAATCATACAAAAAAAGTGATTTAGAATTGCAAATTTTCTTTTTTGTATCTGTACAAAAAAAAAAAATTGAAGGAAAAGTTTTGAAAATTCTCAAATGTTGATACTTAAATAGCTAAATACAAACTGATATGGCCAATATGCTAATTAGACGAGGCTAACACATGATAATTATCACTGAAATATTTTGACATTGATGTTTTACGATATTCAAATATTCAAAATGATGCTGAAAAGGTGACATTTTGTTCAATGTTTTTGCGCTTTTTAGACCAAAATCCTAGAAAGTAAATATTTTAGTTAAATTAAATTTAGTTATGTTGATTCATTTAATGGCTTTTTTTTTTTTTTTTCTTAACACGAGAATTTGAAATATCGAATTACTGCCCAAAACTGCACAAAACAAACCAGACAACAAAAATGATACGATATGAAATCAAAGCATTATTGAACCTGGTTGGAGTTAACATATTGAACCTCAGTATTTTTGGGACCACAACCAAAATGTTTCTGTAACATCGGATATCGAAAACTATCAGATTCCAAAACATCACATTCATAATCGCATTTATTATTCTTTTGTCAAATAGTTAATGATTTAAATGAATATTTGGTCCATTTTAAAAATTATTCTGTCTACTTGTTATTAAGCATTTCAACAGCTTTGGCTTATTGTGCTTAATGAAAGGGTTTCTTGAAAAATAAATGTAAAAAAATTGCATACTTTCTCAAAGTCAGAGATTTAAAAATTGTTTCGGTATCTTTGGCACCAGTACCACAGATTATCAAATGATACTGAGCCTTAACAGTAACCCACTTTTGCCGAGTTTCTGTTATCTCAAGGAGTTGATGTTGTTTTCTAAACAAGCTAAACTGAGCACAAAGTCCAAACTACAACTGACCCAAACTCTTCTAGAATTATTTTCAACTGCTGAGTGCATTTCTCTGAAACAGGATAGACTCACAGAGGCTGTTATAAGTCAAGAAATAAAGCGAGAAAAAGCAAAAGTCAACAGCATTTCTTACATGACGATAAGTCACTGATCATGTAACACAATATAAAGATTAAGGTGGTCTAAACTAGTTCTGTGCAAAGTTGTGACAACAAAAAATATGTCAAATGCGTCACAAAGAAAAAGATTTGGAATTTTTGTTTGTTGGAGCAGCTGAATGAGCAGCGAGGGGGGAAAGACACTTCTATAAAAACAGCTTATAGAGACTATATGTACAAACACATCTCACAGGTGTCAGGTGATTATAAAATCTCTCAGATCCGATGTTTAAATCGACACACGTGAGAAAAAAAACAACCTCCGACGACTATGACGACATGTTCAGGCACAATGATGAGTGATAGTACAAAACTATACAATACTGTGCAAGTGCAAAAGTTGGAAGCAGAACTGCAGCTTGTGTAACCCTCACCTCTGACCTCTGACCCCTGTGGTGAGATGACTACATCTGTGACTTAACAAAGTCACATTCTTGTGCACTTGTATTGAATCATTATAATAATTGCAGACTAAGTCATTACATTAAAGTCACGTTTTCAAATGATAAACAATGTCTGTGCAAATCTAGTGACTAATGTGGGGATGACTCTGATGGTTATAGAGCCTCTAAGAGGAAACTGCTGTTTGGCACCAGATTGTTTCTACTCAGCACCGAGTTGGTTTTAAAGGGCGCGAGTCCTAAATCATTTTGATGAGTCCCAGACAGTTTATAGTGAGCACCAGGTAGATTACGGTGAGTGCCAGATTGTTTACGAGGATTGTCAGATAATTTACGGTGAGTGCAAGAAAGTTTATGGTGAGTGCCAGATAATTTCTACTGAGCACCGGATAGTTTAAATTGAGCGCCAGATAGTTTGAGTGCAAGAAAGTTTATGGTGCACAAGAAGGAGCACAAGAAAAGTTTCGATGAGTGCCAGATAGTTTCTATGGCGCATCAAATAGATTACAATGAGCGCCACATAATTTCAGTGAGTGTCAGATAGTTTACGATGAGCACCAGATAGTTTCTACTGACCTCTCCATAGTTTACAGTGGGTACCAGATAATTTCAATGAGTGCAAGATAGTTTCTGTTGAGCTCCAAACAATTTCTGCTGAACGCTACATAGTTCACGGTGAGTGCTTTTTAATCTTTAGCGTGCGCCATGTAATTTATGTTGAGTGCCAGATAGTTTACGGTGATCACAAGAAACTTGATCATGTCCTCTTAGGGGCTCCACAGATTTTGGAATGAAACCATTAGAATATTAACAGGATTATCTGCGGCTGGGAGCAGTATGGTCGACATTACTGTCACAATATTCGTACAGATACTTCCTGATTATGGTTTATTAAACAACGTGGCAAATATGTGCAAAATCACATCAAATAAACTGATGTCAAAGAATGAACTGATGTGCATCAAATTAGTTTGTGTGAACAATAACAGAATTTCCTATCGTCGCGATATGATTCAATTGAAAACTGATGATATTGAATTATTGCCCAACCCTGGGATTAAAACTGATGTATTCTTAAAGCAGACTTAGTACAAGTCTGCTTTAAGTAAGAGTCCAGAGCCGTTAAAGAGAGCCGAGATTGGTCCGGGTCTTAAAAAATCAACTGTTGTAACACTGGTTCAAAAAAAACAACCACCTCAAAACAAGTTTGATAGATTCGTCAGAAAGAAAATGCAGAACAAGTCAAAGTGATTAGTAACCCTTTTTTTAAACAGTAAGTGATAAAGATTTTCTGGGGATTGAACCAATCAGATGACCTTCACGAACACAATGTGGCTGATTTCAAGTAGAGAAGACAAAAGCCGGTCAGAGAGCAAACTTAGAGGGAAATGAAAGAAGTCAAAGTATAAATGCACCTTTACGAGGGAAGAGCATGGTCGCTTCCTGCAGATTCAATATGTACAATCAAACCATGCAGGCTGAAGAAAAGTGAGCACATATCAGCTGCTCCGACTGTCAATATTCACATATAGATACACTATTAACAAACAGACCACAAGTTCTTCACACTTCTACTGACCGGGAACCAGTTTGTAAAACCAGTTTCTCACCCCGGGAGAAAAAAATGTCCTACAGTCTGTCAACCGTCAGCCCAAGTTTGACAAACTGTCGACAAACAAAATAAGTCTTTTAAGTTTTCTCTGGTAAAACCAGAAAGCTTCAGTCAGGGTGACTCAGCCGTGACACAAAAACTAAAACTTTCTTTGAAACACAAAAATCTTAGGCTTCGATGACTGAAAATTTTGTTCAGTGGCTGAATTTGACTCAGGTGTAGCGAGTCTGGGGTGAAAAATACCTGACAAAAATTCTCAACAACTAGCAGTTTTGGCCTTGCAAAAAAGCTATACCCAGTTCAGAGGGTTGCTGGGACAAAGACTGTTTTTGGATATTCAGGTTTTTCTTTATTTTGTAATTTCTCTAGCTGACTGAAGATGCAAACTATCTTCAGCAGATTAGCTGAATAAAATTATATAAAATTTGATAAAAATCATAAGATGCACTATTGAGTCCCTCCAGGATTTCACAGGCAGTTTTGAGGGCTGGAGCCTATCCCAGCTGACACTGGGTGAGAGGCAGGGTTCACCCTGGAAAGGTCACCAGACTATCACAGGGCTGACACATAGAGACAGACAACCATTCACACTCACATTCACACCTACGGACAATTTAGAGTCACCAATTAACCTGCATGTCTTTGGACTGTGGGAGGAAGCTGGAGCACCTGGAGGAAACTCACGCTGACACAGGAAGAACATGCAAACTCCGCACAGAAGGGCTATTAACGTTTACGGTTAAGTTGCCTCGATGGGACAAAATTGCAGGGCTGCGCATAATTCACGAGGTCTGGCTGAATTTGCGTTTACTGTTGCAACCTCCTGGAGGGACTAACTTTGCGTAGTGCGTAACCCTGGTTTGCTGATTTGTTTAAGTGCTCGGAGAGTCCAGATGTTACTCCACAGACCCATCAGTTATGAGTTCTCATGACTTCATCTTCAAGACCGTGTCTAAATAAATCATGTGATTCCTATATTGTCCTCATAAATTACATGACTTCCAACAAGTGCGACTCCAGGACGATGAGCAGAGGACCGGCTGAAGGTTCTCTGTGTGGTTCAGTTCCTGTAGGTGTCGACTGTATCACTGTGGGTGGAACGAAATGTTCCTGAAGAACTTCGACTCCTTTAGAGAGACGATTGTGATCAACAGTCTGAGAAAATTTAGTCATCACCCGCAATTACATCTTGATTAAAACTCAAGATCTTATTAGAACTTCTTCAGAATAACTGATCAGAGAAGATCTGGAGCTTCACTAACAGCATCGACTGATTGGTCAGATTAGAGCTGCATCCTCCAATGGGAAGTCATCCCATGTAAGGCTCTGACTCTTTTGATGTCCGCAGAACAAATCTGAAGAATGAAGCTGAGGAACGAGAGACGTCTTCAGGCAGAGACGTTTAGGTGCTTTGTTCTTTTATCCTTGAATCAGCACAACTTGTATAACATTAACTCCTCTCTGTAACCAATCAGGATCAGCTGCTTGGTCCACAGGACACATTGAGATTGGGGAGGTGTGTCTGTTGCTCATCTGCTCCCCACAGCTACCAACAACACCCTTTTCTTTTAGTGAGCACAATCGATTCCAGTCTGACGACACAACCAGTGTGTCCTCAGTTTCCCAAACGTCTTCTGTGATCTCACGATGGTGCTGCTGATGAATCCTTTGTTCATCCTTTAAAATGAGAGTGAGGAGTGTGAGCCTCAAGGCCACGCCCTCTGATGGGGGTGGAGCCGCACACGTGACACAGCGTATACATCATTCTGCCTGATGCTTGAAATAAAGAGTGATGCTGTGTGATGACTGACCGACAAAAAAGTCTGAAGCTTCACTGATGCAAAAGAAATATCCTGCTCAGAGAGCAGAGAGCAGGCTGAACTGAAGGTGATCTTCACCTCCGAATGTGTCACATCTTCACTTCCTGTGATTTGTCTGTCCATTAGGGAGGCGGGGCTTACAGTGATGCTGGCAGATGATTGGAACCAAAATAAGGTGCGATGGGGTTGATGTTCCTCCAGGTGTTTGAGGGTCTCTGGAGCTGCTGGTGGTCAGTCTGATCCCACAGTGACAGGGTCAGCACTCTGGGTGAGCACGGGGGAGGAGGGTTTTAGTGTCCGGGGTGCTGGTGAGAGGTGAAGGGGGTGAAGGAAGGGGGAGGAGACAGAGACAGAGGGCTGGACTGAGGACTGACGCCTCCTGCAGGAGGAGAGTCTTCTGCTGACTGTGAGACACTGAGGAGGGAGACAGAAGAGGAAGCTTTATTTGTTATTTAAACTTTCATACTATTACGACTGACATGTGCTCAAGATGATCCTCACCTGACAGTGTAGCTGCTGCGGTGGGCGGGATCTGTCACCCCAGCAACAAAAAGCTTCTTTGGGGGTCCGTCAGACTCCACCCCTCCTGAGAGACAAAAAGGTTCACAAATGTACATATATAAAAATCTAAAATCCCTGCCCAGTGGTTGTATGACTCCGCCCACCAGTCCAGTGTCTCTGACAGTCTCCATCCATGTCAGTGAAAACATGGATGCTTCACACACAGAAGATCTATACAATCAGCACAGTTTCAAGATTAGAGTCACCAATTCAGTATCTGACCAAATGTCTCCCCTTCTGTTCCTGAGATATGACGTTAAAAAGTGATGATGTCACAGTCAAGCTGACCTTTGACCTTTTGACCTTCATTATTTTATCCTGTTAGACATATGTGTCAAGTTTGGTCAGAATTAGTGGAGGAATTCTTGAGTTATGGCCAAAAACACATTTTGTGACGTCACACTGACCTTTGACCTTCAACCACCAAATTCTTATCAGTTCATCCTTAAGTGCATGTTTAAGGAAGTTCCCTTAAGGTGTTCTTGAGATATTATATTCATGATAATGAGACAGACAAGGTCACAGTGACCTTTACCTTTGACCTATGGCCACCAACATCTTATCGGTTCATCATTGAGTCCATTGACTTGAGGCATTTGTGCATGGTGTTCTTGACATATCCCGTTCATGATAAACGAGACAGATGAGGTCATGGTGACCTTTACCTTTGACCTATGACCCCCAAGTCTAAACACTTTATCATTAAGTCCATTGACTTAAGACTTTGGCCCAATCCCAATTCCTATCTTAACCCTCAGTCTCAAAAATCCGCTGTCCCGAGCTCAGCCGAACCCAGCTGAGTACAGACGATTCAGTCAATGCAAGATGGCGGCGACAAGCGTAAGGAAGCGGAGTTATCAATGTGAGTATTTTCCTCGTTAATAGTTGTTTTAAAATTATGATAACCATTGCATTATCTTAGTTTAACATCATTTTACGGACTATAGATCTCTTTGTAGCGTGACACACATATTTTTGGTCACGGGCGACGGCTTGCCTGCCCCGCCGCACGTAACCCTGGTTCTCTGATAACCGAGTATGCTGTCACTCAGTTACAAGAAGTCATTTTTCTGAGTGATAATGTAGTTGTTAAGTTGTTTTAATATATGTGAAATGTTTGCATCGACATTTTTGTAAGATGACCGGATGGTGTCATCTCCTGTAGTCGTAGAGTCTGCAGCTGGTAACGTTACAGCTGCAGGTTAACATTAGTGATCGTATTATCTGGTGACTTTCCACTGAATAAGTTACGTCGGTTGTTGTGGTACAGGTTATTTGGTTGAATATCAACTTATAACACAAAGAGTGAAACGTTAACGTGGATGAAAGTCACCGGATAACACTTGTGTGACTGTGTAACAAGCCTCACCAGTTCCGCTGGATGTTGACCACAGTATTCATTGTGATAATACTTGCAATGCTACATGAAACTAAACTAATAACTTAACGAATATCTGACAGGTAGCCCAAAAAGGTAAAAAATAAAAGAAAGTAATGTTGTTATCTCTGTTCCATTTCAGGGCCACCACACAAAACACAAGCCCTGATTCATTTCAGGGCCACCAATGAAGACAAGTTTACAAAAAGCAAGCATGCTCCAAAAAAATATGGGAGTGAGTAATTTGTATCTTGTGAACTGTTCATATTCATAACATAATTCTCGGTCACAACGGCAACTGTTCCCCTGGTGATCAAGCATTCTGTTTCAATATGAAATCAGCACAGCTGCAGACGACATTGTCGAAGATTGTTGTTTGGTAACTGTACATTTGTTTTGGAGCTGCCCCTATACTGTCACTTTTTGGAAAGATTTTGTCGAGTATATTCGTTGCAACATTTATGTTCTATTTTCACTGCTGTACAAAGATGTGCTGTTTGGATTTTATGATGTCAGCATTTCAGAACAAAAACAATTCTATATCATTAATCTATCTATGATCCTCGGGAAATTCCATATTCATAAGAGAAAATTTTGTAACAGAAAACCCTTGTTCAAAATTTTTATGAATGAAATGCAGCAATACTTAGAAACCTTTCAGCACTCCACAAACTCCAAAGCTATAAAGACTCTGAAAATATGTAAACAATTTAATTGTTTGAGCTGCTGAACTTTTTTATTTATTTGTTTGTTTATTTTATTTCTTTTTCTTTTCTCTTAACCCTGGCATATTTGTTCTGGTCATGTCTGTCACTGCTTGTTTTGTACAAGAATTGAAATAAAGTGTTGGGGAAAAAAAAACTCATCACGTCTTTTTATCGACTACTACTGATGACATATATTTCTTCATCTTTGAACTGACAGACTGGATGGAGTTTTGGCATATTGCTGCCCCTGACAGTCTTAAGACGTATTTGCCTTTGAGGGGTGTCCCTTTTTAAAGTCACAAGATAGCCCTTACCACTTGGTTTTGAGGGCTAGTGAGATTGAGGGTTGAGCTTGAGAATTAAGATTGACGGTTAAAATAGGAATTGGGATTGGGCCTTTGTGTCAAATTTGAGGAAATTCCCTCCAGGTATTCTTTAGAAATTTTGTTTTGTGAAAATGGGACAGAAATCAATTCACCACTGAGTCCAAGGGGACGTTTGTGCCAAATATGAAAAAAAAAAAAAAAAATCCCTCAAGGTGTTCTTCACAGACAGGGTCACAGTGACCTAACCACTGAGGTATGACCCTAAAATGTAATCACTTTATGGTTGTGTCTGAATGGACGTTTCTGTCAAATTTGTAGAAATTCTCTCAAGGCATTTTTTAGAAATCATGTTAGCGAGAATGAGACGGACACAAGGACACAATGATATTGACCTGTGACTACAAAATTCTGATTGGCTCATCCTTGAGTCCAAATAAACATTTGTGCAAAATTTAAAAAAAAAAAAATCCCTGAAGGGATTCTTGAGATATGGCATTCATGACAACAAGACAGACAAAGTCACCGTGACCTTATCTTTGACCTGTGACACCCAAAATCTATCAAGATATCACTGCGTCCGAGTGAACATTTGTGCCAAATTTGAAGAAATTCCCTCAAGGTGTTCTTTCGAAATTGTGACCGTGACCAAAAACAGAGTCAGAAATTCATCAGGTGGACACAAACACAAAGACTATTTCTCTTTCTCTAACAAGTTCAGCACATGAAGATACAAACTGGTGCCAGAGATGTGTTTACAGCTTGTTTCCATGTGGATTATACTCAGTAACTGCAGGTGTGAATGTGAAATTATTACCTTTCCTCTTGAGTGGAGTTAATGCAGGCCATCTGACCGTGGCACTGACTGCTGGTCTGTCGGACAGTGAACACATCATGTATGTCAGTAGATTGATACAGACTGAAGCTTCCAATAAAGATACAACATGAGCAGGGTACCTGAACCTCCTGGTGGGACTCGGGGAAGAGTTGGGTGTGACGCCGCTGTCCTGTGACTGAAACCACTGAAGAAGAAAAGGTGAAAAAACAGCCAGTCAGAACCCTCTAATCTGGATTCAGTCATAACCTCTAGTCTGGATTAAGTTTGATCTGGATTCAGACAATAATCCAGATCAGTGACCGACATTATTATTGTAATGTTAAAAATGTTTCATCTGTGTTTCCTGACATCGCTCCCTCTGATTGGTGGATGGGATTGCTCTGAATACTACATTACCCATGAGCCTCAGCATTTCAGGTAAACATCCTGACTGACAGGAAGCATCACCTTCAAAATAAGAGCCTGGTCGTTAAAAGCTGGTGTGGAGATGCTCACCACTGACGTATGGTTGTGCCACTGACTGACTGGAGGAACTGGGATCAGACTGGAAGCACTGGGAGGGAGAGCAGAGGCGTTAATCCCACTGGATTAAACTTCAGAGACATGAACGGTGTCGTGTCTGTGACGTACCTGAGTCTCTGCAGA
Source organism: Cromileptes altivelis (assembly GCA_013133815.1). NCBI lineage: Eukaryota > Metazoa > Chordata > Actinopteri > Perciformes > Serranidae > Cromileptes > Cromileptes altivelis. The sequence continues at coordinate 40,879,226 of CM023143.1, forward strand.
CTTCCTCTGAGTGTCATCTCCATGTTCTCCTCCTGCAGAAAACACAAACAGCTCTGACCTTTGACCCTATCACCTGTCTGTCTCCACTGTTAAACCAAACTGCCTCAAATAAGACCAACAAATCTCCACATATCACCTGAAACTCAGTCGAGCTTCACTGACAGGTTTTTGTTACGACTATTTAAATTTCTGAGTGATTCAAAACTTCTCAAAGAAAACAACAACAAGCCACGAAACATAAAATGTTTATATAAATATAACAAAATAAAGTCCCACGTTACTCACATGAATATTTATTTGTCACTGTTCAAATTTCAACCATAAATTTTTTTTTATATTAGACACTTGCAGTTGTCTTCAGCTCGTGGCTGATGGACGCAGTTTCTGCTTTGTGGAGCGTTTTGTAATTTAATTAATTAATTCGAAAAAGATAACGAAGGGACACAAAATGAAATGAATATGTCTTCAGTAACAGAGGCCTCCATATGTTTGATTTGTGGTTAAAACTTTAGATTTTATTTGCAAAATAAAGACACTTAACGTAACAGAGGCCTCCATATGTTTGATTTGTGGTTAAAACTTTAGATTTAATTTGCAAAATAAAGACTGGAAAAATACAAATCAATTGAAATTGGGAGCAGCTCATGTTGAAGAGAGTTTGGATCATTTATGTCGCTTTGTGTTTTGGAAATAAATTACATTTAAGGTTATGAGCTGTTTTGTACATTATTTCCGGAGACAACATATATTTTAAAGGGACATTGTGTAACATTTTCAGTTGTTTATTGGCAAAAATTGATGTCTGCAACCACAAATATGTCATCACTGGTGTACTATTACCTCCACCAATAATCTGACTTATTCTCGTAAAAGGAGAATTTCAGATTTGTTTGTACATTGTGCGGGTAAGTCGTCTGTGGGGTTCCATTACGTTTCGCCATCTTGAGAATACACCCGCCAGCAAGGGACATACAGCACCACCTTCGGCGTTTTCGTTGAGAGCCAGGCCAGCACTGCGTGACTGAGGAGCCGAAGGAGAGGAGCAAGAGGCGCTTCGCTACTACCCTGGCAAATTTGAAACAAAGTCCCACTCTTTGAGCATAATGCAGGATCATGCATATGCAGCATCATGGGAGACAGAATCCTCGTCGCCAAGAAAGCGCAAAAGGGAAAAAACGAAGGCCCACATCGGGGTAGCCTTTCTCAGGTAGAGAGAGCTGCTGAGGGAGAATGGTAATGCAATCACAGGCCAGCGCCGCTGTTGGCTGTTAGCCGCTGTTAGCTGCTGTTAGCACTGGCCTGTGATTGTATTACCTTTCTCCTTCAGCAGCTCTCTCCACCTGGGAAAGGCAACCCCAATGCTGACCCTTGTTTTTTTAATTTGCCGGTCACGCTGCCTTTTTGATTCCCTTTTGCACTTTCTTGGCAATGAGGATTCCGTCTCCTGTGATGCTGCATAATACATGATCCTGCATTATGCTCAAAGAGTGGGACTTTGTTATGCGGCAGTAGTGCCGCTGGCCACTAACAGCTGTTAGCGGCGCAGTAATGCGAGGAGAGGGATGAGGTGTGTGAGGTTGAGCCACTTGTCAGTTGTCAAAAGACGAGACGTGATTGGTTTGTTTCAATTTACATCTGCCCCAACAGTCCTACGTTGTAAACACAGCCAGCATGGTGAGGAGGGGGTTTGTCAACTCACGTCGCGTGTGTCTGTGTAGCAGCCTGAATGAGTACTCCTTGTAGTATCGGATGACATGGTTTCATCAGTGTTATCATAGCTTTTTGGTACTCAGCGGCTACAGTTGTTGCAATACGTGTTTGAAACAGTGAGGCGCTAGAGTGCACCATCTATTTGAATACAATATATGATATCAACGTTAGACGGGAGAAATTCCTACACACTGTGGCTTTAAGGATATATAACTACTCATTTGGGCGCTAACAGATATCGATATATCCATATATTATAGAAAATTATCCAACTCTCTTCCCTGAATCCTCTGACTGAATATTTACCTCTTTTTTGTTTTTATTTCTGTTTATATCTCCTTTTATTTATTTTTGTTATTATCATATTTAGTATTATTTCATTTTATTTTTTATCATGACTGTGAGTATCTCTGTATCTTTCCATGTATAGAGGGATCTATCTCTGTACAGTGACACTTTTACACTGAAATACTAACTCCTGTTAAAAAAGAAAACAAACCAAATCAGTAAACACAAACAAACAAACGTGTCAGTAATAGTGTCTCTAATGACTGTGAGGACACCACAGACAGGACGTCCCTGTGTTGTTGTGATCTGTCAGACCGGCAGAGTGAAAAGAGAAGAAGAAGAAGTGTGACGTCCTCACCTGCCTCTTGTGGTCGAGTCTGTCTCCGGTCAGAGAGAAAGGAGAAAGAGGGACGAGCTGAAGAAGAGGAGGAGATGATGCATGAAGGTCAGCAGGTGGTGACGAGCCCACGCGTCAAATACATCATCACTGTGAGTCAAACACTGACCTGTGAGGGACAGCTGGGGTTGATGGACACACTGCTGCGTCTGTACCGAGCCGAGGACACCGGACTGAAGACGGTCATCCCATCGCTGAGACAGACACCACAACAACAACATGTTTACATTAATTCACTAACAGAGACATTTATTTTATTTATATATATGTGTTTATACAGAGAGAATCTTTAAAGACGTGTCGACTTTTCAGCTGTCTGAGCCGTCCGCTTGTTCCCTTCACAACAAAAACACACCACGTCACGTCCTTGTTAATCAATCTGATGGTTAATTACAGATGCCACAGTAATGTGTAGTCTATTGATGGGCATGTATGTGTGTAATTGTATGTTTGTAAATTGAACGTGTTTACAGCCGCCAGGCACTGAATGTCCAAGACAAATTTCCTCCTGGAGAACAATAAAGTTTATTCAGATTCTGATCTTGTGGGAACAAATGATTATCTAGTGCATAAACGTTTATAGTCTTGTGGGAACAAGTTATTTTTGTTTGGACAAGTCAATAACTTGTTATTCATCCTGCAGGAACAATTCATTATCTAGTGTGGAAAGTTAAAAGCCTAGTGGGAACAAGTTATTATGTGCACACAAGTCAATAATTAGTTGATTATCTTGTGGGAACAAGGAATGATCTAGTGCGCAAAAATGAATAATCTTGTGGGAAGAGGTTAACTTGTTTATCATCTTGTAGGGAAAAAGTTGTCATTTTGGCAGCAAGTTATTTTCTTATGCGCACAACTTAATTATTTATTAATCATCTTGTGGGAACAAGTTGTTATTTTATTCGCACAAGTAAAGAACTTGTTCATCATCATGTAGGAACAAGTTCTCATCTTCTGTGCACAAATTAATAACCTTGTGGGAACAAGTTATTATAATTAATTAATTATAATTAATTAATTAACTTGTGCACACACGATGCAAACGTGAGCCTACTGTCTTGTGTGCACAAAATCACAAACTGCATTTTTGGCGCTTTAGTTGCTCCGTAAGAAACTGTGTAGATCAATAAGAACCAGAACGACTTGTCGGCAGAATATTTGACACCAAATAAAAACGTTAAATTTATCTGTACAAAAAAATGTAACGGTGTAGCTGAATTAGATTGAGCTGGTTTTATTCACTACTTTAATAAATGTTTTAAAATAAATCGTGAGAATTTACAGACTGATCATGTTTCGATTTGAGCCAGTAAAGTAAAAACTAACTTCAGCTGTAGATGTCGTGGAGTCAAAAGGATATTTCCCTCTGAAATATAAAGTACAAACAAAAACTAGCTATTGCACTATTTTTTATTAAGTTAACAAAAGCAGCCATATACATCTAACGTCTTTTAGATTCAGTGTTTAATTGTACATTCAACATTATAATTATTCGTCAATACGCAGATTTCTTAAAAAACATTGTACTTGTATTATTAATGTTATGTTATCATACTTTTTCTTCCTGTTCTCATAATTTCTCTACGTCTATATACAGTTTAAAGGCAACTGTATCATGACTCAGTTCTCTCCCAGGGTTCAATGCAGTATTTTAAATTCTGATTTGTGACACAGAATTTCAAAAAATCCTTTTGTGCAAAGGAAAACGGAGGACTGCAGTTATAATTCCATAATTAATTTATTATATTATAACTGAGGATTAGAGACTTAAATGAACAGTCATTGTTTTTGGAACACTGTACAACAATTGGTGAAATTATTAAACTCTGCAATATTCTTTTCGGTGTCCTAATTTATTCTTAGCAACATCTTTCCTGAATGTATATTTAACATATGATGCACACACTATACATATTTGTTATATATATATATATATATATATATATATATATATATATATATACACACACACACACATACACACATTGTATTGTAAATTGTGGCCTCATATATCTTTTTTACCTTTAAAACTATACATATGACTTCAATACGTTGTAAAGGTCATATTTTGTACTTTTTTAGCACACTTAACAGACTAAGCATATTTAAGATATTTTATATTTTCAAATATTTTACAGTGTCAAAAATTGTAGTATAATGTACTTTTCTTTTCCTTAAGATTTTTCTTATTTCGACAAACTCATAATTCTCTACGCGTTACTATTACCACGTTATCACCATTTCCCCCCGGCCGGGGATCAATAAGGTTTTTCTGATCCTGATTATACCAAATCAGAATCAGAGTCAGAAATACTTTATTGATCCCCGAGGGGAAATTATTTTCGTTACAGGTGCTCCTTGCAAGAGTGGAAAGATAAGTGAAAATATAAGAAATTTAACAAGAGTATTTACAAATATATAGTTCAAATAAACAGAATAATTAGCAAAAAATAATACATATATATGTATATATATATATATTTATGTGTTAACCTAAACAAGATTATTTACACAATATATATACACTATCCTAAATAGATAATACATAATTATTACTTAGGTTTAAATATTATTGTCCTACGTGATGGTTGTAGTATTTTGAGTATGCCGAATTAAAGAGTGACTTCTTTACCTAAAATCCATGTGTTACGTCGTTGTTAATACATGTCTGTGGCGCTCTGTCAACGAGACAAAAATAAATGTGCTGTTTTTTTTAATGGAGTTTGGTGCTGCACATCTAGCTGTAGTACCACTGACCTGACACTGGTGATCATGGGGGCGCTGTTCGATCTGCGGAGTGCCCCGCCTCCTGCCCCGCCAGCTGCGCCTGCGCACTGGTCCACTTCCATCCGTTCCATAACTCGGACCGCAGGCCCGGCGGTCGCAGCGCCGACTGCCGGCCTCCGACCTCTCGACGTCGGCGTCGGGCTCTACTCAAGCCCGGTGGAAGCCCGACCCGCAGGCCTCACGAGCAAGCAAACCCAGAGCCGCCAAGTCAGCGGGCTGAACACCGAGGCGGTGTCCTCTCTACCGCATCTCCCTCCGAAGGAAACACCTTATCCGTGTCCGGCTGCGGGTCTCACCGTCATCTAAAACCCGCAGCTACGCTTCACTTGCAGCTGTCTCCAGCGCAATTTTTATGGCTGCGCAAAAGCGAGATAAAATACGAACCCGGCGCAAAAACACCCGAGACAAAGTTTTGTACGGTGACACAGTCAAAAGTGACCCGGCTGTCCGGCTCCACCGGGGAACTTTTAATTCGAGTCCGCACAGGTGACGCGACTTTTAGGATTAGCTGTTGAGCTAACTTGGTTTGCAGTAAAAAACCTCCAGTCAGAGATCAGAAAACCGCGGAGCAGCTGCCCGAAACAGTCGCACCCGGGCTGCGCACACAGTCCGCCGGGAGAGTCGGTCACACGGGCCCCTGACCCACCGAGCAGACGCCCCGAAGAGCCCCGTAATCACGGAAAACCAACACTTTGGAAGATTTTCACAACATAGTCCTTCAGCACATACACACTGTAGTTCAGCAACTGAGAAACAGCGCCGCCGCCTCGGGCCGGCCGCACAGGGAACTGCAACACAAACACAAGCAGTGAGAAAGTCAAGCAGCAATAATTCACTTTAATTAACTGAGTTTAATTATTTTAGTAAGACAATACGAATATATACAACCACTGTAATTTCTTAATTTTAAAAAAACATTTTGTTTTAATTTATCCCTGTGACTGTTTTACCAGCATAAAACTATTATAATTTCTTAATTTATTTTCTAACTATTTGTAATTTGTTTTAATTCTTGTCATTCTTCAATCTATTTTTTCCTTTTAATTTGTAATTTGTTAAACCTCTTGTCACTGTTTTATCCCTGTAACTCTGCTTTACCAATACAAATGTAAATAAGTAAAAGTTATTGATGTAGTGCTTTTAGACAGCAAGAAAGAAAACACAGAGGACAAAGTTACTGCGTGAGCCACGTAGTTAAAAGTGCACAACTTGCAAAACCGTTAGCATGAAAAAAACTAAAACTATTATAATCAATAGATTTATTTTTAAACTATTAGTTTTTATTGCTTAAAAAAAAAAGTGTTAAACTGGGGTATAAAGCTGAAAAATGTCCAGAAAAAGGCGACGGCAAAAGACGGCGTTCCTGCACAGTAAAAAGATGCAAAGCTACAGAATGAGTGTTTTATTATACATATAAACTTTTTACTGATAGTAATATGTTCGGACATTATCCCTTTGTAATCACCAATATTGTAATTAGTAACTGTAATTTAATTACAAATATTCTCAGTAACTAACTGATTACAATTACATTTATTTTGAATTTTAATTATTTGTAACTAGTTACTGTTGTTTTATCCTTGAAACACTACTTTTAGAAAGTGCTAAAAGTAAAATAATGGAAAATATTTGTCTTGTATCATCTGAGTAATACCTGCATGGAAACTAAATACAGGAAAATAATAGTAATTTATGCTGAATGGATATGAAACAATATGGTCTTCAGTGTATTTGTCAAAAATAAATAAATTTAAAAAAAAAATATTATTAAAAATTATTATCATTTTTTTCATAAATCAACATAATTATTACTTGCTTAGAAATATGGACTCATCCATTCATTTTCTGATTTTTTTTAATTATTTTTTTTATTCTTTTATTACATTCATAATTTCACTGTAAAATCTCAGGAGACGATGGAGCTGTCCATCCCAGTCCGGCAGGGTTCAAGATGACTTTTTCAAGTAAGTTTAACTTTTAGTCCAATCAGCACTCCAAAAGGTGCAGATTAAATTTTTGTTAACTGACTTATCAGTTAGTCGACTTACTGTTCGTCATTTCCAGATAAGATAAATAACTTGAATAATGTCTGAAGAGTAGACGTCCCCTCCTGAGAATGAGAACTGACTGAAAATGTTTGGTAGTGATAAGTGCTCCAGAGATATTAAAGGAAATAAACTCACAATAAAGTAAAATAACGTCAGCATAGATGATGTCATGGATCACAGTGATACAGTGAAAACACAAGTTCACTATAAATAAAACTACAAACACACAACGGGAACATTTATAAGAACATTATTCAGTTCTGTCAAGCCACAAACATGTTACAGGAGCGTTATAAGAACGTTACGGGGATGTTATGGGAACGTTGTGGTGTTTTCTTTGTTGTTGTGACACTGAACCGTCTGCTGTTCTCCCAGAATTCCCAAATCCTCCATCTGCTTTGAGTCGTCATCTCCAAAAAATGGTGAAACAGGACACCGGGAGGCTCGGCCTTTAACCCCTTCACTGCCGCCCAGACAGACCAGGTTCCACAGAACAAGAGAGCAGACCAGAGACCTGAACCACCGTCAGACATAAACAAACAAACAAACAAACAAGGAGATATGACTCTTAAAAACATATTTGATTTCCAGAAAGGCTTTTGTTGATGTATTTAAACAGTGAACAGAGGGAACACAGCGAAGCTATAAAAAGCCACGCTGCCATGTTTGTGTTTCCACAATGAAAAACACACTGTGACCAGAGTTGGAGTTGTAACTAAGTACATTTACTCAAGTACTGTACACAAGTACAATATTGTTATTCATAGTTTATTAGACTCCACTAACACCATCTGGTAATCTTTTATTCAACATCTGGAAAAGATAACAGTGTGATGTGATTTGGATCCTTCACATTTGTTTTGGGTGCTTTAGCTTTTTTTTTTCCTTCTCATTTTCAGATGATCTAAAAGAGAACGCTGTCTGGATCAGTTTTGTAAATGCACTACTCATTCTGTAACCGCTTATCCTCTTGAGGGTCGCGGGGGGTGGAGCCTATCCCAGCTGACCCTGGGTGAGAGGCAGGGTTCACCATGGACAGGTCACCAGACTATCACAGGGCTGACACATAGAGACAGACAACCATTCACACTCACATTCACACCTACGGACAATTTAGAGTCACCAATTAACCTGCATGTCTTTGGACTGTGGGAGGAAGCTGGAGCACCTGGAGGAAACCCACGCTGACACGGGGAGAACATGTGGGAGCACCTGGAGGAAACCCACGCTGACACGGGGAGAACATGTGGGAGCACCTGGAGGAAACCCACGCTGACACATGTGGGAGCACCTGGAGGAAACCCACACTGTGTCAGAGCACCTGGAGGAAACCCACCTGACACGGGGAGAACATGAAGCACCTGGAGGAAACCCACGCTGACACGGGGAGAACATGTGAGCACCTGGAGGAAACCCACCTGACACGAGAACATGTCAGAGCACCTGGAGGAAACCCACACTGACATGGGGAGAACATGTGGGAGCACCTGGAGGAAACCCACGCTGACACGGGAACATGACATGTGGGAGCACCTGGAGGAAACCCACACTGACTGACACGGGGAGAACATGTCAGAGCACCTGGAGGAAACCCACACTGACATGGGGAGAGAACATGTGGGAGCACCTGGAGGAAACCCACGCTGACACGTGGGAGAACATGTGGGAGCACCTGGAGGAAACCCACACTGACACGGGGAGAACATGTGGGAGCACCTGGAGGAAACCCACACTGACACGGGGAGAACATGTCAGAGCACCTGGAGGAAACCCACACTGACACAGGGAGAACATGTCAGAGCACCTGGAGGAAACCCACACTGACACGGGGAGAACATGTCAGAGCACCTGGAGGAAACCCACACTGACACGGGGAGAACATGTGGGAGCACCTGGAGGAAACCCACACTGACACGGGGAGAACATGTCAGAGCACCTGGAGGAAACCCACACTGACACAGGGAGAACATGTCAGAGCACCTGGAGCACACGGGGAGAACTGGAGGAAACCCACACTGACACGGGGAGAACATGTCAGAGCACCTGGAGGAAACCCACACTGACACAGGGAGAACATGTCAGAGCACCTGGAGGAAACCCACACTGACACGGGGAGAACATGTCAGAGCACCTGGAGGAAACCCACACTGACTGACACGGGAGAGAACATGTCAGAGCACCTGGAGGAAACCCACACTGACACAGGGAGAACATGTCAGAGCACCTGGAGGAAACCCACACTGACACGGGGAGAACATGTCAGAGCACCTGGAGGAAACCCACGCTGACACAGGGCTGAGAGAACATGTCAGAGCACCTGGAGGAAACCCACCTGACACACTGACACAGGGAGAGAACATGTGGGAGCACCTGGAGGAAACCCACACTGACACGGGGAGAACATGTGGGAGCACCTGGAGGAAACCCACACTGACACGGGGAGAACATGTGGGAGCACCTGGAGGAAACCCACACTGACACGGGGAGAACATGCAAACTCCACTCAGAAGGGCTCCCTCCTGGGATTGAACCAGGACCCCTCTTGTTGTAACCACTGCACCACTGTATGTTGTAAATGCACCAATTGTCTCTATATTGCATTTGTATATTTACCAATAATTTCTTTTTTGTATATATTTACTGTAGAAATATACAGAACTTTGTACTGTTGAACAGTGACTTCAATATACGACTTCTACGAGTCTCACCAACACCTCCTGAATTTCTATATTTATTCAACATATAATGAACATAACTGAACATATTTCTTATGTTTATTCTTGTTTTTATTCTACTGATGTATATACTGCAGTGAACATATAACACAATACATATTTTATATTTGGGAGAACATGTAAACGCTATATATCAGTTTCCCATCTATCATATATTCCTACAGCCTGGGGGGGACATGTCTCCTGACTTCAGTGTGTACGGCCCTGGATCTGGCCTCTTATTTCTTTCCTTATGCTTTCATTTTTTTTTTTTTTGGTGGCGGGAAAGACGACGTGTTGTCACCTTCATGTCGCCACACTGTGCTGTCACAGTTTGCACAAACGGTCCGGTACACACGGTACAGCCAGGGTGACTCCCGCCGGCCGCGGGCTCCGGTGTGTCGGTGCTGCCTTCACCGTTCAAACTCTCCGTTACTCGGCCGAGGTTAAAGTGGGAAGAGCGGAAGGAGGAGGGAGGAGGAGGAGGAAGAGGAAGATCCTGCCTTCCGTCAGACGGAGTTCAGACACTTTGAGGAAACTTTGTTTTACCTTTCTGTGATGTTTGTGTAAAAAGCTCCGCAGCCTCTCGCCGCGGTCAGGACACACAGCGAGGCCGGCGGACTGCAGCGAGCGGCGGGGTGACATGTCGGAGGGATCCGGGGCTCCGGGGCCGTCTGGATGTGACTGAAGGTGGGTGAAACCCTCCGAGAGTCCCGCTGCTGGTAAACAACTGCGGGCAGACACACGGAGCTCCAACCGGACACTTTAAATAACTTTAACCGAGATGATTTAGTTAAAGCTGGAAACAGAACAAATTAAAATTATTTAACATGAAGCTGTGAAGAGAAGACACATAACACACATCTGACAGTTTATTTAAATACGATTTAAACGTCATTCTCATCATCTGTGTCCACTAACATGTAAAACATATTGTTTTATGATGGTATTTAACCAAGTCTCATGGTTATGTGTGTGTGTGTGTACCTGAATAGTCTGGATAAATGTTTGTCATGTTTAACCTGAAACTATCTGCACCACACATCAACCTGTTATTAAATTTTGTTAATACTAACAGTTAACATCTTAACACTGTTCATAAATGATCAGTTTCAAAGTAAAGATTAAGGACAATTAAATGAGAAATTAATTTGTTTTAGTTTGTGGTGTAACTTAAATTCTTAAATTAAAGTATATACACTAACCGGCCACTATATTAGGTACACCTGTTCAACAGCTTATCAATGTAAACAGCTAATCAGCCAATCAGGTGTCAGCAGCTCATTAACATGTAGTCATGTGGACATGGTGAAGACAAGCTGCTGAAGTTCAAATGGAGCATCAGAATGATGAAGAAAGGTGATTGAAGTGACTTTGAACGTGGCATGGTTGTTGGTGCCAGACGGGCTGCTCTGAGTATTTACTGGGATTTTCAGCACAACCATCTCTAGGGTTTACAGAGGATGGTCCCAAAAAGAGCAAATATCCAGTGAGCCAAAATGCCTTGTTGATGCCAGAGGTCAGAGGAGAATGGCCAGACTGCTTCAAGATGATAGAAAGGCAACAGGAAGTCAAATAAGCACTGGTTCCAACCAAGGTGTGCAGAAGAGCATCTCTGAAGCAACAACACCTTGTCCAACCTTGAAGCAGATGGGCTACAGCAGCAGAAGACCACACCAGGTGCCACTCCTGTCAGCTAACAACAGCAAACTGAGGCTACAATTCACCAAAACTGGACAATAGAAGATTGGAAAAACCACATTCAGATGGAAGCATCGATCCATCCTGCCTTGTATCAACGCTTCAGGCTGCTGCTGCTGCTGCTGCTGGTGGTGTAATGGTGTGGGGGAGATTTTCTTAGTACCAACTGAGCATGGTTTAAACACCACAGCCTACCTGAGTATTGTTGCTGAGCGTGTCCATCCCTTTATGACCACAGTGTACCCATCTTCTGATGGCTACTTCCAGCAGGATAACGCACCATGTCACAAAGCTCACATCATCTCAAACATGACAATGAGTTCACTGTACTCCAATGGCCTCCACAGTCACCAGATCTCAGTCCAATAGAGCACCTTTGGGATGTGCTGGAACGGGAGATTCTCATCATGGATCAACTGTGTGATGTCATCATGTCAATATGGACCAACATCTCTGAGGAATGTTTCAGCACCTTGTTGAGTCTGTGACACCAAGAATTAAACAGGGGGTCCAACCTGGTACCAGCAAGGTGTACCTAATAAAGTGGCCGCTGAGTGTATATTGATTATCCCTTTGATGGGATGGTGTGCACAGAGAACTCATATTATTGATCATTTAATCGATTAGTCACATTTGAGACTTCCGAATTGTTTTATTGCAGATTTTTTTTTGCAACATGTCAAGTATCAATTTTTATTACATGAATTATTAATACTGCAAATATAAATAAAACCTTTAGCAGCTACCAGATATTAATGTCAGCGAGAGATGAACAGAATTTTTATTTCATCAGATAAAACAAATGTTCATAATATCTGGAGACATGAGTTGAAAAATGTAATAAATTGGAATATATGTTTTTTCAATGCTCATCATGTCCCATTATGTTTTAGATCACAATAATATGACGAGATATTATTAATAAACTGTACTCATACATTTATACTTTACTTACAGAGGACTTTACCTGTTAATGAAATATTTCTAAGTTAAAAGCCAAATTTGATTCTTCACTGCACACAGGAAACTGCCTTCAGAAATGAATTTATAAGATCATTCAATTATTTGCAACTGCAATCGTTATATTTATAGAAATAAAACTTATTGTGGAATTATCTAAACTTGTATGTATATATATATATATATATATATATATGAAGAGTTTAAACAAACTAAATTAACCTTTTCTATAAAGTTTGGCCTCAACATGTCAGAGGATCAGATCAGATCAGATCACATGAGATCATCTCACAGCGAGGACATTTGCCTTAAAAACTATTATTATGTTGTTGCAGTCTGATTTCAGTATATTTAGGAGCATTTTTCTCCCTGTGAATTTTTTGTGTGCAGACAGGGGGATGGAGGAAGAGAAAGAGACGTCCGAGGAGAAGGAGGAGGAGGAGGAGGAAGAGCTTCATCATCATCATCACATTGCAGCAGCGGCGGCAGCGTCCTCCGTGGACTACCAGGGCCTTCCCATCATGCACTGGGAGGACCTGAGCCAGCGGATAGCAGAGCTGGAGAAACAGGAGCAGGAGAGGAGGGAGAGGTCAAAGGTCAGCCACCAAGACAAGCGTCTCTGTTATGTAGCTGTCAGTGGGACTACACTTCCCATGATGCCTGGTGTCCTCCTCTGTGTGTGCAGTGTGCTGGATGTTTGAGCCTCAGACAATAACTGAGTCTGCGTCTGATGACATTCCTCGCAGGGTGACGTCGCGTTTGTCCAAACAGTTTATAATTCACGCCGAGGAGCCGCAGCTAAACTGAGAAAAGTATGGCGACGTCACAGACACGCCCACAGCTGCAGAGCTGCTGTAATCATAACGTTTCAGCTTCCTGTTGGTTCCAGTCGACAGACTCAGATCTGATTATAATTCAGATCCAGCTGCGTTTCACAACATAATTATTATTAATTACGGTTTTATTTACAGATGGAAACATTCGCTTTGTTTCCTTTTATTAATAATTTAATGTTTTTCCTATTTGTCCTACTATTTTCTATTTTTACTACTTTTTCAAAAAAGCTTTCCTAAAGTTTTTTTTTTTTTTTTTTTTTTTTACATTTTTTTAATTTTTCCCTTTTGCTTTTTTCTGTTTTCCTGTTTTTTTTTAATTTTTCCCATAGTTTTTCTTATTTTTTCCTACTTTTTTCTTTATTCACATTTTTTGAACATCTTCCCGTTTTTCAATTTTTCCTGCCGTTTTTTTTTTTTTTTTTTCTATTTTTGTTATTTTTTATTTTTCTATTTTTTCTCTACTTTTTCTTTATCGGTAGTTTTGGAAAAAATTCTGTTACGTTTTTTAAAGTGTTTCCTCCTTTTTTCTTATTCTTTTATTTTTCCTACTTTCTTTTTATTTTCCTGTTTTTCTAAATCTTTTTTTATATTTCCTATATTTTGTTTTTTCCATTTTTTTATTTTTTGCATTGTTTTTTCTACATTTTTCTTTTTCAGATTTTTTTGAAATGTTTCCAATGTGTTTTATTTTTACTGCCTTTTTTCAAATGTTCCGTTTTTTAAATCAATTTTTCATTTTATGTTTTTTCAGTTGTATCTTTATGTGTTATGGATAAGAATTTTAACCAAATTAACAAACCTCAGCTGACAGTATTGATTGTGATGGTTCAAGTGAATCAGGACAAATTGGAATAAAAGGATAAATACTCTTCATATTTTATTTGAAACATTTTATTTCCACAGAAGTTGTCAGAAAACTGTCATGAAACCAGATTAGTAGATAATTACTGTGTAATAAGGGGTAATATGTGTGTGATCACTGTGTGTTCCTGCAGAGGGGGACAGGGCTGAGGATGGAGGACGGTCTGGGGGGAGTGTGGAGAGATGTGTGGGAGGAAGAGGACGAAGACTTCAGGAGGTGTCGAGTCTCCGTTGTCACGTCACGGTAACACAGAGCTGCACAGTCTGAAGCTTTTCAAATGTTCAGTTTTTAATTTGTGGTTCTTCTCTGTGATCTGAAGTTAAATGAGACCGTCGAGGTTCAGTTTTTATTGAAATGGCCAGAAAACGTTATGTCTGATAGTTTCTGATAACAGTTTAATGTTAGTGTTTGTAGTGTTAAAACGAGCTCTGCTGTCGTTTGACAGGTCAAAAATGTGCGGTAAAAATAAACAACAGTTTCAGGTCAGAGTGTAAATATGTGTAAAGATTCTTTGAGACATCAGGATACTCAAAGATTTTGTCTCAATGCAGAAAAGTCAGTAATCATGAATTTACAGCCTGGTGTGATGAACCGACTGTTTGTTCCTCACAGCTGAACCAATCAGATCGTGAAACAAAACGGACGTAAACGTACACCGTGTTTATGTTCTGACTCTCTACGGTTGTATCAGTGAAAGATAACAGGGGTACATTCATCCGTTCATTCATTAAAAACAAATACTCGTTTTAAAGTGTTCACATCAGGACACATCGATAGTTAAACTCATCACAGCCGTCTGGTCGAAGTCATGAGGAACAGAGAAACTGTCAGTACTCACAGAGCTTCAGCGTCGTCCTGTCGGAGCTTCAGGATGTTTATTATCTGTTTACAGATTTCACAACCACAGAAACCTGCAGCTGTGCTTCATCAACAACAGCGACAGCGAAGACGACGACGAAGGAACCAACAAAAAGGTCACTGTCTGTCTCCTAACACAAATACACTCATTAATACAGAGTCCCTGAAGTCCTGACAGGTTATTTATCTTGACCTTTGATCTTTGACCGCCAAAATCTAATCAGTTCATCACTGAGTCCAAAACCCCGCCTCCACCAAACCCTTTCAGTCCAGCACCTTTGGAACCAGCAGTGACCCTTCAGACATGGTACCTAGACCCTGGGTCTGTTCAGACAGTCCTCTTAAATGTGGGCGGGGTTGTTGTCACTCACTGCTCCGTCCAGCACTCGCTGTATTTCCTCATCAGCGGTGACACAGATGGAAGTCTGCACCTGGTTTATCGTCCACAGAACGAGGCTGCACACCCACATTTTCACAACAAAATAAAACAGGCTGCAGTGAGAGTCTCTCTCCATGGGATATTTAAAAATAGCAGCTTTGTGCATTTAGTCCTTCTCAGGCAAGCTCAGGGGTTTAGTGTTGCTATAGCCCACAGGAAGTGAGGATTAGAATATATGACCTTCACATAATCTGCTCCAAATTAATCTATATAAACACTTGAAGATCCACTCATTACTAAAGTTTATGACCAGCGGACTTCACTACAAGCAGTTTGGCTGTTGAAACAGGCGACGCCAGTTCACACCGCTGACACTTTTCTCTGTAAGGTATAAAACGGTTTCATCTCGTCGTGAATCTTTGGTCTGAACTGGACTTTATAAAAAAACAGAACAAAAACACTCTTTCAGTTCACTGACCTTACATCTCCATCAGGTTTCCATGGGAACGGGGCACAACGGTTGCCATGCCACCGGGCTGAAACAGGAAGTGGCCACGGCTCTGAGGACACTACGAGACAAACTGCTGGCTGAACAGAGAGAGAAGGAGGTGAAAGAGATTTAAGAAAGAGAAGAAGAAATGTTATTAACATCGACAGAGTGGACTGACTCTGTGTGTGTGTGTGTGTGTGTGTGTTGCAGCGTCTGGCCGGCAGCAGCTGTGTCACTGAGCGGAAACATCTGGAGCATTGGGAGCTGCAGGAGCGTTCAGTGCAGCAGCTCAACAGCCTGAAAGCATCACTGCAACAGGAAGTCCACGGTACACACACACACACACACACACACACACACACAGAGTCAAAAGAACACATCACTTAACATACACACATGTTTTCAGTATCAGTGTTTCTGTTGTTTCAGCAGTTTGAACTGATTCTAATGGAAACACAGTCAAAGCTTCGGACTGCCACTTTCATTATTTTAAATTTGTTTCCTCTGAGGACTACAGTACCCATGAGCCTCTGCTGTCACAGGTGTCACACATTAAACACACATTAACACATATTAAACACACATTGAACACACATTAAAAACACTAAACACACATTAAATACAATAAACACACATTAACACACATTAAAACACACACTAAACACACATTTACCACACATTAAAAACACTAAACACACATTAACACACACTGAACACACATTAAACACTTTTACCACACATTAAAAACACTAAACACACATTAACACACACTGAACACACATTAAATACAATAAACACACATTAACACACACTGAACACACACATTAACACACATTGAACACATACTAAACACACATTTAACACACTAAACACACATTAAACACATATTTACCACACATTAAATACAATAAACACACATTAACACACACTGAACGCTCACATTAACACACATTAAATACACTAAACACACATTAAACACACACTAAACACACAAAGTAAATCAAAGCTTTGTTTCCACTGAGGGAAATGGTTTCAGTTTACAGAGGCAGACAGGAGGTCTGCGTCACTGACGTTTAGTTATATTTCTGGGGAGGTGCACGTCAGGCCACAGCTCTAGAAAATGTTTCTAGAGAAGTTGTGAGTGAGTGAGGAGGCGGAGCTGTGAGAGAGGCGAGATTCACACTGATATGCGTCCTGTAACACATCTTGACCCTGTATCGATACAAACAGTGTCTAAAGTTTAATCTTGCTTGAAAACATACTGATATATCACATCGTTGTTATATCATCCAGCCCTAGCTCAGACAGCTACTTTCAACAGGTCAGATAGTGATATTCAGGTGGATGATGATGACGAGGAGGAAGATGTGGACCGCACACAGAGATGAAGGACAGCTCTGCCCCTTCAGCTGCGGTGCCAAACCCAGGACACGGGGAGAGACAGTGGTGACAGATAAATATCTCCAGTGGAGAGAAGCAGGAGAAAACATGAACAAACAGATGGGACTCAGTGTGTCTCAGAGGTTTCTGTGCGTTATGATTTTTTTCAATTATGGATTAATAAAAAATTCATCTGTAAGAAACTGACTTAGTGTGCAGAGGCCTCTAAGATTCACAACAAGATTTCAGAAGCGGTGAAAATAGATATCTGATATAGGTTTTAATTTGGGCTCAACAGCACCCCCAAAAGGTTTTCAAAGTAAAAGCCCCCACCTTTTACTTTCATGTAGGGAAACAAAATTTGGTATGCAAATGTACCATGCTAAGACATAAAAAAAAGTCTCTTGGAGCCATATCTGAAGGTGCAAGGGCCCGTTCCTCTGTGCGTGCAGCTTTAGTTATGAATATGACCATCTGAGGTTCAGGGCTTGTTTGTTTTTTTTTTAATCAAACTGTCACTCTCCTCATTTATAGTTTAAGAAACTACAGAAAAAAGCCTGAAAAGCTAAAAAGCTGAAAGGAAGTACAGAGAGTTGTTCTGGATCATCCTTCTCTGAGATTTGACATAATGTTGATGCAGCCTTCATCGCCACCTACTGGTGACACCTGCATTTGAAGTCGTCTTTTGTTTTTTTCCAGAGGATGGAGACATTTTGTAAAACAAAGGTAATGTGGACAAAAAATATCAGTTTCAAAAATATGCGTTTGCTTTTCTTGCAGCCCTGAGCTCGGAGCTGGTGGCCCACCTGTTGGTACGAGACCAGCTGAGGACGAAGCAGGACGCCATGCTGCTGGATGTCCAGGACCTGACCTAACACCGTGACCACAGACTTGGGCATTGTGGGACCAAGCTGGACTGCTTGTCTACGTCAGCCCAGGTGTCACTAACTTCAACTTAACGTCAGCTGAGCTGCTACTTTATTTAAATCTCCGGCGTAGAGGGCAATACAACTGCATGGTCAGGTTCAAAGGAAACTGAATCACCTGGAAACCTTAAAGGTGGTACAGTGTCGCTTTGAGGTCGAATTGACAGACTTCACACTAACAGACAGGAAGTGACATCATTACACGTCCAAAGGAAAACATGAGTTGGTACATGGCAGCGGGTCTATACGTAACAACGAGCAGGTGCAACATTGAAAGTCACAGTTTGAACTCAACAAAAGATCAAAGATTCCAGTGGATCAAAGCCAAATCCAAATCTCCAATCAGCTGCAGGCTGGTGAGGACAAACCAGCCAGGGCGACAAGGCCTGCAAAACATTTGGAGGAAAGACAAACACACGCCAGCTCCTGGATTCTGTCGTAATTTCTCCAAAACTTTTGATCCATGTCGTGGTTTTTGGACGACCCATCGATAAACTCAGGATCTGTTTTCAAATTTGGGTCCAGTTTCAATCGTGTTGTTCCTGGAAACGTCCTCCCTGATGACACCAGGATACACAAGAAAGTTAAGCTAAAGATGAAGGGTAGTAGACAGGGTGGCCAGTTTTCATGCACGGATTAGCAGATGACATTTTCACACCCAAGAATAGGAAGCAGATAATAGATGGATGGTTTTATAATGCTAACAAACATAGAGGGAGTAACATAATTCGAAGATGTGACGGGCTGATATAATGTGTTACAGGTTAAAAAACAATCACTGAACGACTATCTTAAGTTTTTAAAGATTGTGGTGTGATCAAATCGTGAATCATAAGGCCCTGGAAACCTTTTTCCTCCATCAGCTTCTTACTATAAACAACACCATCACCATGGGTGCAGATCTGATGATCAAGTTTGGGGGGACACACAGTCAGTTGTGATTTTTTTTTTTATTGCACATGTGCAAATCACGCCCACAGAGCGCTTGAGATTGCCAGCATATTTCACAATTTCATAGAGGCTCATCACCATCACCAAGTCATTCAAAAAGCACTACAAAGAGAATCATATGCTCACCTTTACTGTTTATTTCTCTTAAACAGCCAACAGTACATGGAGCCAGCCATCACCCTCCTTTTCACTGCTTCGCTGTGAGTTAATGCTACTTCTAGTTTCAGGGTCTCAGGCATGTTATGTCCACTCACGTTCTCATCTCCCGCCTCTCACAGATTCCCATTTCTCCTCATCATCTTCCCTTTCTCCCAGTATATAGGACTACTGTATACATTAGTTCAATTTCAATCATTTAAGCTATTTAGAACTGGGGGGGACAATTTGTGTTTTTCAGAATTTGGGGGGGACATGTCCCCCCCCGGGATCTGCACCCATGACCATCACGAACATATTTCCTGCTGCAGTTTGTTGATATAATATTCGATAAACCAAAATATAACAACTCATTTGACCGATAATCAACATATCCACTTTTTCCCTGCATAATTTTAGTGATCATCAAGTCTCCTCTGTAGTGGAATTAATGTCATATTATACATGTATACTCTTATGGTGACGGCCCAGCAGCAGATGGAGACATGAAACACTGTTCAGTGTCTGTAATATTCATTCTTGTGCTAAGTAAGAAAAAGCATGTTGGCTGATACCGATAATGTGCCGATATTATCGTACATCCCTACAAAAATTCCCTCAATATTCCGTCCTGTGTGCAGCAGTCGGCTCCCGAGGATGGATGGCCTGGGAAGCGGGCGGCTTGCTGGTGGATTTAAGAAGCAGAGGATGATGTTGTTGGAGGGTAAAACTACAAACGATGAACATTTTGGCTCGTCAGGGGTTGGTAAGCTAACGACTATCAGAACTGAGCCTCTTTCACTCCACGCCAATATCGACTGATACCGATGGCGTGCCGATATTATTGTGCAGCCCTTATATATATATACAGAGAGAGAGAGAGAGAAGAGAGAGAGATGGAAGAAAAATTAAGATGTCAAAGCAGGTTTTCAGGGATTTAAGATGGAGACTGTTCTGACAGCCCAAAATTCAGAAACCACATTGAGACTGAGGACCCATTTCTCAAACAGCCTCTTATCCCAGAAACAAATCCCCATCTTTACGTAGTCTCATTTCTTCGTACATGTACGCTGCCTGCAGTTAGACAAGCTAATTACCATAAAACATTTTTTTAGCATTGTATGTTTCTGTAAAACATGAATACATTACGTTTGTCAACAGCACTGTGGTTAATGAGTGGTTATGTTGATGCACAAAAACCACCTGGTTATGTTTAGGAAAAGGTCAGGTTTTGACTTAAAATACCCACATTAGGTGGCACAAAAGTTGCTGGAAAAGCAGGGATGGGTCGGTGGAAAACAAACGGGATCGTTTGTTCAAATGCTGCTGAGAAACTGAAACCAACTGTTTATTTTCGGAGAAACTGAACTGGATATTTGGTTTTGTTACAATGGACTGTTGGAGAAATGGGCTTTTGGTCCAGCGGAACATTTTCTAAACTAATGGGGTCGTAAAAATGATACAGCATAGTATCACAATATTTTGCGTGGTAATATCGTATCATCACACAGTACCAAGTATCAGTTTTGTCATTCTATAAATTATTAACATTACAAATAGAAATTAAACTTTAGGTATCCTACTCGAGTACAATATAATCAATTGCTTTATTAGTCTACTAGATAAATTTTGCTGCAAATATAATGTCTGAAGTGAGATGAAGTTTTCTTTTGGGGACATAATTTACAGTTAAAAAAAGGTAATACAACACAATGTATTCTATCTTAATACTCAGCATATCGCAACATATTTAAAATCACAATAATATTGTATGATGACTTCAGTATGGTGATAATATCGTATCGTGGAGCGTGAGTCACACCTCTATAAAGGGTCGTCAGAACTATGGGCTGTTGGAACAATATCATGGCACCTTTAACCCTCTGAAACCTGACTCAACATCAGTTTTCTCCTGCTGCGTTCAGATGCTTTTCACAAGCTATTTAACCCCTTGAAACCCAAAATTGGTTTTAATTTCTCCAGGAAACATGGGGAAAAAGGCAGTGAGAAACCTGGCAAGAAATATCCACCAAAATGCAAGAAATTACTAAAAGGTTACAAGAAAATGACCTGAAAATTAGTTTAATAAAAGGAAGGATAATGAGAAAATTATTTACTTATTTTCAGGTAATTTTATTGTTTGTTTTTTTTGTTAGTTTTTTCGCTAATTTTGGGGCCATTTCTTGTGGTGCTGCTCGTTGCCTTCACCCCATGTTTTAAAGACAAATCAAAACAGTTTGCTCAGATTTTAAAGGATTGAAATACACTTCAGAAACAATCCTGGTAAAGAAAAAAGGAGGAAATCTCCATCAGGTATGAAAAAGAAAACTTCAGACATGTGGAAACAGGATGTGGAGTTTAGGATAAAAAAGCCATCTTGAGCTACATGTTGGTGATGTAGAAAATGTTGGGAGATCTTTATGAGCGTCTGATAATTGCTCTTTAGTTTTTAGTTAAATAAGTTTGTTTTAACAATCATTTTTATTGAATTTGAATGTAGGAGGCAAACATGTTGTGAAGTTCGTGAAAATACGATTTGTTTCTCAGGAAGGACGACCGGCAGCAGGTTTATTCGGGGAATTTGAACCAGTCAAGTACTTTGACGGCTCTCAGATTGGGAGGTCCAAATGACTAAACAAAAACATTTTTGGAATCAACTTTTATGCAAAGCTCATATTCATAAATCATCCAGATGTAACTTGTTTTGACTTTAAGCCTCAACATCTGTGTTGTGTTTGTGAGACAGAGGAAGGATTTGGCTTCTTGGACTGGTGATGTAAAAACATACGTTTATATTCAAATGATTCTAACTTATCTTATTTAAGTTTTATTGTGTTTATAACTTTTGCCTGTTATTACGAGGGAACATTACACTCATACAGCATGTGTAGCAAGACAAGCTCAACTTAACTCATATATTGTATCCTGTTATTTTTATGTAAAAAACAAAAACAAACAAAAGGGGAATTTCACCAAGATTTGTTTTGCTGAAAGAATTTCAAGGGCAGAAATTAGATGGACATTTATTTTGAATTTTGATGCATGTTGTTACTCAGACACTCCTCTGTAACATTAAAAAAAAAAAAAAACAATATAAAGGAAATATGTTTGATAAGAGATGCGGGAACATGGCCGTCCTTCAGTGTTTAAAGCAATTTATGTCACCAAGATGCCTTTTTAAGATTATTTTACAATTTATAACAGATTAATATTACCTTAATGCATAAGACAAGATTTTTTATTATTTTAATTTTGGTAGCATGCCTCTCTAACTGACGCTAAACACTTCAGGTACAGTCGGAGATTATTATTGTTTACGCATAAGAAATAAAAGGGAAAAACCCACTTAATATAGCTGAGTGTATGTGACGGTGCCTTGTTTTACTTTTTGTTCTTTTAACCTGATGTTTACGTCTACACATAAACATCATGATATTTTTATTTTTCTATTTTTTAAGTTTTATTCTGACTATAGTAATTTACTTTTGGTTTAAGCACCAGCCAATAAGAACAATAAGTTTTAAAACATCCTCTAGTGCCTTACAAAACATTATATTTTGATACTGATTCTTAATAAAGAGCTGAATGTCATATTCATGGAAGGCTGTGTACTGTCAATGACGTGTCTTTTTTAATTCGTATATATATAAATGTATTTAAAGTCACACTGAAATGACGTTTTGAGAGTGTCAAAGTAATGATATGATGGAGAATTCAAAAGAATTGTAAGAGTAATATTTTGTGCTTCTCATGGTCCTGGAAAATATGAACTGATTGTTTTTCATTTCATTGTGACTTTAAGAATATTTAGAAATGTATTTAAAAATGTAAATAAAATTAATTACATTTTTTAAAATGTAAAACAGTAATTATGAAATATATTTTGATGGTCTGTAACAGTTATACTTTGGTGTCTCATTTATTGTATCAGTGTTTTGTGCTCTTAATCAGAAATCAAATGAAGCTATAAAGTTTGAATGTACATAATCTGCATCACTGTCCAGGTGCCTGTTTTTTGTTTGAACATATTTATTTGGCTGTGATTTTAATGTACTGCTGACAGTCGGCACTGCAGGTCATGTGACACACACTTTTCTAAAAACATTAGTTGTCTTTTAGCCCATTTTCTTAATAATAAATAATATCAATACATTTATTTATGTAGCATGTTTCAAAACAAATTTTACAAAGTGCTTCACAAAATAGAAACAATAAATAAAGCAAAAAATAAAAACAGTACAGATCACTATCTAGTTCATTAGTAATAAACAAGGTGATAAAACATAAATGAATGCACTGACGTACTACTGACGTTAGTATTTATGACATTAACTAATGTGCATTTAGCAATTTAAGCTAGTTTACAGAGTACAGCGGTTATTGAGAAAACATGTTAATACAAAGATTATTTTCTGGTTTAACTCTGCAAAGTGATATTGTAAAATAATGGTGAGGCAGAGTCTTTGTGTTTGGTGTTTCATTTTAAGTCCCAACAACATAAACTACTGTTAATAAAATGTATTTTATCAGCAAGAAAAAAATAAATAAAAAATCCGTAGTCCAAAATCATGATTTTTTGTCAAAATATTTTACAATGTGTACAACATATGACTGTGTCCTTAAAAGTAGTTTAAAAGTAAAGAATAAAGAGTAAGAACACCAGTTGTAGCAAGCGGCAGCTCAACTGTTGATTAATATAAAAGCCAAATTTGTTTTGCAAAAAGCCTTTGATTGCCTTAAAGGTTTTGTGAGTGCTAAGCTAATGCTAAAGCTAGCTTCTTTGGTGTAGCGACACGACAAAGCAGTTTGTGTTACTTTTGGTGGCGGCCTATCAGGCTGGCTAGACTTGACAATATTCAAACGTTTGCTAGCTCAGTGAGCTAACCTGTTAGCTGCTATTCATTCTTGTCAGCTGTTTTCTAATGTTTTCAGGATTTTCTTTTGAGAAAATTGTGGTAAAGATTAGTCGTTAAAACTTGCAGGGAAATAGGTGGGTTTGGATAGAAGCATCCAGGTTAACTAACGTAACTTACTAGATAAGGAAACTCTCCTCTCTGCAACAAAATTTGAGACGCAGGCGTTGATCCAGGAGCCTGGGTAATGGCCTTTACACACCAGGGAAAAAAACAAAAAATGAAAATAGATATTTGTCTACGATATTTTGCGTTTAAACCCTTCACACATGGATCAACATGAATGTCGGCGTTCCGTGCATTCCATTGAAAATTAATGATTTGCACCGTCACACAATCGTCAAACGACTGTGTGTAACAGAAATGACTGATGTAACACCATCACTCATGCTGCAAGTCAGTATTCCCAACTTCCAATCTAGATGTTTCCCAGTGCTTTTGCTCAGAAAAAACGTGGACACAGATAAACAGAGATCTGTGTGGGTACATGAGACCCTAGAAAAGAGGCTGGATCATGGGGAGTACCACCAGTTGGTCCAGGAGCTTCTCCTCCACCATGAACGTTTACAGGCAGATTTTAGGATGACTCAGGGGCAGTTTGACAACCTGCTGTCTATCATCAGGCCGTATAGCTCTGGGTATCCAGCAACCATTGCATTGTTTACCAACTGTAAACTGGTTGTCGTGAACACCACAGAAGCCCCGCCTCTCAAATCATCTGATTGGACAATGGGAAAAAAGCAACGCAAAAACAGCGAGCAAAGAGTTTCATTCTCATTAAAGACTTTTACAAAAAACACATCCAGCTGCTGAAACACTTCCTGTGTGATCAGGGCCTAAAGATGAGACAACTCTGTCCGCACATCCTGCGATTATACCTTTTGTACAGAACGGTGAGGCGACATAACAGCGCAACACTCCCGCCTAAAACTGGTGGCGTAAAAGCGACTTCTGACAACAAAGTATCTTTAATTCTTTAGGCGACTAGCCATCTTGTGATGACAAGTTCAGCTGCGTCATTTCCTAATTTATGTTAGTCATCTTGTTTATTTTGTTTGTCGCTGTGTTGTATAACTAAATGAATCAGCTGATCGATACCTGCTGTGTGTGACAGGATGAATGACGAAATCATGATACAAAATTCTCATAAATCAAACCAGCTGTGGAAAAAACGTACCACGAAATATAAATGTTTTAGATCTGCTCGTAGAAAGAGGATTTTTTTTAAGTGATTTATTTGCGTAATAAGACTGTTGGTTTGATAAATTCACAACATGAAGGGGACATGTTTTTTTTAATGTTTAATAAATGTCAGAGTGATGTGACGTCCCCACCTGGCTTTATTTATTCATACCTGTGCTACCTGTGCGCTGTTTGACCTCCAATTGTGTTGCAGTGTTTGATTACACTCACACACCATCACATGTTCAAACACACAGCTCTCTGACTGTGTGTTCACTGTCACACTGTATTTACCGTATGAATCACAGTGATGATGATGATGGTGGTGATGATGAAGGGCTGGAGTTGGAGGAGGAGGAGGGGCTGGTGTGTTTACTGGATTCACTTTGCTTTCCAATTAAAGCCTCAGATAACAAGAAGCAGCGAGAGCAGGACGAAGCTTCATCAGAGGAAGGTGAGTGATTTATTACTTTCACAGAAACAGCTTCATTTTGCTTTTTGTGTCGGTGATCAGAGCAGTTACTGATCACTGCTCACACTGCAATATTGATTTAAAAAACAAAACAGTACTACACATAATATTTGTTCATCTTGCTCTGATGCTATATTTAAGATTTTTTAATGCAATATTTTTGGAAAATAAACTTTTTTTTGGTTTCTTCTTTAAAATGAGTTTCATATTAGCAACGTTTAAAGAGTGTGTAATTATTCTGCAAAAACTGATGTGCATTTATTGGTTATTTGGTGGGCGTCAGGACATCTAACACAGTCAATGATCGGGACGTACGCACGCTGCAGCAAAACTAACGCACACATTTTAATTAAATCACGTTAATTTGAGAAACATTGAGCAGCTGTGAGATTTAAATATAAATGATCTTTGTATTTTTAATTACTTTATCCTCAGTTGCTATAAAGAGCCAATGTGTCCTATTAAAAGCCAGCAGCTTGCAGCGCCTCCTCCTCCTCCTCCTCTGCAGTCCTGTATTGGGTTTCATTCCTGCAGTTCTGACTGAATGAACGCTGATCAATTATTTACAGAGAAGCTGAAGGTCAGGCGAGAAACCCCAAGAGACCCTTCGGCCCCGAAACAGACACTTCTCAGCCACAACTCCACCAAAGACACAGGACGAGACGGAGGGGACACTCAGGACGAGGAGGACAGCTGGAGGTACGTCTGATCCACTTCACACTGATGAATCCAGATCGAGTCTTTACAGTTTAAATGCTTCAAACTGGTTTAAGTGGACTAATTCTCATGTTGCGTTCAGGTGTAAGCAACCAATGAGGCACAAATCCAGCAGTGATGCGTTTGTCTGTTTTTTAACGTGTGAAAGTAGAAGAGCTGAGATAAACTCAATCAACAGAAAATCAACAGTTATTATAATAATGGAGTCGTTGTGTTTCTGGCTGTTTATTATAATCAACTCCATTTAAAATCTGACAAAATGATCTTACTTTAAAAAAATCTAGTGAACTGATTGTCTTGAAAAACTAAATGTAAGTCTTATGTTTACTTTAATTGCTGTGTGGATTTTTTTTTTTTAATTTAGTTATACTTACATCTTTTTGTGAAGTTGTTGCAACTTAAAAATGTCTTGTTCTTTTAGAGTAAATTAAGTTGGTCTGACTTAACGGAACAGTTGTGTTTACTCAGCAGAATTAATCAAACCAATTGCCTTGGGTCCGGCAATCCTCAATCGCTGGAATTATAGGAATTAGAGGCCTGTCACAAATATGGGCCTGTTGATTTCAGTGATTTAAGCAAATAATAGCCCGGGTTACTAATTGAAGTTTTACGGTATTCAAGCTTAGTCTTTCTCTCTGTATTAAGATTTCAACATGGCTCCAGTTTTATTTCAAATCAAGCTTCGGCCAATGTATGAGCAAATGAGACATTTCATCAAACTTTGCATGTTATGTTTTAAACTTTAATAAACAAAACAACACTGGTAAATATCTGTATTCTGCTGGCTGCAAACTGGTCAGTAACATTTTTAAATTCTTAAAAATGTAAAGAAAAAAACACATATATAGAGCAACTCTATTAAATTCTCGATCCTTTTCTTAGTCCTGTCTTGTGTGCGATACGTAGCCACAATATATGTGTTTTTTTCTTTACACATTTGTACTTTTGCCACAGTACCAGCACCTTGACTTCAGCTGTGCATGGGCATTTTTCTATTTTTAAATTCTTAAACATGTTAATAAAACAGAACTCTAAAGAAGCAATTCATGGAGTCAGTGAATAACGCTTACAAATAAAGAAGTTTGTAAGCATAAAAAAAAATATGCCTGTTACATGAACCTGTTTTAGTCCATTGACGACTTATTTCAAGAAGTTGGTCAAAAGCAAAAAAAAAAGTTTTTGACATTTTGAGTAGGATGGAATTAAATTAGTTAGAATATAATTTCAAGGTCAAAGTGAATCATGTTGGAGGTACTGAACTAACTGAGTTTGTCAGATTATAAAAGACTCACTCAATAACACCAGAGTTGATACATGCAAACTGTTACCTTCATTTTTTATAGTGGACCCAGAGGACTAAACTCTAAATT
Organism: Cromileptes altivelis; assembly: GCA_013133815.1. Classification (NCBI taxonomy): domain Eukaryota; kingdom Metazoa; phylum Chordata; class Actinopteri; order Perciformes; family Serranidae; genus Cromileptes; species Cromileptes altivelis. The sequence continues at coordinate 40,907,302 of CM023143.1, forward strand.
CATCACAAGTAAGTAAGTAAGTAAGTTTAGTTGCTAAACCTAAGAAAGAACAAATTAATTTCATTTGTCAGTTTAACATCGCAACAACTTAAAAAAAAATTGCAACTTAATTTGAAGTAAACTTAACAATTAGATATAAAGTCAACATAACAAGACTAATAGTTAAATTTAATTTTTCACCATTATCTAATTTTTTTTAACCTGTCAAATTCTAGAGTGCGCTCAAATTATTTTCCCAGTGAAGTTACCTGCAAATAATTTAATTTAAGCAAATAAAATTCTGTCTACTGATCGTTAAATTGACTTGCATTTCTTGCTATCCAAATAATAATCTAAAGTTTTTAAGGGTGCACGCAACCTTTAAAAAATACATAATTTGGGCATTTGCTTTGTAGTTCTTGATTAATTTGATTAATTAAACAAAAAAACAAAAAAAAGTTCCTGTAATTCCCTTGTTTCAGCCAACCAGCAATCTAAAACCTGTGTGTAAAATATTTTTAATTTTTCTACATACAGTGCCAAATATATGTATAGTTAAAAAAAAAAACAACAACTCATATTTATTATTAGCTAATGATAAGTAATCACAGCGTCCAGCAGTTCCAGTCGGAGGTTCATTAATATAAGTTTGTGACATTAATAGTATGTATGATACGTTCACTGACACTGTGTCGGAGTCACGGTTCTGTTCAGGCCACTTGTTAAAGCCATGAATATATTTGACCCTGTCCTTCCAAAACATGGGCTTGAATTTAAACCCTGAACCAAACGCTTCAACAGCCAGAGGAGACCACCGACCTGCCGCACAGAGAGGCGACATGAATAAAAAGGTTTCCGGAATGCTTCGTTAATGATTGAGGGGCTAATTGAGTGAAACATAGTCTACATCAGCAAAACGCCGGCGGTACATTGTGAACGAGCTTTTCCAAACTAATGACTGTGTGTTTTCTTTCCCCTCTTTGTCACAGAAACTCCTTCCACACACCGGAGACATGGGTCAGACCCTGCCGTACGCAGACAGAGGTTAGACGGATCAAGAGACGGATCAGTCGATCAGAGGAAGGACAAATGAAGGAAACCTCAGGGAGTGAGAAGACTTGAAACCAGTGAAGGAGCTGAGATGACGCCAGAGGAACCTGAACTGATCCAGCTCTGCCAAAAATAACCTTCAGGGGTTCATCATGGGACTGAGCCAAGTCTCCAACATCACTCCAGACATTGGTTTGGTGGCGGTGAGCAACACTTCCGGCACCTCATCCCTCCCTCATTCATCCTGCAGCATTGATGAATCCTACAAGTACGTCTTCCTGCCCGTCTGCTACTCCCTGACCTTCCTCTTCAGCCTCACCCTCAACTCAGTGGTGCTGCTGCGCTCTTGCCGCCATCACAGCGGCTGCTGCGGAGGCGGTGGTAGCAGTGGCGGTGGGCGACGCTGGAACACCTCGCTGATCTACATGGTGAACCTAGCCACCACTGATCTGATGTACGGCCTGTCGCTGCCCTTCCTGGTGGCGAGCTACGTGCTGAGGGACCGCTGGGTGTTCGGGGACTTCATGTGCCGCCTTGTTCGCTTCCTCTTTTACTTCAACCTCTATTGCTCCATCTTCTTCCTCACCTGCATCTCTGTGCACAGGTAAGACGCCCCAGAAACCAGTTACCACAGATGCTGTTAGCTGGTTCTTCTGATGACATCACTGCTTTCACCTCTAAGTAGGGGTTTTCTGAACGTTGCATTTGGCTAAAATGTCACCTCGTTTGCACAAAGCAGAGTTCAGGTGCTTAGACATCACCAAAACCTAACAACTCTCACACAGTGTAGTGTGACATATACCCAACTTACAAACTTCACCTGTTAACTTCCTGTCAGCTCTACAGTAACCTTAGCAACGACCTTAATGATAAAACTGCTTTTTCATCCTTAAGTTACTAACTTAACTTTTCACACTTAGCTTTGATTGTAAATAGTATTTATCAACAGTTTTTGTATGAAGCATTTATGATCATTTTAATAGTGAGGTTAGCCAGTCAGCTAGCCTAGCTAGCTACTTAAATGAGGAAACGCACCGCTAAGTTTATGACGAGGACGGTCAGCTCCACAGAGCTTTACTGCTCGCTGTTAGAAGATGGTGTTCATCAGTCACTTTAATATTTTTTGCAGCTCTTCAAAGCACAGAGTGTAAAAAAGGGCCACAGCAACCTAACGTTAATAAGGCTGATGTGAGTGCTACACTGAGTGACTAACAGTAGCTAGTTACCTTTCAAGACATCAAGGTAATTATTAAACTGATCAAAACCATTATATATACAAAACAAACATTAAATACTGTTGAGAATATGGACAAGGCTAACTGCGAAATGTTTTAAGGTTTGTTTTGGTAGTTTTGATCAGTTTCTTAATCACCTCGGTGTCTTAAAATGTTACTAACTAACGTTAGTCACTCAGTGTAGCACTAACGTTAGCCTTAATTTAAGAGCTTATGTTAGGTTGCTATGGCTGTTTTCTACACTCGGAACTTTGAAGAGCTGCAAAAAAAATTACTGACAAACACCGTCTTGGAACAGCGAGCGGTAAAGCTCTGTAGAGCTAACGGTCATCTTCATAAACTCGGTGCTTTCCCTCATCTTAGTAACTAGCTAGGCTAGCTGACTGGTCAACCTCGCTATTTAAGGACTGATATGATTATGAAATTTATCAGTAACACTACACACAAACATTAAGGGTAAATACAATATGTACAAAGCTAGTTCTGTGAAAAATGTTGTCTTCCTGCAGTGGGACATTTATCAGTTTTCCAAACTTAGTGTCTGTTTACTTCCTGTGACCTAGACAGTAAGGTTACATTTGCCCTCTGACCTCAGTGAAAAGGTCTACTGTGTCTTTTTTCTGCTTCATTTACTTAAAGATTAAACATGAATGTCTTTGTTGTTGTTTGATAACCACCAATAAATGAAATATTGTTTTGTGGGGGCAAATAAAAATGTATTTAAGGCAAGTAGACATTTGACCCGGCCAAGTGAAAAAACAATAAGGTTGAACCCCAAATGGCCTGTAACTAATGTACCTACCACTAGATGAGGATCTTCTGAGCCCAGAACTTCTGAGGTCACCACAGTGTCTCTGAGAATGGCTACTCATATCTTTTCCTTGTATCGTTAATTTTTGACGGCTCCTCACGTTTGGCATTTGAACTTTGACTTGCTTATGGGAAAGCAACATGCTACCGAGGCTAATGTAGCAAGCTAGCGGATTCTCCTGACCTTTGAGCCGGTAAATGTTTGGAAAAGGGCCAAGTTAGCTCATGGGTTTGACCTCTGAGACGAGAGAGACGGGTTGAGGTTACAGACCTTTCTACAAACTCAATCATGTTGATGTTTTTGTGGTTTGTAGTCGTCCATGTGTTAGACTTTTCTGAGTTCAAAATAATTTAAAAAACCCTCAGCTGAGTCTGTTTATGTCCTCAGGTGTTAAGAGTTTTTAAAATTGTACCTAGAATGAGATTAAAACTACGGATTCAGACTCACCTGTGGCTATCCATCCACAGGTACCTGGGGATCTGCCATCCGATGAGGACCATCACCCTTGAGAGCAAGCGGGTGGTGAAAGGCACCTGTGCATTGGTGTGGGTGGTGGTCTTCATCCTCACCTGCCCCATCTTTAGGTTCGCCCAGACAGGATACCTCACACGAGGAGTCGGTGGTGTTGTGGGACCTGAAGGGGAGAGGGAAGGCGTGAACAGCACTGGACCTCAGGACGAGGGGGGATACTTGAACTGCTGGGATGACGCCATCGATAAGGAGTTTGCTGACTATGTCCCATACGGCATCGTTCTTCATCTGCTGGGCTTCTTTGTGCCCTTCGTCATCATCGCCTGGTGCTACTCTCAGGTGGTCAGGACGATATTTCAAACCCTGCGCTCTCCTCCCAGTTCGATAGAGGGTGGGGAGGATGGTACGGTAGGAGACGGGGCGTCAGAAGGAGTCAGAGAGCGGGAGAGAACCTCGGTCTCCATCTCTGGATCGCAGTACTCACACTACATCCGGCGGCGACGGAAATCCATTAAAACAATTGTAACCATCACACTGCTGTTTGCGCTCTGCTTCTTGCCCTTTCACGTGACACGGACTTTGTTCCTGCTCATGCGGCGGGGACAGCTCGGTGGCTGCGAAGTCATGAAGACCGTGTCCATCTGCTACAAGGTCACCCGGCCGCTGGCCTCCTGCAACGCCTGGCTCAATGCTCTCCTCTACTTCCTGACAGGGGACAAGGGTGCTCCATGCTGCTGGCCGGCAGAACACACCGTCCGCCGAGACCACCGGAGCGGCTCCCTCTGGTGGCCGCTGAAGATTCTGAAAAAAGAGGGCGTTGGAGAGGAAGACCAGGAGGCGGCTGAGAAGATCGAAAGGGTGGTCCACATGGAAAATGAGTCCAAGTCTTCACGGGTCATCTTCTAGACAGTGTCAGTGCTGGTTTCTCTATAAAAGACTTCAAACAGCGTGTGTAGCAGTTAAACAGAGAACTGTTCAGTAGCGCTCGGTATTGTTTGGAATTTTCTGATACTAGTGTTCGAAAATGCAATACCTGGGTTTGAATACTTCTCAAGTTTCCATCTAAATTTAGAGCAAATTTTCAACAAATTTTCAGATAATCGGCAAAAGAAAATGGAAATTAATCCTGCAGTGTGTCTCAAATCACATACTCTTGTTAGTACACTTCAGTGTAGTGCACTATATACACTATGCACTGCTTGCGTGGTGCACTAATTTCAACATGGCGGTGTTGTCTGAATTCACCCACTGCCATTTTGCTCTAACCGGAAGTGACGATGGCTTTTTTTTTTAAATAAAAAGATAAAAATTTAACCGCCTCTCCTGCTTTGTCATCTTCTTTTTAAACAGTAGAGCATTACCACCAACATTTGACTGCTATCTCCGCCCACACCTAAATCAAACTCACGCCACATTGTCAGTGCTGATTAAAATGCACCGCCATAGCTAGGAGCAAGTTAGCTCTGGTGAATGCTAACATTAGCACTTGCATGGTTGTTGGTGGTACCAAACCATTACAGACCCAACAAACATTACTGACGGCTTCTTTTCGACAACAGTTTTGGTAATTAAACACGAAAAACATCTAAAACATGTATAGCTTCAACTACGTCACATAGTTGGCGACTGTTGAGGGTGAGAAGTGTCCGTCATTCCACACTCAACTTTTGGACCGTTTTGAGTGCGTCAGTAGTACACTGTATTTTCATGTACTATGCAGAATGAACACAATGAGCGCACTGGTGCACTCAGAATATTAAGTGTTTATTACAGAAGTATGTGATCTGAGACACACTGCTGGTTTCCATCCACTCATTGGCTGATGGAGATAAACAGCTGGTGGAGCAATTCTCCAGTCGGTGCCATTAAACCACTGCAGAAGAAGAAGGGGAGCTCACACAATGGAAATTCATGTGGAAGAAAACATGATGGAAATATGACATTTCTGTTAGTTTCATGTGTTAATGTGAGGAAGATTACAGCCTCCTCATCGACCCACTTACATCTGATGACTTACATGTCGAACTTTTTTTTTGCAATCCTTAAACTATTTATCAAACCCAGGCATCTCCAGATATTTAAAAGTGACATTTGAGCCTGATAGAGGCAACAAACTTTATTTAATTAACTGCCCTCACATTACAAATCATGTCGTCAAATCACTAAATAACTCAAAGGTTTTTGTTTTCTTGATTTAATTCAGAATACTAAATTGTGCCCTTGATTGAATTAATTTCCTTTAATTAGTTATGATCACTTCCATCTGCTCTCGGTATGGACCATAGTTTTATTTTAAATTTTTTAGATATGTGGATATTCTTGTGGTTTTGGCTGTTAGACGTACACCATGTCCCAGATCCATACTGCACTCATTCTAAGCAGGTTCTAAGCACATAATACATATAAAACATGGATAAATTAAGTATACTTTGGACACTGTGCAAAAAAAAAATTACAGTCGATGAGTGTCCCGTCCGTGGACACTGATGTCTCACAATGCATTCAAAAAATATAAAGACATGCTATACTAAGACGTTTTTCCATGATTCTTGACAGCAATCTTAAAGACATTTAGCAGCTGTGTCTGTATTTCCATATATTGCAATGAGTGTAAGTATGCACAAAATGCATCTCTTTACAGAAGGATAAAAACAGCAAAGTAAAATGTGGATTTTGAGTGTCCAGGAAAAGGCACATGTAGCAGTACAGAGACAAAAACAGGATTAATAATATATTGTGAAGAATAACTTTCAGGTTTGTCACTAGTTTTATGAAATATTTTGTTAAAAGACGTCACTATAAATAAACTCTCTATGTTACACAGCTAGCATGATATCAATGTTAGCTAGCTAAGCACAGAGTAAAACTTTTTACATAGAAAAACAGAATAAATATTAACAAATAAAAATAAATAGAGCTATATTACATTCACTAATCTGGCTCAGTGTGTAAGGTCTGTCCAAAATCTGCCACAAAAGCTCAATTTTGTTTTAACGCACTTGAGACAAATTACAGATGGTACTCTGAAAAAACGGAAGGAGGAGTTTTGCAAACACATCAGAGATCACAAAGGTTTTCAGAGGGATGAATAAGGTTATGTGTATTAAGGGTTATCATGTCCACCTCATCAAAAACTGGGGAGGGATTAAGAGGAAGATTGGATTTCTGTGGAACGCTAACTTTTTAGCACATTAGCTAACGTTAGCTTCCATAGCAAAACAAACAAGTGTGGTCCTCCTTTGTAAGATTGGCTTCCTGTGACATCATCCATCCACTGAGTGAGAGCATACGGGTCGGCCAGTCTGGTCCCGTTGGTCAGTGTTTACTTATTCAAGTAACACTGGCGGTCCCGGAGAGTGAGTGACCTGACATGGTGCGTTGGTAAATTCAGTCTGACGCTCTACACTAAAATGAGAGCCCTGTTGGTGGAAGAAACGCAGCGTTATATTTCTACATGAATGAACCAACGGTTAAGTTAATCACACATTCACTCCGCTCGGCGCTCTGCTGCTCCGTCTCCACAGAGAGTGTCCAGAGTGCGCTCTGCCACTCTGAGAGTGCGCTGCTCTGGATAACCCAACCAGTGTTGCCAACTTAACGACTTTGTCGCTATATTTAGCGACTTTTCAGACCCAACTAGCGACTGTTTTTCAAAAAAGTGACTAGCGACAAATCTAGCGACTTTTTCTGATGTTATTGGAGACTTCTGGAGACTCTGTTGTGAGAGTACGTATCATTCTTATTCTTCTCAATGAGCAGCGGATACTGCTGTGGGCTCCTCCCTCGCCCCAAAGCCCTCACAGACGGCCCAGTCCTCCCTCCCAGCTGCAGTCAGAGCAGGAGACGTTAACCCCTCCACGTCCAGACTGCAAGGGAATCAAGCATGCGCGGAACCGCCGCTGGCTTATCCCGACCTGGTTTACAGTCAAGGCGGGATGTAAATGTAAAATTTTCTTTGTCTAATATAAATCACTGAAAGAAGGTTCATTTGTAGTTCTAAACATATTCAGGGTGGTTTTTTTACTCAGTTTTTGTCTCTCCCACAACGTTATTCCTCTCTCCTACAGCAGCCATTACAATTACATGCATATGGACAATTATGCAAATTAGGCGATGACGTCATTTAGCGACTTCTAGCGACTTTTAGGACAGCCAATAGCTACTTTTCTTACTGAGGAGTTGGCAACAGTGAACCCAACGCTACATTCAGACAGCGCTCCCAATTTATCAACGCTCCAGTTTGTGTCAGAGTGCGCTCCCACACTCAAAATGAGTGTTTCTGAATGCACCACTCACATCATCTTCCTCCATCGTCTAAAACAAGACAACACAACTTGTTAGCTAGCGCTAGCTAATGTTTTGCCTCCGGCTAAGCCACGCCCACCAACAAACATAATACTGTTCACTAACAGTAAAAGGGCCTATATGTTTTTTTGTATAACTGTTAAAACTAGAAAGTATTCTGTACAGAATTAGAATATACTGCAGTGTTGTCCAAATCCACAATAGCTAATTCAGTTCAGTTCACATAGATTAATTTATTAAATTCATATTAATTCATCATTTGTCACTGATGCAGCTGACCTGATTTTCAGACCCAGCCAGCACAGTTTGTCTAAAGATGTGAGATATTTTTCTGTTACAATCTATAACTTATTTGTTTCTAAATCTCCTTCAAATATTCATATGAAGTGCTTCAGCAGCTGTGCTGTCTGAATTGCTGGTTCCACTAGCCGTGTCAAAGTTTGTTCCCCCATTGAGTAGTGTTTGCTTGCCGTTAAAATGCATAGCGCCCCCCTCCGTGGTTGTAGGTAAAGGTAAAGGTTTAGTTCTGATGTAGGATGGGGAAACATCTTGACTGTGAAGATGTCTTCAACACAACACTGGTGTGCCGGGTGCCATTATAGTGTCATTAACTCTTCCCACCATCGGTCGCTCACATTATGTTCATTATTTGCAAATGAAAACATTCAATTCACCACTCACCGAACACATGAGCACGTTCATGCACAACACTGATGTACGACACTATGGATCTGGGACATGCTGAATGTTTCTTGTGTTTTATTTTAGGGAAAAAATAAAAGAATATTTTAATTATCAATTAATCTTTTGATTTTTAAAATGATATTCTTAATCTTCTATATAAACTAAAATGCCAAAAACTAGTGGACGTCCACTAGTAGAGTCCAAGGTGACGTCTTCAGATGTTTCATTTTGTCTGACCAGAGGTCCAAACCACAAACGTTCAGTTCACTGATACAAAACAGAAAATAATTTTAGAAGATTCAACTAAAGAGAGTTTGACACACACAGCAGATAAATTCAATGCACATTAACTCATCACCTTTATTCTGCCTCCCACAGAGGACTGAGGGTGGAACTGCATATTGTTGAAGGCACGAGTTTAAAAGATTCAGTAGAAACATTAAATGAAACTCACTCCTGCCCACATGACATTATTGCCACCTGAGTGGTTTAAAGGGCGGTGACGCCCATTTTAACTTGTGAACATGACCTCCTCTTGCCATTACGGAGCTGACCTTTGACCCTGTGACGGAAGATCTGATGCTGCTCTGTGGAGCATTAACGGGCTGCTGACTAAGACTTTTTCCTCTTTGTGTTAGTAAAGACAAACCTTCAGTCAATCAGTCCTGGAACATGTAATCAATACATTTAAATGTCATGTAAATCACTGAGTGGCAGCCATGTTACTGTCTGAATGTATTACCTCCACAGAGGACACTCTGCATGACGGACGTTCACTGCTTCATGTGTTGTTGTTGTTGTTGTTTTTGAGCTCAGGTCAGCCTGTGACGTCACACCTCTTTTTTGTGTGTATTTTGATGTTTTGTGGCAAAATATGTGGATTAAAGTCTGTTGTTGACATCAGCTCTCTGTCCCCGGCCTCGTTCATGGTTAACGTGTGGATCCGCTTGCTCTCAGGAATGATTAATCACGCATCTGCTGCTCAGACTGTTGAACTGAAACACTGAAGGAAACTGTACATCACATCTCACACTCATCTGGGAATTAATTCTGACACTGACTAACATCTGTGTCATCAGTCCGAACCCTCCGCCTGCACTTTAAACATTTTCTGCAGAGGACATCGTTTCATTTCTTCACTTTTCTCAAAGAAATAATTCAAAGGCAATATTTGCCCTCTGACACAGAAATACCTTAAACCTTTTTAGAAATATTTTTTTGACCTAAAACGAGACAGACTGAGTCTAAACATCACTAAGAGTCAACATGCTAGGAGCTCTATTATGCTAACACGCTGGTGTTTAACAGGAATAATGTTTACAATGTTCACCATCTTAGTTTAGTATGTTTTTAGTTTAATATTTTTAGTAGTTTATGTTTGCATTTTTTCCTGTTTGATATTAACCTTTAAATAGTTTGCTAGCCTAGCTAGCTACAAAAAATGAGGAAAAGCACCTTCACGTTCATGAAGAGGATGGTCAGCTGTGTGGAGCTTTACTGCTCGCTGTTACAAGACGATGCACGTCAGTCACTTGAGTATTTTTTGTAGCTCTTCAACACACAGAGTGTAGAAAAGAGCCACAGCGACCGAACGTTAGCTCTTAAAATAAGGCCACACTGAGTGACTAACATTAGCTAGTTACCTTGAACTAATCAAAACCACTAATGTATAAACAAACATTACCATTAACAATATGTACAAAACTAACTGTGCAAAGTTAACTTAGTAACTTTACTTTGCAATTAGCTTTGTACATATTGTTAATAGCATTTGTTGATTGTTTTTGTAAACGTCGTTTTTGATCATTGTGACAGCAAGGTTAGCCAGTCAGCTAGCCTAGCAAGCTACTGAAATGAAGAAAATCACTGTCAAGTTTATGAAGAGGATGGTCAGCTCTATGGACCTATACTGCTTGAATTCACCAGAAGGTGTACGTCAGTCACATTAATAGTTTTTGCAGCTCTTTCAAGTACCGAATGTAAGCAAGAGCTATGGTGCCCTAACGTTAGCTAAGCTCTTGAAATGTTGGTGCGACACTAAGTGACTAGCTAATGTCACTACCAGGTATCTAAATAAATTTTTGCAAAGACACATTTTAATAAAACTTTTGGTACCAGAATAATAAATTCAGCTGCTCTTTCGGTCCACTAGATGGTGCTGATGTTTTTTTCCTGGTGAGGTCAGCAGAGGTCTCAGTCAGCAGTATTTGGCAGGAAGTTCATCAAAACAAAGATGGAGGCACCGGAGAACGAAATCAAAAATGTGCCGTTAGCGTTAAAATCAAACATCTGGACTTATTTTGGATATATCACAATATATTACATTGCAATACTCAGCATACTGCAATAATATAACAGCATGTCCTCTGGTGATTCCCACGCCTAGTTAGCAGTATCAGCAAGACTAATAGTGCTAACATAGTTAACAATGCTAAAGGGGGTTTGTGGGTCAAACTTACTCACCGGGTCAACCTGGGGGGAGACGGGAGGGAGGGTGCGGTTTTTCACATCAACATCCTCCCTTCATCGGGACAGTGTTACCAAAAGTATTCGCAAAGGATTGCCACTGCTAGCTAGTTCCCACCCGACCTGGCTGGTACGCAGTGCAGAGCAGCCAAGGCTAACATTAGCAAACCAGTGGAGACCGGAGTGTGGGCAGTAGGTGCTATGTTTCCACATGTTACCACAGCTATCCTTCTGTCTGTCAGACTTTTAAAAGCAATATTAACCCTGACTGACAGTTAGCACGTTAACCAGCAGTAAACGCAAAGTGCAGCTGTCCACAGAGTTGGGAGATTAGTAATGGGGCACTTGTGCTGTAAATGGAAATATAAGCATGCTAATACCCACATGATGACAGCACTAAAATGCTAATATTTAGCATGTGTAATATTTACCATTTTAGTTTGATATGTTAGCATGCTAACATTAGCTGATTATCAGTAAACACAGTTAAGGCTGATGTTAATATCATTAGTTCTGCAGGTACTGAATACATCAACATGTTGACCTGATGATGGCGCTAGATGAAAAGTCAGAGGATCACCAAAGTTTGAATGATTCATCCTCTCGGGAGCCTGACATTGTGTCTCAAATCGCCTAAGTCTGTGATGATTTGGTTCCGTGAACAACAGCGTGAGTGCTAACATTCGTTTGCTAGTTAACGTTAGCATTCTCTAGCTAGCTAACTTGCTCCGAGCTCATTTTTATCAGCACTGATGTTGTAGCGTAAGCTTGATTTTTGTGTGACAGGAGATAGCGGGCGAATGTTGGCGATTTAAAGGAAAGACAAAGAAGAGGCGGTTAAAAAAAACAAAAAAAAACAAGCTATTGTCACTTCCTGTAAATGCAAAATGACAGTACACAGTTTGAGACAACACTACCACCACCTCACTGTTGAAATTAGTGCACGACGCAAGAATTATGTAGTGTACGTACTGTACTATATTGAAGTGTACTAACAGAAGTATGCGATTTGAGACACACTCTGAATCTTTCCGCAAAAACACAACTTCATTTGATATTCGTTCACAATTCAAGATGGTGCATGATTCAATCTGGAGTGCTGGTGTTAAGCTGAACGAATAAAAGACAGATTTGTTTAATGTTCAGCGACATAATGAGCGTCGAGGTGAATCAACACCTCTGACAGTCTTAGCGTGTTTGCTGGACTTTGTTTCCTGATTGTTTAGTCGCTAAAATTTATAACCCTTTGTTGAGTCATAGTGATTTTGTCCACCTGCTCCACCTCCTCCATTAATCAATCGATCACCTCCCATTCGACATCATTGATCAGCCTGTAGTTGATCCTCCGGTAGTTTTCAGGGTGAACTTGTCGCTGTCGCCCCACCTCCTCATACAGCCTGCGTACGACGGGCGGCAGCAGCGGGAAGCCGGCGGTGCGAGCCAACATGTTGCAGTACTCCCACTGATCCTGGTCCATGATCACCAGGTGGCGCTGCAGGACTCCGTGCTCCTCTTTTTCCCGCTGCTCTTGCCGGACCTCCTCCTCCATCTGGGCAGCAGACGGTAAAGTGACGGAGCCATCCAGCACGGATAGAGCGAACTGGACCTGAAGAGATAAGGCTGGATTTAATAACGACCACAGCTAAGCTCCTCTGTTAGATCCCACCAGTGTTCTGATCGAATTATAGACGAAAACAACCTTCTCACACACATTTGCCATCACACTGTTGTAAATCCCTTAGGAAAAAATTGTCACACAGCACTTGTGATGAGTTATTTTTTAATTATCTTTGTAGCGTTCTTCCAGTCCTGTCTACATGTCATCTCACCTGGCAGTTGAAGTTGGGGAAGGGGCAGATGACCTTGCAGATGCCGATGAAGAAGAGCGAGGGGAAGGCCGGGGGCAGCAAGTAGCGGTACAGGGGAGACATCACGTGGTCCTGGATGTCTAGACCCAGCTGAGAGGCGTCCAAGAACGGATAGCTGAAGTTGTAGCCGGTGCAGAACATCAGGACATCAGCAGCGCCCACAGAGCCGTCCTGAAACAGGTGGTTTAAACGTAAGTGAATTTTATTGGTAAACACAGACGGGTTCATACGAGAGATTTAAAGGAAAGTGATGCAACTTTCTAGCATTGAGGATGTCATGAGCCGTGTGCAGAAAATACATGTAAGATATCCAATCAAATAAATTAGATTAGATTACAGATGTCCTGACCTGATCTCAAAGGTTTGTATCAGGGCTGATGAAGGCGTATTTAACTGCTCGGGGTCGGCTACATTGAACTACAGTATATACACCAATTTGGACGTTGTACCTACACCGTAGCCTGACGTGCACCTCCCCAGAAATGTAACTACGCATCACAGTGACACAGACCTCCTGTCTGTCTCTGTAAGCTGAAACCATTTCCCTCAGTGGAAACAAAGCTTTGATTTACTTTAATTTCACAGATAAGAAACAATAAATTGTGAAGACAATAAAGCCTCCACTAAAATAACATTTTAAGTCCTGTGTGTGATTTATCCTGGCTTCATATGAGCAGAGGAAATTGCTGCTAGCCGGTAGGCTAATTTATACAATGGAAACTGCCATAGGCTTGTGCTAATAACGTTAGCATGTTGTATTTGTTTGTAAAACGTGTTTAGTATAAGACAGTTGTTTTGTCAGTGAACCTTGTGAGTTATAATGGAGCTGAATTTTGTAACGTTACCTTTGTTAAATGTTGCTGTTTTCATGGCTTCATATGAGTAGAGGAAAAATACGCTGGCTACTAGGCCAATTTATACAATGTAAAATGCCATAGACTTGTGCTAATGTTGTTAGCATGTTGTATTTGTGGGGAAAATGTGTCCAGATAAAGACAAGTGTTTGTCTGTGAATGCTGCGAGTTATAGTGAAGCTGAGTTGTGTTTGTGTTTGTTCCACGCTTTTGTTACCTCAAGGCTGGATTACTGTAACTCTCTACTATCAGGTAGCTCCAGTAAGTCCCTAAAAACTCTCCAGCTAATTCAGAATGCAGCAGCACGTGTACTAACAGGAACTAAGAAACGAGATCATATTTCTCCTATTTTAGCTTCTCTGCACTGGCTCCCTGTAAAATCCAGAATTGAATTTAAAATCCTACTGTTAACTTATAAAGCTCTAAATGGTCAAGCTCCATCATATCTTAGAGAGCTCATAGTGCCATATTATCCCACCAGAACACTGCGCTCTGAGAACGCAGGGTTACTCGTGGTCCCTAAAGTCTCCAAAAGTAGATCAGGAGCCAGAGCCTTCAGCTATCAGGCTCCTCTCCTGTGGAATCATCTTCCTGTTACGGTCCGGGAGGCAGACACCGTCTCCACATTTAAGACTAGACTTAAGACTTTCCTCTTTGATAAAGCTTATAGTTAGGGCTGGCTCAGGCTTGCCCTGTACCAGCCCCTAGTTAGGCTGACTTAGGCCTAGTCTGCCGGAGGACCCCCCTATAATACACCGGGCACCTTCTCTCCTTCTCTCCTTCTCTCTCTCTCTCTCTCTCTCTCGTATTCTATTACTGCATCTTGCTAACTCGGCCATTCTGGATGTCACTAACTCGGCTTCTTCTCCGGAGCCTTTGTGCTCCACTGTCTCTCAGATTAACTCATATCACAGTGGTGCCTGGACAGCGTGACGTGTGTGGTTGTGCTGCTGCCGTGGTCCTGCCAGATGCCTCCTGCTGCTGCTGCTGCCATCATTAGTCATTAGTCATACTTCTACTGTTATTTTACACATATGACTATTGTCACACATGTATACTGTCACATATTAATACATACTTTCAACATATTGTATCACAATAGCCAGAACTATAACTATAATATTATTACTTTCATTAACGTTGTTGTAAGCTACTGTCATTACCTGCATATCTCTCTCTCTCTCTCTCTCTCTCTCTCTCTCTCATTGTGTCATATAGATTACTGTTAATTTATTATGCTGATCTGTTCTGTACGACATCTATTGCACGTCTGTCCGTCCTGGAAGAGGGATCCCTCCTCAGTTGCTCTTCCTGAGGTTTCTACCGTTTTTTTTTCCCCGATAAAGGGGTTTTTTTTGGGGAGTTTTTCCTTATCCGCTGTGAGGGTCTTAAGGACAGAGGGATGTCGTATGCTGTAAAGCCCTGTGAGGCAAATTGTGATTTGTGATATTGGGCTTTATAAATAAAATTGATTGATTGATTGATTGATTTGAAACTGTCTCTA
This sequence comes from Cromileptes altivelis, assembly GCA_013133815.1. Lineage (NCBI taxonomy): Eukaryota > Metazoa > Chordata > Actinopteri > Perciformes > Serranidae > Cromileptes > Cromileptes altivelis. The sequence goes on from CM023143.1 coordinate 40,922,529, forward strand.
TTAAGCCATGTTTAATGTGTGTTTAATGTGTGTTCAGTGTGTGTTTTGAATCAAATAAACTAGTGTTTTGGAAGTGTAACTGCAGAGCGACAGACACACCACTGCACAAGTGTAAATGCTCACAACAGCGTAGGCTCTGCACAGAGCTGACGCAGAAGTATAAATCCTAAAACAGTGGACACTGCTGAGAAACTGCTGAAAAACAGATAACCTTCATTTTTATCGAAAACCGTCGCCAAGGACACGGTTTGACGCTCAACAAAGACTTTTGTGTTTGCTAGACTTTGATGTAAACAAAGAGTCTACATAATATTCATATATGTGCCCTACAGTTGCAGCATGAAATCATTTTCAGACTTATATTTACATCCACCTGGTGGCTGCAGTATGCATTGTTCTAAGATACATTAAACAGTGAATGATGTAAGCTGTAACATCGCCTTAGCTTAGGGTTCGTTTGTTTAACTGAAATATACGTCCTGTCCTGTGGTAAGGACCAAGCTGTGACTCCTGTATACTGTAACACCTCTCTGAACAAACAGACACCAGACGGAGTCAGAATGAGAGCAGATCGGCGCTGGGAGACTTCAGTGACCTGGAAACGGAGGCTGCCGTCCTCCTCGACCGCCACCACTGAACTGGACTGTTGAATCTCAGCAGGTAGAGGACAGGTGAGACGAGGACGGCCATGACTCAGAGTCACCTGGACAGAGAGACAGAGAGACTCAGAAACAGACTGACAACTTTCTTTATACATCGTGTCACTGTGGCTACATTTCAGTGACACACGTCAGCTGAGGTTTTTGTTACCTGAGCACCAACTTTAGCCAGTTCAATGGAAATATCCAAACCTGAAGCTCTGGCTCCGAGAACGACCACCGACTGACCCGCGAATGGCTCTGCACTCCTGTATGCATGGCTGTGGAGCACCTTCCCTTCACACAGAGACAGGAGAGACACTGTGGTTAGCTTCACTTAGATTAGCACAAAGACTGGGAGCAGGGGGAAACAGTTAGCCTAGCTTAGCACAAAGACTGGGAGCATGGGGAAATTGTTAGCCTAGCTTAGCACAAAGACTGGGAGCAGGGGGAAAGAGTTAGCCTAGCTTAGCACAAAGACTGGGAGCATGGGGAAATTGTTAGCCTAGCTTAGCACAAAGACTGGGAGCAGGGGGAAAGAGTTAGCCTAGATTAGCACAAAGACTGGGAGCATGGGGAAATTGTTAGCCTAGCTTAGCACAACGACTGGGAGCAGGGGGAAACAGTTAGCCTAGCTTAGCACAAAGACTGGGAGCAGGGGGAAACAGTTAGCCTAGCTTAGCACAAAGACTGGGAACAGAGGGAAACAGTTAGCCTAGCTTAGCATAAAGACTGGGAGCTGGGAGAAACAGTTAGCCTACCTTAGCACAAAGACTGGGAGCAAGGGGAAACGGTTAGCCTAGCTTAGCAAAAAGACTGGGAGCTGAGAGAAACAGTTAGCCTAGCTTAGCACAAAGACTGGGAGCAGAGGGAAACAGTTAGCCTAGCTTAGCACAAAGACTGGGAACAGAGGGAAACAGTTAGCCTAGCTTAGCATAAAGACTGGGAGCTGGGAGAAACAGTTAGCCTACCTTAGCACAAAGACTGGGAGCAAGGGGAAACGGTTAGCCTAGCTTAGCACAAAGACTGGGAGCAGGGGGAAACGGTTAGCCTAGCTTAGCAAAAAGACTGGAAGCAGGGAGAAACAGTTAGCCTGTCTTAGCACAACGACTGGAAGCAAGTTGAAATGATTAGCCTAGCTTAGCAAAAAGACTGGGTGCAGGGAGAAATTGTTAGCCTAGTTAGCATGAAGTCTAGGACCGGGGGGGAAATTGCAAGTCTATCTTAGCACAAAGACTGGGAGCAGGGGGAAACTGTTAGCCTTGCTCCATCAGAAGAGAAGAAACTCCACCTTCCAACAGCTCCAACTCTGATTTCTGTTGTTTATTAAAGTGTAGAAACAAACAAACTTCAGTCAGCTCATTGTTCGTGTTGCAGCTGACAGTTTCATAAAAACATTAATGTTGCGTGCACCTTTAAAGTTCTGGATCCCTGGTATGTGAGGGATGTGAGGGTCGGAGTAGTGCCTGAAAAACAACACACACAAACATCACATCATCCCAACAAACATTTAAACCGGTTAATGCAGCGTTCTGGTGACACCCAGTGGCAGCAACAGGAAATGACTTCAAAACATTCGTTGAACCAAACTTTAAAGAGTTACTGTTTTTCAACATGGAGCCTTTTTTGCCATATTTTTGTAACTACGTGACTAATGGGAACAGTTTTTTAAAAATGTGTCTGGTATTGAGACAAAGAGCTGCAGCAATGAAACAGGCTGTGATGTCACCACTCTGTTCACACTGTCAGTGTCCGTCCACTAACAGTGTTTGGTTTTGTCACTGACAGGCTCAGATTGTTGTTCTAAGTGTTTGACAACATTATGAAACAGCCCTGAAATCACCATCACCAAACCCACCAGACTGCATTTAAATAAACAGTCATGTTAGTGTGTATAGAGGCAGCATGTTGTCACATCTAACTGGTGAATTAAAGGTTAATTTCAACCAAACCCAGGGTTCCTTTAGATTTGGTTAGACTATTTTAATGCCATTCAGAATGAAGTCTAAGACATTTAGGTAATTTAATTTTACAATGACTAAAACTGAGGGAAAAAAAACATGCACTGATATTAAATTGCCCAAAACCTTTCAAAGTAAAAAGTTCTTCTTCTACAATGCAGTGTCAGAAAATAATAATTTCCATGTCTTACTATTTTTAAGATTTTTGAAAGATTCATTTAAGACATTTTAATGACATTTAATGCATTTTTCTTTAAGATTAATGAATGAATCGCCTTTTTAGACTTTTTAAAGATCTGCGGGAACCCAACAAACCAGAGCTGGTGATTTGAACAGTGGAAAGACGAAGGACGTTTCTGTGAGTTTGATTTTGTTTCTGTTGACTTTGACTGAAGCGTGTTTAATGATGATAAAATGCAGTCTGGAGGGTTTGGTGACGGTGATTTCAGAGCTGTTTCTGGTTAAACAAAAAGGATCTTCCCCTTTATCACAAAGCTCTATCTCTGTAGGGATCCTTTCATAATGTTGTCACTGTTGTCATCTGATCCTGTCAGTGACAAAAACAAACACTGTTAGTGGACGGACACTGACGGTGTGAACACAGTTGCTACATTAGAGCAGTCTGTCTCCTCAATAGTGGACGGATTTAAAAACTGTCACTTAAAACAAAAACAGAGACCAGGTTGAAAAACACTAATAATTAATAAGTTCAATAATAGTCAGAACAAAAGCTCAGCTGCAGAATGAATAAACTGTTCTTCATCTTGATATGAACACATCTCACCCCGAGCAGACGAAGACCGAGTCAAAGGTTTCTGTTTTGTGACCACCTGATGAATCTAATGATGTCACTTCCCATGTTGTCCTCGCCTCCTCGCCCGCCATCGTCTCGACAACAGGCTTCACACTTTCCACCACAGTGTTGAACTAACACAGAGAGATAAGAGTCAGAGAGAGGAACAAGAATGAAACTAAAGCTTTGTTTTCATAATCAACCACATAATCTTTTGCTCTGTAAAACATCAGAGCAGAGCGTGAACTGCATAAGATGACTTTTCAAAAGTCTTCTTTTGTCCGACCAACACACCAAAAATATTCAATTTTCCATCACATCACCAGCAGTGAGGTGGAACAAACATAAACATGAAAACATTTATTCAAGTACAAATTCAAGGTACTTGAGTTTTTCCATTTTACGTTACTTCATATTTCGTCTCTACGACATGTCAGAGGGAAATACTGTACCTCTTACTGCACTGTCAATACTTTAAGAACATTTTCCTTCAGTCAGGTTTTGACAGGCTTCCCACATATTTTCATGGACAAATGTTCATAACATTTTCACAGAAAGTTTTCTTTCTTAAATTTTCATGACCATTCGCATTGTGTTACACAAACAGAACTGCATGAATGTTAATTATATATGAAATTTACATACCAACCTTTTCTAGGTCACACTGACCTTTGACCACCAAAATCTAATCAGTTAGTAACTGAGTCCAAGTGGACGTTTGTGCCAAATTTAAAGAAATTCCCTCAAGGTGTTGTTGAGATATCACGTGCACAATAATGAGACAGACAAGGTCACAGTGACCTTTAACCTCCAAAATCGAATCAGTTCATTGTTGAGTCCAAGTGGACATTTGTGCCAAATTTGAAACAATGTGATGGAAGGATGTCTGTATAACCTGAAAACACTAGTCCATACCCATTGAGTACAGCATACCATACCATGACTTAGTCATACCAAACATTAGAAAACAACCCCAACATTGGTCCACAGGGGGAGCCACAGCAATCGGTCCCATTTTAGCCATTTTGAAGCATTTTTCTGTTGTTATAGCGCCACCCAGTTGCCAATTAGAGTTACATTTCTCCAGTCACCTTGAGGCGTCCTGTTCTACATATCTACCAAGTTTAGTAAAAATCCATATGGCGGTTAGGCCTAGATAAGAAATGAGCTCTCTAGCGCCCCCATTTTGTTTGACGGGGTCAATAATGGAGGGGTCCCCTCAGATTATGTGTGCTCATATGCCTACAAAGTTGCGTGGTGATGGGTGAAACCCTTGAGATGTTCTACACCTTTATGTGATGAGCCACGCCCTCCGCAATATTCATTGCCTTATAGAAGCTCAGTTTTAGGAACTTTTGCCAAGAGGGAACTTTAGATATTGCTCCCTAGATTATGTTCACTCAGTTTCATGCAGATCGCTCAAACTTCCTAGGAAGAGATCCATTTGAAGTGTTTTTCAAAAAATTCAAAATGGTGGAAAATCTATATAAGCGGAAGTTATGGGTTCTTGAGGCAAATGTGTTCCTCATGAGGAGAGGCATCTCTGTGCAAAGTTTCATGTCTCTACGACATACGGGGCATGAGATATGCACATTCAAAGTTTGACATTTCAATGGGTTGCTATAGCGCCCCCCTTTGGCCAATTGATGTAATATTGCTTCATTGGCATCCTCCCATGACCCTCTACCACTGTGCCAAATTTCACATGGATTGACCAAGTCAGTGAGGAGAAAAACCTGGAACACACACACACACACACACACACACACACACACACACACAGCGTGTTTGTCATTATATAGTAAGATAATGCCTTCGGCCATGACTGTCACCAGTGCGGAGGCACAAAAATGCAGGAAATCATGGACAAATGGACGGACAGTGAAGCCCAGAGTTTACTGAGCGTATATGTGATGTGAAAATACAAAGTGATTTTGACTTGTCAAAGCAAAACAGACGTTGCTGCACCAGCCGCTGGCCTTGGTCATAGGCCCCGATCACACAGAGGGTGTTTTGCAGGTTGCAAAACACAAGGAGCGCTGCACTGCCTTTTTAAAAACAAACAAACTGAATGCCACTAGTGAAAAAAACCCCCAAAACTGTGCCTTTTTACTGTGCCAACCACAGACTCACCTCCATACCCTAACCTTCCTGTGTAATCAGTCTACTGTTTATTTATTAATTTATTTGTATGTATCCTGCAGTAATCAGTGTGTAGCTGCTGCCATGTTGAGGCAGAGGGTGCTGTCTGTAGCTCTGGTTGAGGGTGAGAGGCTGTCAGCAGATAAACAGAGATCTGTGTGGGTACATGAGACCCTAAAAAAGAGGCTGGATCATGGGGAGTACCACCAGTTGGTCCAGGAGCTTCTCCTCCATCATGGACGTTTACAGTACTGCACTTATCTGCTGTTTTCTATTGAGATGGTGCTAACTGTGCTTTGTAAAGTCGTATAGCTCTGGGTATCCAGCAACCACTACCACCAGTTTCTCCTCCATTGGTTACCAACTGTAAACTTGTTGTCATGACCACCACAGAAGCCCCGCCTCTCACATCATCCCATTGGACAATTAAAAAAAGATGATGTTCAGAACGCTCTGGCAAAAATGCCAGATGCCTCAAGCACAGAGAGGTAAGGGACAAAAACAGCGAGCAAAAAGCTTCATTCTCATTAAAAACTGTTAGAAAAAGTCGCCTTCAGCTGCTGAAACACTTCCTGTGTGAACGTGACTTTACAGGACAACATGTCAGCGTTTTTCTTGGTGGTGTGAATTAAATTAGTTCCTCGCTGCTGTCTGGTCTCTGTCATTGATTGGTTAGAAATAATAATTGTACTTCTTGTTAAATGTCAGTGAGTCATGTGACCTGCTGGAGGTCGACTCACCCTTATGTGCGGCCGGATGTTGTGGCTCTGACAGTATCTCTCCAGGTACGTCCGAACCTCCTGATGAGACAGGAAGCTGTTCAGCTGGGGGTCGAAGGGGAAGTCAGGGAACATCATCACCTCTTTGGGCAGGTTGGTTCTGTCGGGAGGAGGCGGAGCTGTTAAACTCTGGACCACATGTGGATTTCATTCAGAGGAAAATGAGTTCTCTTTGATGACATCACAGACGTACCGCAGGTCTCTGTACATACTGCTGAGAACCGGCCGGCCGTTGTCGTACGTCCCAACGCGGTCAGTGTAACACCAGGTGCCGCCCACGCTGTCAGAGAGCTCAAACACCACCGGGGGGGCGAAGCTGTTCAGGCGGGACAGGATGTGTCTGGCTGCACAGAGTCCCGCCGCCCCAGCACCGACCACCGCCACCCGCTGCAGCATCTTTCACGTCCTGATGGAGACAAAGATTGGTGTTTATTATACGTTTTATTATTCTGTAGGTTTTTCAGTCGACTGTGACTCCTGCAGACTTTCAGCTACAGAAACCAAACATCAAATATATCCAAGGATTAAAGGGACAGTTCACCCTAAAATCAGAACTACCTTTCCTCTCACCTGTAGAGCTGTTTATTGATCCAGATAGTTTGGTGCAAGTTGCTGAGTGTTGCAGAGATCGCCGTAGAGATGTCAGTGTCTCTCCGGTAATGGAACTACATGACACACCAAAAAAATCCATTTGAAAAACTCAACATCACGTCTCTTTCCACGAATCATGACTCGTTTACTCAAGATGATCCACAGGCCTCGTCCCTCCTCCTCTCCTACACATTAACCTCAGTGGGCGTGTTTGGTTTTGATTAAGCAGAATGACCGAACATTCAGGACACAGCAGAAATGTTGGACTCCCCCCAAGCCTTAAGACACAGACTGTGTCTCAAACCTCTTACTTCTATTATTACACTACGTACTTCCTGTGTTGTGCACTAATTTAACAGGTTGGTGTTGTCTCAAATCGCACACTGCCATTGTGCACTTACTGAAGATGATGATGGCTTTTTTAAAATTTTTAATCCCCTCTTCTTCATCATCTTCTTTTTAAACGGAACATTTGACCACTTTTTCCACCCAAACATAAACCAAACTTACACCACAACATTGATGCTGATTAAAATCTGCTGCTGTAGCTAGAAGCGAGTTAGCTAGCTAGCAAACACTAACCTTAGCATTTGCATTATTGATGGTGGTACCACATCATTATAGACCCAACAAACATTACTGACGGCTTCTATTCGACAAGTTTTGGTACTTAGTGTGAAAACATGTGGGACTAACAGGCTCCTTGTCGTCCCCAGCTTTGATGTCAAAAGTTAAGAAGTTTGTGACATAGCTTCAACTTCAGCTTCATCACAAGATGGCGACCACTGCCGACCGTGACATGTCTTTGCTACCCCCCCCACCTCCCTGTTTTATATGACAGTATTATACCTTGGACCTGGTGTATCGCTGCAACCCTCATCACATCATGATGACACTTGTGATTCCCACCCCTACCATGGTGAAAAGCTAACAAACAATGTTATCCACATTTTCAATTATATTTATGCAAATGAGGTGGTTTTTTTGGTCCTTGTCTTCAAAGCATCAGTGGAGTCAAACTAAAAAGTCGAGGGCTCAAATTCACAAAGTCACTCCTAGAAACAATATTCTGAGAAAATTGTTAGAATTTCTTCTTAAAGGTAAGACTAGGTCCCTGTAAAGATAGGGTTAGGGTTATATACAATATCAAACTTAAAAATCTGCCCCCCCCCCCCCCCCCCCCCCCCAAAAAAAACCCCCACAAAACTATTAATTTATGCAAATTTTACAACTTTATAACTAATTAGGTGAACCACTGTGTGTGTTCATGTGTGTTTGTATTTGTGTCTATGGGTGGGTGATATGGCCCTAGAAAAAAAAAAATCACAATATTTCAGGGTAGAATCACTGTGCTGCTGAATGAGCTCCCTCTGAGCCGACGCCACAGTTTATTCAACACTACTGAAGCTGCTCCTCCTTTTGGAACCACCGCAGAGTCAATCACCATTTCACTTTCAGACATACTTGTTGTTGCCGTGGGTAACAGTACAAAGTCAACACGCCAACAAGTTAAAATATTGCGAGTATCATGATTGGAATTTTCGTATGACATTAAAATAATATCATGAACGAGTTGATGTGACACGTCCCTAGCTGTGTCTGATTTATTTATTTTATTTATAGGTGTTGCACTGTCACATCGCTGTCACTGAGGTTTGTGCTCACTTGTTTCACTATTTCATTTGTAATTTTTGGTCATTACTCACCACTCTGTATACAAATTGAATGTCAACTGTTAAAAATATATATACAAAGTAAAAACAAACAAAAAAAACTCAAGGAAGGGACAGAAACTGTGACCTCAGTGAGGAGGTGTGGTCGACCCTGTTGCTAGGTGCGATCATAGACTGTATAAAAATATGGACACAGTCACAGTGACATCACCCATTGGTTTCTGAGGTACGGGTTTGAAGCTCAAAGTAGGAGGCTCTGGCCGTCGCCATCTTGGCAGTGCCTGACTCTGCCCAACTCCCGGCCAATTAAAACTGGGCAAAGAGGCGGGCCAAATGAAGTCTGGTTGCTTAGACATGCCCACCTCACTCGAAGCTGCTAAGTTAGCTAAGGCTGACAAGCTAGGCTACTTTGGCTAGCCCTGTTATGTTGGCTGCTCCTGTTTGGTGCCAGCTCCCTCACGAAACAAAATATCCAAAAGGCACAAACATGGCTGAGAGGTCAGGTTCAATGACTTACGAATTAGCTGAGATGACGCCTAGCAGACAGCCAGCGGCTAGTTAGCCACCTGTCACTCAAAGTGACCACACCCTTAATTGTGCGTAACTTTAAGCCTTAATAAAATTTTAATGAATGAGTTATAAAAAAAAATTCAGCCCCCCGTACAGTTGTCATGAGAGGGGAAATTAGCTATAGAGACCAATATCATTTTTTTGTACCAGGCTGTAAACATGTTTATTTCTGCTGTAACATGGGGGTCTATGGGGATTGACTCGCTTTTGGAGCCTGCCTCAAGAGGCCACTCAACGAACTACTGTTTTTGGCTTCACTCGTCATCCCTGGAGGTTGCTGCTTGGGTGTGATGCATTCCTTTAACAGATGTGATTGGTTGTCAGAGACACGTCCGTCTGTGAGCCTGTAAGGTGTGAGGACACCCAGTGGACATGGGATGAACTGCAGACAGTGACAGTGTTGGTGTGATCACTGCTGATGAAGGTTGAGACAGACTCAACTCATCACTGCTGCTCTGATGTGTTTTTACAGTTTTACTTCATGATGTGAGCAGAAAACGTGTGCGTATCTCTATTGACGTCAGCCACACATATTATCCCACACTAATCTGTAGTATTTAATTTACTCAGTGTCATTCAGCATCTGGAGAATATTTCTCAGACCTCTTTGTGTTTCCACCATTTTCTCCTCTGATTCAGAAACTCTTGAAAGTCCTGCTAACTGCTCCTGACAGCTGTCACTGTAGGAGCTCTTCAGAGGTCTGACATGGTCTGTGAATGACTTTCATCTTCACCATGTAGTCTTAACTTTAAGAAAACATCACAAGAATTTTCTTAGAATTCTGTAAGAAGGGATGACTGTGTAAAAGAAGCTGTGTGAGTACGGCCCGCTCTTCACACCAATTTTTGGTCTTCATAAAAATGTAGTTTCATTTCATTATCATGTGATGATGAATTGATTTCTGCTTGAATTTTGCAAAAAAGAGACTATGATCATATGAAAATGTCAAATTAACATGAACATGTAGTGAAGTGACTTCAGGTGAACGAGTCACTTTGTAACTGTACCTACCAGTCTGTGTGAACTTTGACCTGCGGACAGTTTCCACACTGGACTGTTCACTGTTACACGCTCACACACAAAATAAACACGTGTAGAGAGTTTCCTCTGAGCTCTCAGAATAACTGCACTTTAAATCCTCAAATTAAAACCTTATGTTTCATTTACTTTGTGTAACAGCTAACAAGCTAACAGGCTACAAGCTAACAAGCTAACCGCAGTTTGACTGAATCTTTCTGAACAACGGTCACAAACTACAAACCTACGTCACTAGCTAAAACCGTCAGCTTTGTAACGACATTAAACATGTTAAACAAAATGAGCAGTGTTACCGTGGTCTCCGTTAGTCGGTGTCAGTTCCGGTGTCGCGAGTTTTCGGTGCTGAAATCAACAGAACAGTCGGTGCGAGATCATTTAGCGAAGGATCCGGTTTGCGTCACAGCACCGGAACAATTCTGAATCAACGACAGAGGTGTTGTGAAGAGAGGAGGCTCGAGGGCCAGGCTGTTCCGGAACACGTAACATAAACAACTTCCGGTATGAGTCCTTCAGAATAAAAGCGATATCGTTTCAAACTTTCAGTAAAAATATTCAAAAGAAAACAAAAAAAAATCCACACCTTCTGATTTAAACACTCGCGATAACCTGAACTTAACTCTACTATTTAACAGGTTGAGTCTGAAGGAAAGAAATGCAATAAATGTTTTTTGTGTGTAATAATTATTTCTACATTTAAAAATAAAAAAGTGATTAATGAATAAATCAATCTGGAAATCCATCGGTAAAAAAAAAAGAAGAAGAAAAAAAACAGCTTTTTTTTCTTCCTTTACAACTACAATGTATATTGCAGAATCTGTCTTGAGAGATTATGAATACATAAAATCAATACAATCCTTATGAAATGGACACAGATAAATAAGCACATGTATATAATAAGGGCCAGGCTGTTCCAGTAAACTAAACACAAAGATGTTCCGACCCAATTCCACAGAACAAAAGTGAGATCGCTTCAAACTTTCAGTGGAAGAAAAAAGCACAAATACTGCACAACTTCTTATAGAAAACTTAACTCTGATATTTAACTGAATGTAGTTGAAGGGGAAAAAAAATGCAATTAATGATTTTTTAATATATGTATATTTCCCTAAAAAACAGTGGACAAAAAGTGATTCATTAATAAATAAATGTTGTAAAAAATAAATTAATATGAAATTAAAACAAACAACAAACAAACAATTGTGAAATAATCACAGGAATAAATAAGCGTGTATATAATTAGGGTCAGGCTGTTCCAGTAAACTTCATACAAACATGATCCGACCCGATTCTACAGAATAAAAGCGAGATCGCTTCAAACTTTCAGTGGAGCAAAAAATAAACAAATAAATAACTGCACAACTTTTTATACAAAACACTGGAGCTAATATGTACTTAACACTGATATTTAACTGGCTGTGGTTCAATAGAAAAATGTAATTGATAATTTGAAATAAAAAAAGTAATAATTATTTTTACTTGAGCAGGAATTTCAAAATATATTTCCCACGGAATCAGTGGACAAAAAATAAACAAAATAAATAGAACTGAATGAACTGATACTTAAATGACTAAATTATATCAATACAATAATTACGCACAAAATAAATGAGCACATGTACAATTTATATACATTTTACATGTGCTTTTATATATAAAAATGTATTTATTTCCTAATATATAAAATTATCATGCTGATCTGTTCTGTACGACATCTATTGCACGTCTGTCCGTCCTGGAAGAGGGATCCCTCCTCAGTTGCCCTTCCTGAGGTTTCTACCGTTTTTTCCCCCTTAAAGGGTTTTTTGCGGAGTTTTTCCTGATCAGCTGTGAGGGTCCAAAGGACAGAGGGATGTCGTATGCTGTAAAGCCCTGTGAGGCAAATTGTGATTTGTGATATTGGGCTTTATAAAAAAAAAATGAATTGAATAATTGTGTGTGCTAATAAATATGTTGGTAATTAATCAGTAAAAAGATAAATGTCACAGTTTCTACAAATCTATTTGTTCTGTTGACAGACTTCAGTGTTTTCTCAACATGTTCGACTTTATTCTTAAAATGTTTGTTTTTTTCTTCAGTGAACTGATTCTTCGTGTTTCTTTTGTGTCTCTTTGCACGTTGTAAAATAAATAAACAAATAAATCGCGGCTAGTCTCGAGAATAAAAAGTCGACTCCAGTGAAGAAGATGTTTGTTAATGGTGCAGATGTTTATGATGTGAATAGTTCTTGTTGACAACAACAGTAAATCAATGGAAAAGCTTCAAGTTTCAAATATTTTATTAAAAAGAAAGGCAAAGTATTGATAATCATAATAATGATCACGGACATGTAAATAAACATGAATCAGGATGCAGCGTGTCGGAGCAGTCATCACTTATTATTGATTATTGACCAGTAAAATCTGACATCTTCCTCTGAATCCAGGACTGAACCTCACAGCTCTCGGCCCTGCGTCAACATTTCAGTCACAGATCCACTCTGAGAATTAGTCTCAGAAATGAAGTTAAAAATCAGAACTCACTGGATGGAAGGAAATCTTTTAAGAGACAAACCAGCTGGAAGAAAAAAATGACGCTGTACTTAAAATGATGCATCTTCTAATGAGAAGTGTCAGCACTGAGCCATCTTTAATCTTCCTGTCCAGAGTTTATATCGACTTAAATAAAGAGACTTTTGCGTGTGAGAATAAATCACGTTTGTTTTCATGTCACAGCGACCACACGTCGCTTCCTCCCAGCTGACGGGCCGCTGACACGACTTCCTTCCTTCCAGTAAGTTTGTATTTTCATGATGAATTTTATGAACAAATCTGTGACTGAAATGTTTGAGTTCCAGGAAACAGTCGTGTCCTTCCCCCTGATGATGTCATCCTGTTTCAGGAGGAAAACTGAAGATATTCAACGACTGATTGTCGATTTTTTTTTAACCATGAAATTTCCAACAGGAAGTTCAAAATGTTGTCGTTTATTTTGTCCGTATGAAGTCCGCTACATGAGGATCCAAACACTGAAGACACAGACAACCTGTCTGATGTGATGTCATCATCAGCTGATCAGAGATCTGTCAGGTTTATTGTTTCTCTGTAAAACGTCCCTCAGGTCACGTTTGAAGGATCCTTACAGAGAACGTGCTTTTTTAAACTCGTAAACTTCAACACTTGCCTCATCAATCCAGCATCAGTCCAGTTTTAATCCACACACGTTTGTCTGCACAGTTCAGTGACATCATCGTCACTTGGTGGTGGCGTTGCCGTGTGGCGGGGGCTGCTGCTGCGGCTGCTGCTGCTCGGCCAGCGCCTGCTGCAGCCGGGTGCGTTTCCTGGAGTAGTGCTGCCAGTGCAGCAGCTGCTGCTCGTCGATGAACTTGGCGCACTGCGCGTTGACCAGCTCCTTCCTGAAGTGTTCGTACTGCAGCAGCTCCAGCATGTGGAGGCAGTGAGGATACCTGCAGAGGGACCCCATCAGACAGGAAGTGAGGTTAATACACACTCTGTACTGACTGGAGTCGTACCTGTCAGAGGAGGGAGCTTCGGATTATGAAGATCATCACTACATAGTTTTATCTCTTATGTATCTTATTTGTTTTTTGTCTTTGAATCTATTTGATCTACTTTTTATTCGAGCTTTAAGACTTTTATCATCTGTATTATTATTGCTTTAAATTTTTTTTGTGTCGTCATATCTATTCGTGTTTTACTTTTTTTTGTATTATCAGAATTTTTATTCTTCCTTTCTTCTTCTTGTCTCTGCACTGTTTCTGTCTTATTTTCAGCCTGTATGTCATGTGACACTCTGTAAACTGCACTGCCTTATATGAAAGATGTTTTATAAATAAAGATTGATTTGAATTATGTTTTTGTTCATGTCTCATCACAGTCTGACCTTCGTCTGTGTCGCTCTACTCCAAACTACTGAAGAAGTCGGGGACTATTTTCAGTGGAGGATGAATCTACACTCGATGATGTAGTATTAGTGGCAGCAGTATGGTGCATGAACCAAACTCCAGAGCGTGTGTTTGTGGTGATGAAGGAACTGTGCTTGTTGGCAGACTCAGTGAACAGATCACAGCGACGGTTCTTACTTGAGGAACTTGGCGTACTCGGGTTCCTTCCAGTACAGCAGGTACTTGAGGTAGTTGATGAACGGTCTTTCTCTCAGGAAACCTCTCTGAGCCAAAACTGATCACACAAACAGGACAGTTATCAGATCAAACCACCACCACCTTTATGAGCATCAGCGTACACCTGCAGTGCACGGCCGCCTCAATGTGCTGCTCTGACAGACTCTGGATTATTTACATCTTTCCTTTAGACTTCATGTTCAATTATTTATTAAACCCAATTCTTTTGAATACGACTGCTTTTCAGGCAGCAAAGTAAATAAATGAATAAAATAAGTCAGTATTTCCAGGATCAATGTAACTATTAATATCAGCTGTACTCAGTCTGTGCAGAGAGCTTTAAAACAGAGTTCATGTCGTCATGTTTAAATGTTTAAATGTCAGAGCTGATTAATGATTTCCAGAGATGTTTTCAGGGAAGAACTCTGTAATCTGGCCGCAATTAAAGGGTAAATAGAGACAACAATATGATACAGTCGGTTTCTTTGAATGAAGTGATCTTCTACATAAAAACTGGCTGAAGTTAAACAAACAGCTAACTCCATCAATACAATCTGGAAAAAAGACTTCCTAATGGTGAAAACAGGTGTCATAAACTCAGAGTAATCAAACCAAACATGTATAGAAACAGTGGAGCTGCTGTCACTCACAGTTGAGGTAGTTTGGGTTGGCCAGACACTGGATGAACTCCAGTTCAGACTGGAAACGGTTCCTGGCCTGTTCCTCTGCAGCACAAACACATGTGTGAAACATTTTATTTCCTCTGCATCATGAATTCATATCAACAACTGAAAGACTGTTGGTGATCACTGGATTATCAGCAAAGTGCCTTTTAAACGAGACATGGCACCAAACTGTTCAAATTTGTATTTATTTAAGGCTCCATCCATCATCAGCTGAATCCAGGAAGTCACACAGTCACCAGTCACATGATAAATTGAATTTACTGGTGAACTGAATGTGTACCGATCTGAAGAGTCAACCTCTGCTGTTCACAAAATATTTTAAGTCATTATAAAACACACGTATTTTTGCTGATAAATGAGGCTGTCCTTAAGACTGGACTATTTTGGATGTAGTTTGGAACAGCACTGCGCCCGTACCAGCTAAGAGAGGACAAAAACTAAATATCAGTGTAACAATGTTTGTATCAACATGTTCAAAATGTATGTAATCAGTCATAATGTGAATGCATGTGAGTAATGATCCCTTTGAGAAAAAACAAAATCCACATCACCGCGACTGCACGTACCAGACTCCATTCAAATATGTAGCAATTAAACGCTGCGTTGTTCATCAACTTAACACTGGGGGCATTGTAATGACAAGTCAGTTTGACAATTTATTGACTTCACTGGTGAATCCAGTGTGTGCCGATTTAAAGAGTCAGTCTCGTGTGGTAATTAAGTGTTTAAAATCATCTTTATAACACACTTCTTTCTGTTGGTAAATGATGTTGTTGTTATGTGGATTAATTTCTGATGTAGTTCTGAATAGCGCTGCGAGTTGATGCCAACTGGCGAACACCAGTTGACATAAACTATATATAAATGTACCAATGTTTTAATTAACGTGATGTTTTGCGTGTAACAATTGTGCATTAAGTGCGTGTAACTAAGCACCAGACTCCATGACGTGATTTAACGCTGCGTTGTTTATCAGCTGGACACCGGAAGCTTTGTAGTCACAGGTTAGTTTAACACTTTGTTGAATTTACTGGTGAATTTAATGTGTGCCGATTTCAGAAGACAGTCTCAGGTATTCATAAGAAGTTTTAGTTTATTACCAAACGCACATTTTTATGTTGGTAAAAGAGGCTGTCCTTGAAACTGAATTAATTTGGATGTATTTCGGTAACGTTACTGCACTGCCTTCGTACAGGCTACAAGACACCTTTACGCAGATACCTAGCCGACAAACTAAATACTGATGTAACACTGTCTCCAGTAACGCGATACATTACGTGTGTATATCAACAATCAGGATGTGAAGGATAAATAAATCGGATAAATCGCGACTTCAGATCCGCAGTACACAGACTACATCTAATCATTTATTAATTGTGAAAAGGCCGAATGGTGTCGTCAGTCCCGTGTACACTTCAGTCGTCGCTAATAAATTATTTTACTGCTCACAAATCGTGACTAAGTTAATTTAGTGACGCAGTTTCGTCCTCTTCTGACGGTTATGCTAACAAGCTAACGCTAGCGGACCACGTAGCTACAATATCGGCTACAAACCTGTTTCCATGACGACAGCAGCGGTCAGATCCGGTCCAGAACACAGCAGACTGTCTTTACCTAAATAACAACGTTACCTGTTTGGTTAAAACACGATTAAATTCACTCCTGAGTGAATGTGTGTGTTTGTTTCTTCTTCAACACCACAATCAAGAAGGTGAAGCCATATTTGCCGGAAGTCAGCCCTGTGTCTGTTTCCGGTAATTTCCGTCACTTTACGGCACCAGCTGTTCATGTTGTGACCGCCAGAGGGAGACATTTAACAGCATTTAACACTTCAATTACATTCTGTTGAATTAACACACCTGGTCCACACCTAGTCCACACCTGGTCCACACCTGGTCCACACCTGGTCCACACCTGGTCCACACCTGGTCCACAACTAGTCCACACCTGGTCCACACCTGGTCCACACCTGGTCCACACCTGGTCCACAACTAGTCCACACCTGGTCCACAACTAGTCCACACCTGGTCCACACCTGGTCCACACCGGCTGAGTGCACAGGGGCCCACGCACAGTTTCACATGGTGTGTGTTTGGGATACAGGTCATAGGAAATTACAGATTAAATAGTCAGCTGAACCCATTAAGAAGAGCAATGTATTCAGACAGAGTGTTTGTCAATTTGACAGTACGATTGCTTTATTGAAAGTACAGTAGTACCATTGCCAATAGTGGGATAGTTAGTGGGCTAACACTGTCCAGACCAGCGTTCAGGAGGAGAGGACATGACAGTCAGTGTCTGGTGGTTGACAGCTGGTTGAAATCTGTCAGAAGCTGCAGTGACAGATGATGGTGCATTCAGGTGACTGATGACCAGTTAATAACAGAAATATAATGAAGCAAAAATAATCATCAATATAACAAACAACAAAATGGCGTAACAGTATCAGAGAAGTGTCCGGCCTCTTTTACTACGTTGAATATACCATGAATCTGACGTGAATCTACAGTGTGTGCAGTTAGTACTTATTTCAAAATAACAACATCAGAGCAAAAGACAGCATCTTGTTTTATCTCCAAGGTAACAGATATATGTGTGTGAGAGGCCCGACGTAAAATGTTGCTGTTGTAGTACAGTGCACAGAGAGGCAGTCAGAGCTACAGGCTACAATGAGGCTAAAAACAGAGTTCAAATGAGGTTTTTCCAAACAACTTTTTATGTCGGGGCTTCAGGACACTTGGATCACTACGGACGAGCAGTATGGAGATATTTTGTGGTTTCAATTATGTGTTTTTGGACGTTTGAATCTGGGGCGCCGTCAGCCTCCATTAGGTGGAGTTGTGTTGCTACCTCCTCTCCCCTTGGATCTCTGCAAGGGATCAAGAATCCAAATGTCAAAGAGTCATTCTACAAAATATATGAAACAAAAATGGGAGGAAGAATCGGACATTTAAACAACAGAGGACAACCGGACAGAGACGTGAAGCTAAAGGTCCCTGAGCCGGGAGCCTCACTGACCAATCATTATCTTGTTCTCTGGGCCCAAACATACAACCATACTGGCAAGAGACTGCAACTGAGATTAATGAGATAACTGGGAAGACTAAGTTTTCTATCTACATTACACCTATAAAAATACGCACAACTGTCCCATACAAAAATAAATACTTAGTAAAGATACTTTCATCTGGTCACAGAAAGAAGTCAGAACTCGCGAATGGCTACGAGTTGATTCTCTGACATCTACAAACTTATAAACCAAAGCTACTGTTTGGAAAGACTCATTTTTATTTTGAGGCCTCAGCTGAAAAATGTACAAAATATAGGGAGAAATGGATCGTGTATAAACGCTGCTGAGAAAAGTGTGACGCTGTGTTCTGTGACTTGACCTTTTCACACCCTTACACCTTCTTTGTCTTTTAAATAAAAACAGTTATGCTGGGTTCACATCACACAACATCAGCCTGATTACAGCTCGGTGCTGCGATGCACAGTGTCGGCTCAGAACGTGAACGTTAATGAGCGTCGTACACAATAATCCATTATCCATCATTTCATCTCGTGTGTCATAGTAGACGACAGCTGACGCCACGTCTGAGACGCCTCACAATGTAATGGCAGGAAGTCTAGCATGTTTGATTTTCTTCTTGTCGTCCACGACTCCTCCCGTCACAGCCGTCACTTTGACCAATAGGAACACAGAGCGATCTGTTGCCATGGAAACTGTAGGACAACAACAGCCCAGCCTTTTAGATATTTCCTGTAGGGACGTTAGCACACAGAGTGAAAAGGAAACAGCAGAGGCACTTTATCAGCCCACTGAGTACTGCCATTAGCATCAAGCTAGCAGAGAATGTTCTTTCTTCATAATGGAGGATATAAAGGAATCAAACTCACAGATAGTGTCTGGGCCTTTACTCAGCACAGCTGCAGAGGCTACCAGCTGCATCTCACACACACCACACCATTTAGCATTCTGTTCTTAGTTTAATCAATCTCAACACTTCCTGTTTCTGTTTCAAATTAAAAGCCTCTTATCATTTCAGCTGAAAGAATCCCTTCATTTTCTAAAAAGGCTTTTAGTGTGAAACATTTGGCAGGACTTCCTGTGGAGGATTCAGTGACTGTCATAGTTTGCATGTGGTACTTCAGATGTAGCTCCGCCCATCTGGTGACACTTTTTACATTACCACAGTAACAGCTCAGCTGAAACGTGAACAGACACAGTGACTGAGATAATAATAATAATACTAACAATAACAATAATAATAAAAACAGGAAAAGAATAATCTGATGACATCACACATGTTGTGAGAGATGACCAGTAATGATTGGTCATGTTTATGACTCCACAACCTCCTGATGTGACATAGAGACCCTCTAACGGACAGAAATGTTGTGTAGTATGAACCCAACATTACAAAAAAACAACAATGTAATAACATTCGTAGGATCTCAGACGCAGTGTCGTATCATGATATGCTGATGACGTGTACAGTTTATATTTGTACAGTCTCAATGCGTTAATAATTCAATCACGCGTTTGTTCAAAGATCAACTTTTATTAACACGTAATAAAACTGTTAGCAACAAGATGGTAGAAAACTCTGGAAGTTATGTATGTACAGAAACATTCACTTTACCAATAAAAATATTTAAATAGAAAACAACACAAAACACAATATTTTATAATTACTACAAATAATTAGATGACACGAAGAAGAGATGCTCCCTGATCTGTAACTGATCTGTAACTGATCTGGAGTCAGTTTCCCAAAAAAACAACTGTTAGTAAAGTCGCCACCAAACAACATTTTTAAGGTTTGAAGTAAAAATATTTGGGGAGAAAGTTTCTGTCACTTCTCAGATATTAAACTTTATTTATCGGGTGATGGTTCAAATGAGATGCAGGTTAATTTATAATTTCTGTTTTAGTCTGCAGTGTTTCAGCAGCGCTCACAGTCGCAGTCTGGAGAGAGAACTTTTTGGAAACTGTCTCCACATCAGCAGCAAGAACGTCCGAACATCTGGACGAAGTTCGTGGCGGCTCAGACCCAGCAGCAGTCATACGCCACTGGAAAATAAAATAATAATTTCACTTGCAGCCGAGTGATGAGACCTGAAAACAGACATGAGGCAGCTGGTTGCTGATCCTACACGGCGGTGGTGGCGTTGGCCCATGGAGGGAACGAGTCCAGGCCGAAGATGACGCGCCCCCAGCTGTTGATGGCGAGACTGATGCAGCTGATCCCGATGACGTTCATCACCACGCCAGCTTTAGCCTGCAGGGGGCGCAAAGAACATGGAGGTTATGATGGCGTCATGGGCGGAGTTGAAATAGTGGTGTTTTCCTCCAGAATCGGGACGCACCATGTCAGACACTTTGAGGATACCGGAGGAGAAGGCGATGGCGTTGGGAGGCGTGGCCACCGGCAGCATGAAGGCGAAGGAGGCGCTGAGGGTGCAGGGGATCATCACGTACAGAGGGTTCACGTTTATGGACTGAGACTGCGTCAGGACACAGAAACACACTCATGTCAACGTTCAGTCAAAACAACTTCACTGATCAAATTATTCAGTTTCTAAAAACACAGATTCTCAACTTCACTGTTTTTTCTGTTGCTGTTGGTGTTGAGAAGCTTTTAATGTGAAACATCTGCAGGAACCTGAACTGAAAAGCTCTGCTGATGACGACTGACTGTGACGGCGTGAATGTACAGTGTGCATCATTAGTATGTGTATGTGTGTGTGTGTGTGTGTGTGTGTGTGTGTGTGTCTTGGTACCATGGAGGCCAGGATGGGCAGGAAGAGCGTTGCCGTGGCGACGTTACTGGCACACTCGGTGAAGGTGGCAATGAGGAGGCAGAGGATGATGGCGATGGCCCAGGGAGGGATGGAGTGTAGTGGCGTCATCTGAGCGCCAAGCCAGCGAGACAGACCAGACACCTGACGACACACACAAACACACACACACACATTAGTATGAAGAAAACATGATATCACTGAAAGGTGTAAAGCTTCTGCCTGCATCTAGTTTCTAGTTTCAAGTGAGGATGTTTTTTACATCATTCAGCACAACCTTTCCACATACTGTGCGTCCTCACTCTGTGAAACGTCCTCACTCTGTGAAACGTCCTCACTCTGTGAAACGTCCTCGCTCTGTAAAATGTCCTCACTTTGTAAAACGTCCTCACTTTGAAAAACATCCTAACTCTGTAAAAACGTCCTCACTCTGTGAAACGTCCTCGCTCTGTAAAAACGTCCTCACTCTGTGAAACGTCCTCGCTCTGTGAAAACGTCCTCACTCTGTGAAACGTCCTCGCTCTGTAAAAACGTCCTCACTCTGTAAAAACGTCCTCGCTCTGTGAAACGTCCTCACTCTGTAAAAACGTCCTCACTCTGTGAAACGTCCTCGCTCTGTAAAAACGTCCTCACTCTGTGAAACGTCCTCGCTCTGTAAAAACGTCCTCACTCTGTGAAACGTCCTCACTCTGTGAAACGTCCTCACTCTGTAAAAACGTCCTCACTCTGTGAAACGTCCTCGCTCTGTGAAATGTCCTCGCTCTGTGAAACGTCCTCGCTCTGTGAAACGTCCTCACTCTGTAAAAACGTCCTCACTCTGTGAAACGTCCTCGCTCTGTAAAATGTCCTCACTCTGTAAAATGTCCTCACTTTGTAAAACATCCTCACTTTGAAAAATGTCCTCATTTTGTAAAAACGTCCTCACTTTGTAAAACGTCCTAACTATGTAAAACGTCCTCACTTTGTAAAACGTCCTCACTTTGAAAAATGTCCTCATTTTGTAAAAACGTCCTCACTCTGTAAAAACATCCTCACTTTGAAAAACGTCCTAACTATGTAAAACGTCCTCACTTTGTAAAACGTCCTCACTTTGAAAAATGTCCTCACTCTGTAAAAACATCCTCACTTTGAAAAACGTCCTCACTTTGTAAAACGTCCTCACTCTGTAAAAACATCCTCACTTTGAAAAATGTCCTCATTTTGTAAAACGTCCTCACTTTGTAAAAATGTCCTCACTCTGTAAAAACGTCCTCACTTTGTAAAATGTCCTCATTTTGTAAAACGTCTTCACTTTGTAAAACGTCCTCACTCTGTAAAAACGTTCTCACTTTGTAAAAACGTCCTCACTTTGTAAAATGTCCTCATTTTGTAAAACGTCCTCACTTTGTAAAAACGTTCTCACTTTGTAAAAACGTCCTCACTTTGTAAAATGTCCTCATTTTGTAAAAACGTCCTCACTTTGTAAAATGTCCTCATTTTGTAAAACGTCCTCACTTTGTAAAAACGTTCTCACTTTGTAAAAACGTCCTCACTTTGTAAAATGTCCTCATTTTGTAAAACGTCCTCACTTTGTAAAACGTCCTCACTCTGTAAAAACGTCCTCACTTTGTAAAATGTCCTCATTTTGTAAAAACGTCCTAACTTTGAAAAACATCCTAACTCTGTAAAAACGTCCTCACCTTGTAAAATGTCCTCATTTTGTAAAAACGTCCTAACTTTGAAAAACGTCCTCACTTTGTAAAACGTCCTCACTTTGAAAAACATCCTAACTCTGTAAAAACGTCCTCACCTTGTAAAATGTCCTCATTTTGTAAAAACGTCCTAACTTTGTAAAACGTCCTCACTTTGTAAAACGTCCTCACTTTGAAAAATGTCCTCATTTTGTAAAACGTCCTCACTTTGTAAAAATGTCCGAACTCTGTAAAACCGTCCTCACTCTGTAAAAACGTCCTCACTTTGTAAAAATGTCCTCATTTTGTAAAAACGTCCTCACTTTGTAAAAATGTCCGAACTCTGTAAAAACGTCCTCACTTTGAAAAATGTCCTCATTTTGTAAAACGTCCTCACTTTGTAAAAATGTCCGAACTCTGTAAAAACGTCCTCACTCTGTAAAAACGTCCTCACTTTGTAAAAATGTCCTCATTTTATAAAAACGTCCTAACTTTGTAAAAATGTCCTTACTCTGTAAAAACATCCTCACTTTGAAAAACGTCCTCACTTTGTAAAACGTCCTCACTTTGTAAAACGTCCTCACTTTGTAAAACGTCCTCACTTTGAAAAATGTCCTCATTTTGTAAAACGTCCTCACTTTGTAAAAATGTCCGAACTCTGTAAAAACGTCCTCACTCTGTAAAAACGTCCTCACTTTGAAAAATGTCCTCATTTTGTAAAACGTCCTCACTTTGTAAAAATGTCCGAACTCTGTAAAAACGTCCTCACTCTGTAAAAACGTCCTCACTTTGTAAAAATGTCCTCTTTTTATAAAAACGTCCTAACTTTGTAAAACGTCCTCACTCTGTAAAAACATCCTCACTTTGAAAAACGTCCTCACTTTGTAAAACGTCCTCACTTTGTAAAACGTCCTCACTCTGTAAAAACATCCTCACTTTGAAAAATGTCCTCATTTTGTAAAACGTCCTCACTTTGTAAAAATGTCCGAACTCTGTAAAAACGTCCTCACTTTGTAAAAACGTTCTCACTTTGAAAAACATCCTAACTCTGTAAAAACGTCCTCACTTTATAAAATGTCCTCATTTTGTAAAATGTCCTCATTTTGTAAAAACATCCTCACTCTGTAAAAACGTCCTCACTCTGTAAAAACATCCTCACTTCGAAAAATGTCCTCATTTTGTAAAACGTCCTCACTTTGTAAAAATGTCCGAACTCTGTAAAAACGTCCTCACTTTGTAAAACGTTCTCACTCTGTAAAAACATCCTCACTTTGTAAAATGTCCTCATTTTGTAAAACGTCCTCACTTTGTAAAAATGTCCGAACTCTGTAAAAACGTCCTCACTTTGTAAAACGTTCTCACTCTGTAAAAACATCCTCACTTTGTAAAATGTCCTCATTTTGTAAAACGTCCTCACTTTGTAAAAATGTCCGAACTCTGTAAAAACGCCCTCACTTTGTAAAAACCTCTTCAATTTGTAAAACATCCTCACTTTGAAAAACGTTCTCATTTTGTAAAACGTCCTCACTTTGTAAAAATGTCAGAACTGTGTAAAATCGTCCTCACTTTGTAAAATGTCCTCATTTTGTAAAACCTCTTCAATTTGTAAAACATCCTCACTTTGAAAAACGTTCTCACTTTGTAAAAACGTCCTCACTTTGTAAAAATGTCCGAACTGTGTAAAATCGTCCTCACTTTGTAAAATGTCCTCATTTTGTAAAACGTCCTCACTTTGTAAAAATGTCCAAACTCTGTAAAAACGTCCTCACTTTGTAAAACCTCTTCAATTTGTAAAACATCCTCACTTTGTAAAAACGTTCTCACTTTGAAAAACATCCTAACTCTGTAAAAACGTCCTCACTTTGTAAAATGTCCTCATTTTGTAAAACATCGTAACTCTGTAAAAACGTCCTCACTTTGTAAAACGTCCTCACTTTGTAAAATGTCCTCATTTTGTAAAAACATCCTCACTCTGTAAAAATGTCCTCATTTTGTAAGCATCCTCACTTCGAAAAACGTCCTAACTTTGTAAAACGTCTTCACTTTCTAAAACGTCCTCACTCTGTAAAAACATCCTCACTTTGAAAAATGTCCTCATTTTGTAAAACGTCCTCACTTTGTAAAAATGTCCTCACTCTGTAAAAACGTCCTCACTTTGTAAAACCTCTTCATTTTGAAAAACGTTCTCACTTTGAAAAACGTTCTCACTTTGTAAAAATGTCCGAACTCTGTAAAAACGTCCTCACTTTGTAAAAATGTCCTCACTCTGTAAAAACGTCCTCACTTTGTAAAATGTCCTCATTTTGTAAAAACATCCTCACTCTGTAAAAACATCCTCACTTCGAAAAACGTCCTAACTTTGTAAAACGTCTTCACTTTCTAAAACGTCCTCACTCTGTAAAAACATCCTCACTCTGTAAAAACATCCTCACTTCGAAAAACGTCCTAACTTTGTAAAACGTCTTCACTTTCTAAAACGTCCTCACTCTGTAAAAACATCCTCACTTTGAAAAATGTCCTCATTTTGTAAAAACGTCCTCACTTTGTAAAAATGTCCGAACTCTGTAAAAACGTCCTCACTTTGTAAAATGTCCTCATTTTGTAAAACGTCCTCACTTTGTAAAAATGTCAGAACTGTGTAAAATCGTCCTCACTTTGTAAAATGTCCTCATTTTGTAAAACCTCTTCAATTTGTAAAACATCCTCACTTTGAAAAACGTTCTCACTTTGTAAAAACGTCCTCACTTTGTAAAAATGTCCAAACTCTGTAAAAACGTCCTCACTTTGTAAAACCTCTTCAATTTGTAAAACATCCTCACTTTGTAAAAACGTTCTCACTTTGAAAAACATCCTAACTCTGTAAAAACGTCCTCACTTTGTAAAATGTCCTCATTTTGTAAAACATCGTAACTCTGTAAAAACGTCCTCACTTTGTAAAACGTCCTCACTTTGTAAAATGTCCTCATTTTGTAAAAACATCCTCACTCTCCTCGCTTTGAAAAACGTCCTGACTTCATAAAACCTCCTTACTTTTTAAAAACATCCTCACTTCGAAAAACGTCCTAACTTTGTAAAACGTCTTCACTTTCTAAAACGTCCTCACTCTGTAAAAACATCCTCACTTTGAAAAATGTCCTCATTTTGTAAAACGTCCTCACTTTGTAAAAATGTCCTCACTCTGTAAAAACGTCCTCACTTTGTAAAACCTCTTCATTTTGAAAAACGTTCTCACTTTGAAAAACGTTCTCACTTTGTAAAAATGTCCGAACTCTGTAAAAACGTCCTCACTTTGTAAAAATGTCCTCACTCTGTAAAAACGTCCTCACTTTGTAAAATGTCCTCATTTTGTAAAAACATCCTCACTCTGTAAAAACATCCTCACTTCGAAAAACGTCCTAACTTTGTAAAACGTCTTCACTTTCTAAAACGTCCTCACTCTGTAAAAACATCCTCACTTTGAAAAATGTCCTCATTTTGTAAAACGTCCTCACTTTGTAAAAATGTCCTCACTCTGTAAAAACGTCCTCACTTTGTAAAAATGTCCGAACTCTGTAAAAACGTCCTCACTCTGTAAAAACGTCCTCACTTTGTAAAAATGTCCTCATTTTGTAAAAACGTCCTAACTTTGTAAAAATGTCCTCACTTTGAAAAACGTCCTCACTTTGTAAAACGTCCTCACTTTGTAAAATGTCCTCACTCTGTAAAAACATCCTCACTTTGTAAAACGTCCTCACTTTGTAAAAATGTCCGAACTCTGTAAAAACGTCCTCACTTTGTAAAAACGTTCTCACTTTGAAAAACATCCTAACTCTGTAAAAACGTCCTCACTTTATAAAATGTCCTCATTTTGTAAAACATCGTAACTCTGTAAAAACGTCCTCACTTTGTAAAACGTCCTCACTTTGTAAAATGTCCTCATTTTGTAAAAACATCTTCACTCTGTAAAAACGTCCTCACTTTGTAAAAATGTCCTCACTCTGTAAAAACATCCTCACTTCAAAAAACGTCCTCACTTTGTAAAACGTCCTCACTCTGTAAAAACATCCTCACATTGAAAAATGTCCTCATTTTGTAAAACGTCCTCACTTTGTAAAAATGTCCTCATTTTGTAAAAACGTCCTCACTTTGTAAAAATGTCCGAACTCTGTAAAAACGTCCTCACTCTGTAAAAACGTCCTCACTCTGTAAAAACATCCTCACTTTGAAAAATGTCCTCATTTTGTAAAACGTCCTCACTTTGTAAAAATGTCCGAACTCTGTAAAAACGTCCTCACTCTGTAAAAACGTCCTCACTTTGTAAAAATGTCCTCATTTTGTAAAAACGTCCTAACTTTGTAAAAATGTCCTCACTCTGTAAAAACATCCTCACTTTGTAAAACGTCCTCACTTTGAAAAACGTCCTCACTTTGTAAAAATGTCCGAACTCTGTAAAAACGTCCTCACTTTGTAAAACGTTCTCACTTTGTAAAAACGTTCTCACTTTGAAAAACATCCTAACTCTGTAAAAACGTCCTCACTCTGTGAAACGTCCTCGCTCTGTAAAAACGTCCTCACTCTGTGAAACGTCCTCGCTCTGTGAAAACGTCCTCACTCTGTGAAACGTCCTCGCTCTGTAAAAACGTCCTCACTCTGTAAAAACGTCCTCGCTCTGTGAAACGTCCTCACTCTGTAAAAACGTCCTCACTCTGTGAAACGTCCTCGCTCTGTAAAAACGTCCTCACTCTGTGAAACGTCCTCGCTCTGTAAAAACATCCTCACTCTGTGAAACGTCCTCGCTCTGTGAAACGTCCTCACTCTGTAAAAACGTCCTCGCTCTGTGAAACGTCCTCGCTCTGTGAAATGTCCTCGCTCTGTGAAACGTCCTCGCTCTGTGAAACGTCCTCACTCTGTAAAAACGTCCTCACTCTGTGAAACGTCCTCGCTCTGTGAAATGTCCTCGCTCTGTAAAATGTCCTCACTCTGTAAAATGTCCTCACTTTGTAAAACATCCTCACTTTGAAAAATGTCCTCATTTTGTAAAAACGTCCTCACTCTGTAAAAACATACTCACTTTGAAAAACGTCCTAACTATGTAAAACGTCCTCACTTTGTAAAACGTCCTCACTTTGAAAAATGTCCTCATTTTGTAAAAACGTCCTCACTCTGTAAAAACATCCTCACTTTGAAAAACGTCCTAACTATGTAAAACGTCCTCACTTTGTAAAACGTCCTCACTTTGAAAAATGTCCTCACTCTGTAAAAACATCCTCACTTTGAAAAACGTCCTAACTATGTAAAACGTCCTCACTTTGTAAAACGTCCTCACTCTGTAAAAACATCCTCACTTTGAAAAATGTCCTCATTTTGTAAAACGTCCTCACTTTGTAAAAATGTCCTCACTCTGTAAAAACGTCCTCACTTTGTAAAATGTCCTCATTTTGTAAAACGTCTTCACTTTGTAAAACGTCCTCACTCTGTAAAAACGTTCTCACTTTGTAAAAACGTCCTCACTTTGTAAAATGTCCTCATTTTGTAAAACGTCCTCACTTTGTAAAAACGTTCTCACTTTGTAAAAACGTCCTCACTTTGTAAAATGTCCTCATTTTGTAAAAACGTCCTCACTTTGTAAAATGTCCTCATTTTGTAAAACGTCCTCACTTTGTAAAAACGTTCTCACTTTGTAAAAACGTCCTCACTTTGTAAAATGTCCTCATTTTGTAAAACGTCCTCACTTTGTAAAACGTCCTCACTCTGTAAAAACGTCCTCACTTTGTAAAATGTCCTCATTTTGTAAAAACGTCCTAACTTTGAAAAACATCCTAACTCTGTAAAAACGTCCTCACCTTGTAAAATGTCCTCATTTTGTAAAAACGTCCTAACTTTGAAAAACGTCCTCACTTTGTAAAACGTCCTCACTTTGAAAAACATCCTAACTCTGTAAAAACGTCCTCACCTTGTAAAATGTCCTCATTTTGTAAAAACGTCCTAACTTTGTAAAACGTCCTCACTTTGTAAAACGTCCTCACTTTGAAAAATGTCCTCATTTTGTAAAACGTCCTCACTTTGTAAAAATGTCCGAACTCTGTAAAACCGTCCTCAGTCTGTAAAAACGTCCTCACTTTGTAAAAATGTCCTCATTTTGTAAAAACGTCCTCACTTTGTAAAAATGTCCGAACTCTGTAAAAACGTCCTCACTTTGAAAAATGTCCTCATTTTGTAAAACGTCCTCACTTTGTAAAAATGTCCGAACTCTGTAAAAACGTCCTCACTCTGTAAAAACGTCCTCACTTTGTAAAAATGTCCTCATTTTATAAAAACGTCCTAACTTTGTAAAAATGTCCTTACTCTGTAAAAACATCCTCACTTTGAAAAACGTCCTCACTTTGTAAAACGTCCTCACTTTGTAAAACGTCCTCACTTTGTAAAACGTCCTCACTTTGAAAAATGTCCTCATTTTGTAAAACGTCCTCACTTTGTAAAAATGTCCGAACTCTGTAAAACCGTCCTCACTCTGTAAAAACGTCCTCACTTTGTAAAAATGTCCTCATTTTGTAAAAACGTACTCACTTTGTAAAAATGTCCGAACTCTGTAAAAACGTCCTCACTCTGTAAAAACGTCCTCACTTTGAAAAATGTCCTCATTTTGTAAAACGTCCTCACTTTGTAAAAATGTCCGAACTCTGTAAAAACGTCCTCACTCTGTAAAAACGTCCTCACTTTGTAAAAATGTCCTCTTTTTATAAAAACGTCCTAACTTTGTAAAACGTCCTCACTCTGTAAAAACATCCTCACTTTGAAAAACGTCCTCACTTTGTAAAACGTCCTCACTTTGTAAAACGTCCTCACTCTGTAAAAACATCCTCACTTTGAAAAATGTCCTCATTTTGTAAAACGTCCTCACTTTGTAAAAATGTCCGAACTCTGTAAAAACGTCCTCACTTTGTAAAAACGTTCTCACTTTGAAAAACATCCTAACTCTGTAAAAACGTCCTCACTTTATAAAATGTCCTCATTTTGTAAAATGTCCTCATTTTGTAAAAACATCCTCACTCTGTAAAAACGTCCTCACTCTGTAAAAACATCCTCACTTCGAAAAATGTCCTCATTTTGTAAAACGTCCTCACTTTGTAAAAATGTCCGAACTCTGTAAAAACGTCCTCACTTTGTAAAACGTTCTCACTCTGTAAAAACATCCTCACTTTGTAAAATGTCCTCATTTTGTAAAACGTCCTCACTTTGTAAAAATGTCCGAACTCTGTAAAAACGTCCTCACTTTGTAAAACGTTCTCACTCTGTAAAAACATCCTCACTTTGTAAAATGTCCTCATTTTGTAAAACGTCCTCACTTTGTAAAAATGTCCGAACTCTGTAAAAACGCCCTCACTTTGTAAAACCTCTTCAATTTGTAAAACATCCTCACTTTGAAAAACGTTCTCATTTTGTAAAACGTCCTCACTTTGTAAAAATGTCAGAACTGTGTAAAATCGTCCTCACTTTGTAAAATGTCCTCATTTTGTAAAACCTCTTCAATTTGTAAAACATCCTCACTTTGAAAAACGTTCTCACTTTGTAAAAACGTCCTCACTTTGTAAAAATGTCCGAACTGTGTAAAATCGTCCTCACTTTGTAAAATGTCCTCATTTTGTAAAACGTCCTCACTTTGTAAAAATGTCCAAACTCTGTAAAAACGTCCTCACTTTGTAAAACCTCTTCAATTTGTAAAACATCCTCACTTTGTAAAAACGTTCTCACTTTGAAAAACATCCTAACTCTGTAAAAACGTCCTCACTTTGTAAAATGTCCTCATTTTGTAAAACATCGTAACTCTGTAAAAACGTCCTCACTTTGTAAAACGTCCTCACTTTGTAAAATGTCCTCATTTTGTAAAAACATCCTCACTCTGTAAAAGCATCCTCACTTCGAAAAACGTCCTAACTTTGTAAAACGTCTTCACTTTCTAAAACGTCCTCACTCTGTAAAAACATCCTCACTTTGAAAAATGTCCTCATTTTGTAAAACGTCCTCACTTTGTAAAAATGTCCTCACTCTGTAAAAACGTCCTCACTTTGTAAAACCTCTTCATTTTGAAAAACGTTCTCACTTTGAAAAACGTTCTCACTTTGTAAAAATGTCCGAACTCTGTAAAAACGTCCTCACTTTGTAAAAATGTCCTCACTCTGTAAAAACGTCCTCACTTTGTAAAATGTCCTCATTTTGTAAAAACATCCTCACTCTGTAAAAACATCCTCACTTCGAAAAACGTCCTAACTTTGTAAAACGTCTTCACTTTCTAAAACGTCCTCACTCTGTAAAAACATCCTCACTCTGTAAAAACATCCTCACTTCGAAAAACGTCCTAACTTTGTAAAACGTCTTCACTTTCTAAAACGTCCTCACTCTGTAAAAACATCCTCACTTTGAAAAATGTCCTCATTTTGTAAAAACGTCCTCACTTTGTAAAAATGTCCGAACTCTGTAAAAACGTCCTCACTTTGTAAAATGTCCTCATTTTGTAAAACGTCCTCACTTTGTAAAAATGTCAGAACTGTGTAAAATCGTCCTCACTTTGTAAAATGTCCTCATTTTGTAAAACCTCTTCAATTTGTAAAACATCCTCACTTTGAAAAACGTTCTCACTTTGTAAAAACGTCCTCACTTTGTAAAAATGTCCAAACTCTGTAAAAACGTCCTCACTTTGTAAAACCTCTTCAATTTGTAAAACATCCTCACTTTGTAAAAACGTTCTCACTTTGAAAAACATCCTAACTCTGTAAAAACGTCCTCACTTTGTAAAATGTCCTCATTTTGTAAAACATCGTAACTCTGTAAAAACGTCCTCACTTTGTAAAACGTCCTCACTTTGTAAAATGTCCTCATTTTGTAAAAACATCCTCACTCTGTAAAAACATCCTCACTTCGAAAAACGTCCTAACTTTGTAAAACGTCTTCACTTTCTAAAACGTCCTCACTCTGTAAAAACATCCTCACTTTGAAAAATGTCCTCATTTTGTAAAACGTCCTCACTTTGTAAAAATGTCCTCACTCTGTAAAAACGTCCTCACTTTGTAAAACCTCTTCATTTTGAAAAACGTTCTCACTTTGAAAAACGTTCTCACTTTGTAAAAATGTCCGAACTCTGTAAAAACGTCCTCACTTTGTAAAAATGTCCTCACTCTGTAAAAACGTCCTCACTTTGTAAAATGTCCTCATTTTGTAAAAACATCCTCACTCTGTAAAAACATCCTCACTTCGAAAAACGTCCTAACTTTGTAAAACGTCTTCACTTTCTAAAACGTCCTCACTCTGTAAAAACATCCTCACTTTGAAAAATGTCCTCATTTTGTAAAACGTCCTCACTTTGTAAAAATGTCCTCACTCTGTAAAAACGTCCTCACTTTGTAAAAATGTCCGAACTCTGTAAAAACGTCCTCACTCTGTAAAAACGTCCTCACTTTGTAAAAATGTCCTCATTTTGTAAAAACGTCCTAACTTTGTAAAAATGTCCTCACTTTGAAAAACGTCCTCACTTTGTAAAACGTCCTCACTTTGTAAAATGTCCTCACTCTGTAAAAACATCCTCACTTTGTAAAACGTCCTCACTTTGTAAAAATGTCCGAACTCTGTAAAAACGTCCTCACTTTGTAAAAACGTTCTCACTTTGAAAAACATCCTAACTCTGTAAAAACGTCCTCACTTTATAAAATGTCCTCATTTTGTAAAACATCGTAACTCTGTAAAAACGTCCTCACTTTGTAAAACGTCCTCACTTTGTAAAATGTCCTCATTTTGTAAAAACATCTTCACTCTGTAAAAACGTCCTCACTTTGTAAAAATGTCCTCACTCTGTAAAAACATCCTCACTTCAAAAAACGTCCTCACTTTGTAAAACGTCCTCACTCTGTAAAAACATCCTCACATTGAAAAATGTCCTCATTTTGTAAAACGTCCTCACTTTGTAAAAATGTCCTCATTTTGTAAAAACGTCCTCACTTTGTAAAAATGTCCGAACTCTGTAAAAACGTCCTCACTCTGTAAAAACGTCCTCACTCTGTAAAAACATCCTCACTTTGAAAAATGTCCTCATTTTGTAAAACGTCCTCACTTTGTAAAAATGTCCGAACTCTGTAAAAACGTCCTCACTCTGTAAAAACGTCCTCACTTTGTAAAAATGTCCTCATTTTGTAAAAACGTCCTAACTTTGTAAAAATGTCCTCACTCTGTAAAAACATCCTCACTTTGTAAAACGTCCTCACTTTGAAAAACGTCCTCACTTTGTAAAAATGTCCGAACTCTGTAAAAACGTCCTCACTTTGTAAAACGTTCTCACTTTGTAAAAACGTTCTCACTTTGAAAAACATCGTAACTCTGTAAAAACGTCCTCACTTTGTAAAACGTCCTCACTTTGTAAAATGTCCTCATTTTGTAAAAACATCCTCACTCTGTAAAAACGTCCTCACTTTGTAAAAATGTCCTCACTCTGTAAAAACATCCTCACTTCGAAAAACGTCCTAACTTTGTAAAACGTCCTCACTTTGTAAAACGTCCTCACTCTGTAAAAACATCCTCACTTTGAAAAATGTCCTCATTTTGTAAAACGTCCTCACTTTGTAAAAACGTCCGAACTCTGTAAAAACGTCCTCACTTTGTAAAACCTCTTCATTTTGAAAAACGTTCTCACTTTGAAAAACGTTCTCACTTTGTAAAAACGTCCTCACTTTGTAAAAATGTCCGAACTCTGTAAAAACGTCCTCACTTTGTAAAAACATCCTCACTTTGAAAAATGTCCTCATTTTGTAAAACGTCCTCACTTTGTAAAAATGTCCGAACTCTGTAAAAACGTCCTCACTCTGTAAAAACATCCTCACTTTGAAAAATGTCCTCATTTTGTAAAACGTCCTCACTTTGTAAAAATGTCCGAACTCTGTAAAAACGTCCTCACTCTGTAAAAACGTCCTCACTTTGTAAAAATGTCCTCATTTTGTAAAAACGTCCTAACTTTGTAAAAATGTCCTCACTTTGAAAAACGTCCTCACTTTGTAAAACGTCCTCACTCTGTAAAGACATCCTCACTTTGTAAAACGTCCTCACTTTGTAAAAATGTCCGAACTCTGTAAAAACGTCCTCACTTTGTAAAACGTTCTCACTTTGTAAAAACGTTCTCACTTTGAAAAACATCCTAACTCTGTAAAAACGTCCTCACTTTATAAAATGTCCTCATTTTGTAAAACATCGTAACTCTGTAAAAACGTCCTCACTTTGTAAAACGTCCTCACTTTGTAAAATGTCCTCATTTTGTAAAAACATCTTCACTCTGTAAAAACGTCCTCACTTTGTAAAAATGTCCTCACTCTGTAAAAACATCCTCACTTCAAAAAACGTCCTAACTTTGTAAAACGTCCTCACTTTGTAAAACGTCCTCACTCTGTAAAAACATCCTCACATTGAAAAATGTCCTCATTTTGTAAAACGTCCTCACTTTGTAAAAATGTCCTCATTTTGTAAAAACGTCCTCACTTTGTAAAAATGTCCGAACTCTGTAAAAACGTCCTCACTCTGTAAAAACGTCCTCACTCTGTAAAAACATCCTCACTTTGAAAAATGTCCTCATTTTGTAAAACGTCCTCACTTTGTAAAAATGTCCGAACTCTGTAAAAACGTCCTCACTCTGTAAAAACGTCCTCACTTTGTAAAAATGTCCTCATTTTGTAAAAACGTCCTAACTTTGTAAAAATGTCCTCACTCTGTAAAAACATCCTCACTTTGAAAAACGTCCTCACTTTGTAAAACGTCCTCACTTTGTAAAACGTCCTCACTTTGTAAAAATGTCCGAACTCTGTAAAAACGTCCTCACTTTGTAAAACGTTCTCACTTTGTAAAAACGTTCTCACTTTGAAAAACATCGTAACTCTGTAAAAACGTCCTCACTTTGTAAAACGTCCTCACTTTGTAAAATGTCCTCATTTTGTAAAAACATCCTCACTCTGTAAAAACGTCCTCACTTTGTAAAAATGTCCTCACTCTGTAAAAACATCCTCACTTCGAAAAACGTCCTAACTTTGTAAAACGTCCTCACTTTGTAAAACGTCCTCACTCTGTAAAAACATCCTCACTTTGAAAAATGTCCTCATTTTGTAAAACGTCCTCACTTTGTAAAAACGTCCGAACTCTGTAAAAACGTCCTCACTTTGTAAAACCTCTTCATTTTGAAAAACGTTCTCACTTTGAAAAACGTTCTCACTTTGTAAAAACGTCCTCACTTTGTAAAAATGTCCGAACTCTGTAAAAACGTCCTCACTTTGTAAAACGTTCTCACTCTGTAAAAACATCCTCACTTTGTAAAATGTCCTCATTTTGTAAAACGTCCTCACTTTGTAAAACCTCTTCATTTTGAAAAACGTCCTCACTTTGTAAAACGTTCTCACTCCGTAAAAACATCCTCACTTTGTAAAATGTCCTCATTTTGTAAAACGTCCTCACTTCGTAAAAATGTCCGAACTCTGTAAAAACGTCCTCACTTTGTAAAACGTTCTCACTCTGTAAAAACATCCTCACTTTGTAAAATGTCCTCATTTTGTAAAACGTCCTCACTTTGTAAAACCTCTTCATTTTGAAAAACGTCCTCACTTTGTAAAACGTTCTCACTCCGTAAAAACATCCTCACTTTGTAAAATGTCCTCATTTTGTAAAACGTCCTCACTTCGTAAAAATGTCCGAACTCTGTAAAAACGTCCTCACTTTGTAAAACGTTCTCACTCTGTAAAAACATCCTCACTTTGTAAAATGTCCTCATTTTGTAAAACGTCCTCACTTTGTAAAAACGTCCTCATTTTGTAAAAATGTCCTCACTTTGTAAAACCTCTTCAATTTGTAAAACATCCTCACTTTGAAAAATGTCCTCATTTTGTAAAATTGTCCTCACTTTGTAAAAATGTCCGAACTCTGTAAAAACGTCCTCACTTTGTAAAACCTCTTCAATTTGTAAAACATCCTCACTTTGTAAAACGTTCTCACTTTGTAAAAACGTTCTCACTTTGAAAAACATCCTAACTCTGTAAAAACGTCCTCACTTTGAAAAATGTCCTCATTTTGTAAAACATCGTAACTCTGTAAAAACGTCCTCACTTTGTAAAACGTCCTCACTTTGTAAAACGTCCTCACTTTGTAAAATGTCCTCATTTTGTAAAAACATCCTCACTCTGTAAAAACATCCTCACTTCGAAAAACGTCCTAACTTTGTAAAACGTTTTCACTTTCTAAAACGTCCTCACTCTGTAAAAACATCCTCACTTTGAAAAATGTCCTCATTTTGTAAAACGTCCTCACTTTGTAAAAATGTCCTCACTCTGTAAAAACGTCCTCACTTTGTAAAACCTCTTCATTTTGAAAAACGTTCTCACTTTGAAAAACGTTCTCACTTTGTAAAAATGTCCGAACTCTGTAAAAACGTCCTCACTTTGTAAAAATGTCCTCACTCTGTAAAAACGTCCTCACTTTGTAAAACGTCCTCACTTTGTAAAATGTCCTCATTTTGTAAAAACATCCTCACTCTGTAAAAACATCCTCACTTCGAAAAACGTCCTAACTTTGTAAAACGTCTTCACTTTCTAAAACGTCCTCACTCTGTAAAAACATCCTCACTTTGTAAAATGTCCTCATTTTGTAAAACGTCCTCACTTTGTAAAAATGTCCGAACTCTGTAAAAACGTCCTCACTTTGTAAAACGTTCTCACTCTGTAAAAACATCCTCACTTTGTAAAACGTTCTCACTCTGTAAAAACATCCTCACTTTGTAAAACGTCCTCATTTTGTAAAACGTCCTCACTTTGTAAAAATGTCAGAACTCTGTAAAATCGTCCTCACGTTGTAAAACCTCTTCAATTTGTAAAACATCCTCACTTTGAAAAACGTTCTCACTTTGAAAAAACGTCCTCACTTTGTAAAAATGTCCGAACTCTGTAAAATCGTCCTCACTTTGTAAAATGTCCTCATTTTGTAAAACGTCCTCACTTTGTAAAAATGTCCGAACTCTGTAAAATCGTCCTCACTTTGTAAAATGTCCTCATTTTGTAAAACATCCTCACTTTGTAAAAACGTCCTCACTTTGTAAAACGTCCTCACTTTGTAAAATGTCCTCATTTTGTAAAAACATCCTCACTCTGTAAAAACATCCTCACTTCGAAAAACGTCCTAACTTTGTAAAACGTCTTCACTTTCTAAAACGTCCTCACTCTGTAAAAACATCCTCACTTTGAAAAATGTCCTCATTTTGTAAAACGTCCTCACTTTGTAAAAATGTCCTCACTCTGTAAAAACGTCCTCACTTTGTAAAACCTCTTCATTTTGAAAAACGTTCTCACTTTGAAAAACGTTCTCACTTTGTAAAAATGTCCTCACTCTGTAAAAACGTCCTCACTTTGTAAAACCTCTTCATTTTGAAAAACGTTCTCACTTTGAAAAACGTTCTCACTTTGTAAAAACGTCCTCACTTTGTAAAACGTCCTCACTTTGTAAAATGTCCTCATTTTGTAAAAACATCCTCACTCTGTAAAAACATCCTCACTTCGAAAAACGTCCTAACTTTGTAAAAGGTCTTCACTTTCTAAAACGTCCTCACTCTGTAAAAACATCCTCACTTTGAAAAATGTCCTCATTTTGTAAAACGTCCTCACTTTGTAAAAATGTCCTCACTCTGTAAAAACGTCCTCACTTTGTAAAACCTCTTCATTTTGAAAAACGTTCTCACTTTGAAAAACGTTCTCACTTTGTAAAAATGTCCTCACTCTGTAAAAACGTCCTCACTTTGTAAAACCTCTTCATTTTGAAAAACGTTCTCACTTTGAAAAACGTTCTCACTTTGTAAAAATGTCCGAACTCTGTAAAAACGTCCTCACTTTGTAAAAATGTCCTCACTCTGTAAAAACGTCCTCACTTTGTAAAACGTCCTCACTTTGTAAAATGTCCTCATTTTGTAAAAACATCCTCACTTCGAAAAACGTCCTAACTTTGTAAAACGTCTTCACTTTCTAAAACGTCCTCACTCTGTAAAAACATCCTCACTTTGAAAAATGTCCTCATTTTGTAAAACGTCCTCACTTTGTAAAAATGTCCGAACTCTGTAAAAACGTCCTCACTTTGTAAAACCTCTTCATTTTGAAAAATGTTCTCACTTTGAAAAACGTTCTCACTCTGTAAAAACATCCTCACTTTGTAAAACGTCCTCATTTTGTAAAACGTCCTCACTTTGTAAAAATGTCCGAACTCTGTAAAAACGTCCTCACTTTGTAAAAATGTCCTCACTCTGTAAAAACGTCCTCACTTTGTAAAACCTCTTCATTTTGAAAAACGTTCTCACTTTGAAAAACGTTCTCACTTTGTAAAAATGTCCGAACTCTGTAAAAACGTCCTCACTTTGTAAAAATGTCCTCACTCTGTAAAAACGTCCTCACTTTGTAAAACGTCCTCACTTTGTAAAATGTCCTCACTCTGTAAAAACATCCTCACTTCGAAAAACGTCCTAACTTTGTAAAACGTCTTCACTTTCTAAAACGTCCTCACTCTGTAAAAACATCCTCACTTTGAAAAATGTCCTCATTTTGTAAAACGTCCTCACTTTGTAAAAATGTCCGAACTCTGTAAAAACGTCCTCACTTTGTAAAACCTCTTCATTTTGAAAAATGTTCTCACTTTGAAAAACGTTCTCACTCTGTAAAAACATCCTCACTTTGTAAAATGTCCTCATTTTGTAAAACGTCCTCACTCTGTAAAAATGTCCGAACTCTGTAAAAAGGTCCTCACTTTGTAAAACGTTCTCACTCTGTAAAAACATCCTCACTTTGTAAAACGTTCTCACTCTGTAAAAACATCCTCACTTTGTAAAATGTCCTCATTTTGTAAAACGTCCTCACTTTGTAAAATGTTCTCACTCTGTAAAAACATCCTCACTTTGTAAAATGTCCTCATTTTGTAAAACGTCCTCACTTTGTAAAAATGTCAGAACTCTGTAAAATCGTCCTCACGTTGTAAAACCTCTTCAATTTGTAAAACATCCTCACTTTGAAAAACGTTCTCACTTTGTAAAAACGTCCTCACTTTGTAAAAATGTCCGAACTCTGTAAAATCGTCCTCACTTTGTAAAATGTCCTCATTTTGTAAAACGTCCTCACTTTGTAAAAATGTCCGAACTCTGTAAAATCATCCTCACTTTGTAAAAATGTCCTCACTCTGTAAAAACGTCTTCACTTTCTAAAACGTCCTCACTCTGTAAAAACATCCTCACTTTGTAAAAATGTCCGAACTCTGTAAAAACGTCCTCACTTCGAAAAACATCCTAACTATGTAAAACGTCCTCATTTTGTAAAACGTCCTCACTTTGTAAAAACATCCTCACTTTGTAAAACCTCTTCATTTTGAAAAACGTCCTCACTTTGTAAAAACGTTCTCACTTTGTAAAAACGTCCTCACTTTGTAAAATGTCCTCACTTTGTAAAACGTCCTCACTCTGTAAAAACATCCTCACTTTGAAAAACGTCCTCACTTTGTAAAAACGTCCTCACTTTGTAAAACGTCCTCACTCTGTAAAAACATCCTCACTTTGAAAAATGTCCTCATTTTGTAAAACGTCCTCACTTTGTAAAAATGTCCTCACTCTGTAAAAACGTTCTCACTTTGTAAAACGTCCTCACTTTGAAAAACGTCCTCACTTTGAAAAACGTCCTCACTTTGTAAAACGTCCTCACTTTGAAAAACGTCCTCACTTTGAAAAACGTCCTCACTTTGTAAAAACGTCCTCACTTTGTAAAACGTCCTCACTTTGTAAAACGTCCTCACTTTGTAAAATGTCCTCATTTTGTAAAACATCCTCACTTTGTAAAAATGTCCGAACTCTGTAAAAACGTCCTCACTTCGAAAAACATCCTAACTATGTAAAACGTCCTCATTTTGTAAAACGTCCTCACTTTGTAAAAACATCCTCACTTTGTAAAACCTCTTCATTTTGAAAAACGTCCTCACTTTGTAAAAACGTTCTCACTTTGTAAAAACGTTCTCACTTTGTAAAAATGTCCTCACTTTGTAAAACGTCCTCACTCTGTAAAAACATCCTCACTTTGAAAAACGTCCTCACTTTGTAAAAACGTCCTCACTTTGTAAAACGTCCTCACTCTGTAAAAACATCCTCACTTTGAAAAATGTCCTCATTTTGTAAAACGTCCTCACTTTGTAAAAATGTCCTCACTTTGTAAAATGTCTTCATTTTGTAAAACATCGTAACTGTAAAAACGTCCTCACTTTGTAAAACGTCCTCACTTTGAAAAACGTCCTCACTTTGAAAAACGTCCTCACTTTGTAAAACGTCCTCACTTTGAAAAACGTCCTCACTTTGAAAAACGTCCTCACTTTGTAAAAACGTCCTCACTTTGTAAAACGTCCTCACTTTGTAAAACGTCCTCACTTTGTAAAAACGTCCTCACTTTGTAAAACGTCCTCACTTTGTGAAACGTCCTAACTTTGTAAAACGTCCTGACTTCATAAAACGTCCTCACTTTGAAAAACGTCCTCACTTTGTAAAAACGTCCTAACTTTGTAAAATGTCCTCACTTTGAAAAACGTCCTCGCTTTGAAAAACGTCCTGACTTCATAAAACGTCCTCACTTTGAAAAACGTCCTCACTTTGTAAAAACGTCCTCACTTTGAAAAACGTCCTCACTTTGAAAAACGTCCTCACTTTGTAAAACGTCCTCACTTTGAAAAACGTCCTCACTTTGAAAAACGTCCTCACTTTGTAAAAACGTCCTCACTTTGTAAAACGTCCTCACTTTGTAAAACGTCCTCACTTTGTAAAAACGTCCTCACTTTGTAAAACGTCCTCACTTTGTGAAACGTCCTAACTTTGTAAAACGTCCTGACTTCATAAAACGTCCTCACTTTGAAAAACGTCCTCACTTTGTAAAAACGTCCTAACTTTGTAAAATGTCCTCACTTTGAAAAACGTCCTCGCTTTGAAAAACGTCCTGACTTCATAAAACCTCCTTACTTTTTAAAAACGTCCTCATTTTGTAAAACGTCCTGACTTCATAAAACGTCCTCACTTTGAAAAACGTCCTCACTTTGTAAAAACGTCCTCACTTTGTAAAACGTCCTGACTTCACAAAACGTCCTCACTTTGAAAAACGTCCTCACTTTGTAAAAACGTCCTCACTTTGAAAAACGTCCTCACTTTGTAAAAACGTCCTCACTTTGTAAAATGTCCTCACTTTGAAAAACGTCCTCACTTTGGAAAAACGTCCTCGCTTTGAAAAACGTCCTGACTTCATAAAACGTCCTTACTTTTTAAAAACGTCCTCACTTTGTAAAACGTCCTCACTCTGTAAAAACGTCCTCACTTTGTAAAACCTCTTCATTTTGAAAAACGTCCTCACTTTGTAAAAACGTCCTCACTTTGTAAAAACGTCCTCACTTTGTAAAACGTCCTCACTTTGTAAAAACGTCCTCACTTTGTAAAACGTCCTCACTTTGTGAAACGTCCTAACTTTGTAAAACGTCCTGACTTCATAAAACGTCCTCACTTTGAAAAACGTCCTCACTTTGTAAAAACGTCCTCACTTTGTAAAATGTCCTCACTTTGAAAAACGTCCTCGCTTTGAAAAACGTCCTGACTTCATAAAACCTCCTTACTTTTTAAAAACGTCCTCATTTTGTAAAACGTCCTGACTTCATAAAACGTCCTCACTTTGAAAAACGTCCTCACTTTGTAAAAACGTCCTCACTTTGTAAAACGTCCTGACTTCATAAAACGTCCTCACTTTGAAAAACGTCCTCACTTTGTAAAAACGTCCTCACTTTGTAAAAACGTCCTCACTTTGTAAAAACGTCCTCACTTTGTAAAATGTCCTCACTTTGAAAAACGTCCTCACTTTGGAAAAACGTACTCGCTTTGAAAAACGTCCTGACTTCATAAAACGTCCTTACTTTTTAAAAACGTCCTCACTTTGTAAAACGTCCTCACTCTGTAAAAACGTCCTCACTTTGTAAAACCTCTTCATTTTGAAAAACGTTCTCACTTTGAAAAACGTTCTCACTTTGTAAAAACGTCCTCACTTTGTAAAACGTCCTCACTTTGTAAAATGTCCTCATTTTGTAAAAACATCCTCACTCTGTAAAAACATCCTCACTTCGAAAAACGTCCTAACTTTGTAAAACGTCTTCACTTTCTAAAACGTCCTCACTCTGTAAAAACATCCTCACTTTGAAAAATGTCCTCATTTTGTAAAACGTCCTCACTTTGTAAAAACGTCCTCACTTTGTAAAACCTCTTCATTTTGAAAAACGTCCTAACTTTGTAAAACGTCTTCACTTTCTAAAACGTCCTCACTCTGTAAAAACATCCTCACTTTGAAAAATGTCCTCATTTTGTAAAACGTCCTCACTTTGTAAAAATGTCCGAACTCTGTAAAAACGTCCTCACTTTGTAAAACGTTCTCACTCTGTAAAAACATCCTCACTTTGTAAAACGTTCTCACTCTGTAAAAACATCCTCACTTTGTAAAATGTCCTCATTTCGTAAAACGTCCTCACTTTGTAAAATGTTCTCACTCTGTAAAAACATCCTCACTTTGTAAAACGTCCTCACTTTGTAAAAATGTCAGAACTCTGTAAAATCGTCCTCACGTTGTAAAACCTCTTCAATTTGTAAAACATCCTCACTTTGAAAAACGTTCTCACTTTGTAAAAACGTCCTCACTTTGTAAAAATGTCCGAACTCTGTAAAATCGTCCTCACTTTGTAAAATGTCCTCACTTTGAAAAACGTCCTCACTTTGGAAAAACGTCCTCACTTTGAAAAACGTCCTTCCTCACTTTGTAAAACGTTCTCACTTTGAAAAATGTCCTCATTTTGTAAAACGTCCTCACTTTGTAAAAATGTCCGAACTCTGTAAAATCGTCCTCACTTTGTAAAACCTCTTCAATTTGTAAAACATCCTCACTTTGAAAAACGTTCTCACTTTGTAAAAACGTCCTCACTTTGTAAAACGTCCTCACTTTGTAAAATGTCCTCATTTTGTAAAAACATCCTCACTCTGTAAAAACGTCCTCACTTTGTAAAAATGTCCTCACTCTGTAAAAACATCCTCACTTCGAAAAACGTCCTAACTATGTAAAACGTCCTCACTTTGTAAAACGTCCTCACTCTGTAAAAACATCCTCACTTTGAAAAATGTCCTCATTTTGTAAAACGTCCTCACTTTGTAAAAACGTCCTCACTTTGTAAAAACGTTCTCACTTTGTAAAAACGTCCTCACTTTGTAAAAACGTCCTTTGTAAAACGTCCTCACTGTAAAAACATCCTCACTTTGAAAAACGTCCTCACTTTGTAAAAACGTCCTCACTTTGTAAAACGTCCTCACTCTGTAAAAACATCCTCACTTTGAAAAACGTCCTCACTTTGTAAAAACGTCCTCACTTTGTAAAACGTCCTCACTCTGTAAAAACGTCCTCACTTTGAAAAATGTCCTCATTTTGTAAAACATCCTCACTTTGAAAAACGTCCTCACTTTGAAAAACGTCCTCACTTTGTAAAACGTCCTCACTTTGAAAAACGTCCTCACTTTGAAAAACGTCCTCACTTTGTAAAACGTCCTCACTTTGAAAAACGTCCTCACTTTGTAAAAACGTCCTCACTTTGAAAAACGTCCTCACTTTGTAAAAACGTCCTCACTTTGTAAAACGTCCTCACTTTGTAAAACGTCCTCACTTTGTAAAACGTCCTCACTTTGTAAAACGTCCTCACTTTGTAAAAACGTCCTCACTTTGTGAAACGTCCTAACTTTGTAAAACGTCCTGACTTCATAAAACGTCCTCACTTTGAAAAACGTCCTCACTTTGTAAAAACGTCCTCACTTTGTAAAATGTCCTCACTTTGAAAAACGTCCTCGCTTTGAAAAACGTCCTGACTTCATAAAACCTCCTTACTTTTTAAAAACGTCCTCATTTTGTAAAACGTCCTGACTTCATAAAACGTCCTCACTTTGAAAAACGTCCTCACTTTGTAAAAACGTCCTCACTTTGTAAAACGTCCTGACTTCATAAAACGTCCTCACTTTGAAAAACGTCCTCACTTTGTAAAAACGTCCTCACTTTGTAAAATGTCCTCACTTTGAAAAACGTCCTCACTTTGGAAAAACGTCCTCGCTTTGAAAAACGTCCTGACTTCATAAAACGTCCTTACTTTTTAAAAACGTCCTCACTTTGTAAAACGTCCTGACTTCATAAAACGTCCTCACTTTGAAAAACGTCCTCACTCTGTAAAAACGTCCTCACTTTGTAAAACGTCCTGACTTCATAAAACGTCCTCACTTTGAAAAACGTCCTCACTTTGTAAAAACGTCCTCACTTTGTAAAATGTCCTCACTTTGAAAAACGTCCTCACTTTGGAAAAACGTCCTCACTTTGAAAAACGTCCTGACTTCATAAAACGTCCTTACTTTTTAAAAACGTCCTGACTTCATAAAACGTCCTTACTTTTTAAAAACGTCCTCACTTTGTAAAACGTTCTCACTTTGAAAAATGTCCTCACTTTGTAAAAACGTCCTCACATTCCACAGTGTCTCTCTGAAGAGGTTAAACTCACCTCGCTGCCTTTGGCCAGAGCAAAGCCGCCTCCCAGCAGCAGGACGATGTTCCAGGGCATCTTTTTCTGAGTCACCTTCCAGGTGAGCAGAGCTGGGGCGGGGCCTTGAGACACTGGGGACTCTGATTGGATGAAATCAATATTATAATCAAATCACTGAAAGAAATTAAAGAAATGTCAACTGTTTGTGTATGTGTGTGTTTGTGTGTGTGTGTTACCTGTGTGTGTTTGTGTGTGTTTTACCTGTGTGTGTGTGTGTGTGTGTGTGTGTGTGTGTTACCTGTGTGTGTGTGTGTGTTTTACCTGTGTGTGTGTGTGTGTGTGTGTGTGTGTGTGTGTGTGTTATCTGTGTTTGTGTGTGTGTTACCTGTGTGTGTTACCTGTGTGTGTGTGTGTGTGTGTGTGTGTTACCTGTATCACAGCTCCTCCA
This sequence comes from Cromileptes altivelis, assembly GCA_013133815.1. NCBI lineage: Eukaryota > Metazoa > Chordata > Actinopteri > Perciformes > Serranidae > Cromileptes > Cromileptes altivelis. Next base: position 40,967,023 of record CM023143.1, read on the forward strand.
GAAGCAGAGGAAATGCGGCGGCTCAGAAGGAAGAACAAACAGCAACACAGCAACAAACAGAGCAACGGTGGCGTCAGTGACAAACCTGCAGACACAACAAACATTTATTTATTTACTTTGATCAAATCAGCAGAAAACAACAAACATTCACATCCCACAAAAACAAACAGGACAAAGTCAATGAAGACTCTTTTATTAACACGGTCGAAAAACCAGCTCGCCTTCAGAGGACAGCTTTATGACATCACAGACTGATGAATGTCTACAGTGTAATTATAATAAAACCTATAATAACAATAATAATAATAATTTATCTAAAAGTTAATTAAATCCACAGAATATAAACAGATATTTTGTCTCAGGATAAAGTTGTTTTGGTTGATTAACAGCTCAAGTTACAAAGATAAGAACAGAGACGCAGTATTTATATGACTGCTGTTTCATGTGTTCAGTACCGTCCTCTCTGCTGATGGCTGAACGTGATGCCGACTCGTAGTTTGATGTCGGATTGTTCTCAGGTACGTTGGATTTTTTTTGTAACACTGTAAAATGGCACCAGGATGAATAAATAGTGACCCTGCGTGTTCTTGGCCAACTCATTATCCTCCTCATGCAGCTTCACTTCCTGTTTGCCTTCATGTTTGTTCTGCAATAATCAGATGTCCTCCTGTCCTCTGTCGGCGTGGAGTAACGGGTCACATGGTGCAACAGCAGCCGCTCAGTTCATGAATGGGGATTTCACCACAGAGTGTTTGTGTTTGAACTTAGCGACCAAAAGTACTGGCACGTCCCCAAAATCCATGAATCCATGTCCTCTTCACACCGAGTGTTTTTTTTTAATGTGTTATTCATTCATTCAATGTCCTCATATTGTAAAAACATCCTGACTTCGTAAAAATGTCCTGAGTTTCCACAAGTGTCCTGACTTTGTATAAACATCCCCACTTTTCCCAAATGTCCACACTTGTTAAAAATATATAACTTTCCACATAGTCCTCAAGTCTTAAAAATGTCCCCAAATGTCCTTTACTTGTAAAAATTTCTAACTTTCCACAAATGTTCTCACTTCATAAAAAAGATCTAACTTTCCATACTTTGTGAATAATGTCCATCTTCATTCAAATGTCCTCTCAGTCAGTCCAGAAGTGCAGAGAAAAATTAATTCCTTCTTCAGTAAATTTAAATTTACAACTCACTGTTGGTCTCTTTAAGGATGTTTTTGATCACAGATGCATCATGTCTCTGTGTCGTCATGTCTCTGTGTCATCGTCATGTCTCTGTGTCATCAAGTCTCTGTGTCGTCATCATGTCTCTGTGTCGTCATCATGTCTCTGTGTCATCATCATGTCTTTGTCATCGTCATGTTTCTGTGTCATTGTCATGTCTCTGTCATCATGTCTCTGTGTCATCGTCAGGTCTCTGTGTCATCGTTATGTCTCTGTGTCATCATGTCTCTGTGTCATCATGTCTCTGTGTCATCGTTATGTCTCTGTGTCATCGTCATGTCTCTGTGTCATCGTCATGTCTCTTTGTCATCATGTCTCTGTGTCATCGTCATGTCTCTGTGTCATCATGTCTCTGTGTCATCGTCATGTCTCTGTGTCATTGTTATGTCTCTGTGTCATCGTCATGTCTCTGTGTCATCGTCATGTCTCTGTGTCATCGTCATGTCTCTGTGTCATCATCATGTCTCTGTGTCATCGTCATGTCTCTGTGTCATCGTCATGTCTCTGTGTCATCATGTCTCTGTGTCATCATGTCTCTGTGTCATCGTCAGGTCTCTGTGTCATCGTTATGTCTCTGTGTCATCGTTATGTCTCTGTGTCATCATCATGTCTCTGTGTCATCATGTCTCTGTGTCATCATCATGTCTCTGTGTCATCATGTCTCTGTGTCATCATGTCTCTGTGTCATCGTTATGTCTCTGTGTCATCGTCATGTCTCTGTGTCATCATGTCTCTGTGTCATCGTCATGTCTCTGTGTCATTGTTATGTCTCTGTGTCATCGTCATGTCTCTTTGTCATCATGTCTCTGTGTCATCGTCATGTCTCTGTGTCATCATGTCTCTGTGTCATCGTCATGTCTCTGTGTCATTGTTATGTCTCTGTGTCATCGTCATGTCTCTGTGTCATCGTCATGTCTCTGTGTCATCATGTCTCTGTGTCATCATCATGTCTCTGTGTCTTCGTCATGTCTCCGTGTCATCGTCATGTCTCTGTGTTATCATGTCTCTGTGTCATCGTCATGTCTCTGTGTCATCGTTATGTCTCTGTGTCATCGTCATGTCTCTGTGTCATCGTCATGTCTCTGTGTCATCATGTCTCTGTGTCATCATCATGTCTCTGTGTCTTCGTCATGTCTCCGTGTCATCGTCATGTCTCTGTGTTATCATGTCTCTGTGTCATCATCATGTCTCTGTGTCATCGTCATGTCTCTGTGTCATCGTCATGTCTCTGTGTCTTTCCAGTATGTATAAACATGAATGACTGTCTCTTTAGGGACGCCGAAGGATTGCAGGTGAAAGTTGAATCCTTATTTTGGCATCAGCTGCAGTTTTCTTACGATCATCCTGTGCAATCAGGAAACATGTTGAAATCACCTGTTTGCACAAACTGCATGTCCAAGGTGACTGCCCCCCCGCAACCCCACCTTTAAAAAACCAGGTCAGATCACCTGCTGCCAAAAAACACTTTCAGCCTCTAACTGACCATCAGCCTGCTGCAGCTTCACCTACAGAAGGATCCGACTTCTTTAAACCCCTCCAGGTCCAGAAAATATAGATGTTCATTTCTTTAAGGAAATGACAAACATCAAATATTAATATCTGTTGGTGTTGTACGTTTCTGCAAACTGATCTGTTGCCATCTCCCCGTGTCAGCGTGGGTTTCCTCCAGGTGCTCTGGTTTCCTCCCACAGTCCAAACACATGCAGGTTAATTGGTGACTTTCACCCAGTGCCAGCTGGGATAGGCTCCACCCCCTCTGACCCCCAACAGGATAAGTGGTTATGGAAAAAAAATGAATGAATGAATGAATCAGCAAGGCTGTGATTTGCTGCAGGACTCAATTGTGATATTGCTTTTTTCAACAAATCTACAAGAGCCATGAAGTTTAACATGACTCACACACGTTTGATCTCAGGACTACGTAGCCAAAAGGCTATGTTAACTCTATAAATATGTTTCTGTATGAAAATGAGTGATGGTTCATTTCCAGGAGTGTGAAGGAGGAAGAAGCTCACAGTTTAATAAAAGTGATTCTGTTTCTGTGATAAAAGGTTTTAAATTAAAATGAGTTGAGGAGAAAGCAATGAGAGCTCAGATTTTATCAGTCCGTCACCCCCTGATTCTGATCACTGATATTTTTCTCCTTCTTCTCGGAAATGGACTCAGGTTTTTTGTTGCTGTTGTAATTTCAGCTCAGTGTTGAAGGACGGACACTAGCAGGACAAACAGATCAATGGATGACATCCTGTGCTGGTCATGTGACGGGACTTTATAAATTTACAACACAATGCTGACATGGCTATGGACATGGACGACGCAGAACAGACCTCAGACCATCCTGCACAGGTGGTTCCAGGTCTTTAGATGGAGCTATAGAGCTGCTGAATGACGGCGGCAATATGTTGCTCCAGTGTGGGTTTAGACAACATGACGACATCATGGAATCAAAAGAGCTGTGACATGTAACTCAACAGCATCGGCCTCTAGTGTGACATATAACATATGTGTTAGCAGCTCTTAATAAATGATAACAATGACATCACATGTCAATAACGATCATTTAGCGTCCCTGTTATATATCAGCTGATGTCGTCCTCTGCTCGGAGGGTAAGGAGCTCCTGGACCTCATTGTTTTCACTACTTGTGGACGTTTTCAGCTGCTGTTCTTCCTCTTCGAGTTAGCTGCTAACTGCTAGCAGCAGCTTTTTAAATCTCCCGTGGTGGGGTGCACTTATAACACGCCGGCAAAAAGTCACATCTGTGCTGCCCACGGTCCCGTCCTGCTGGACAGACATTGTTTCGGCGCTGTTACTACCTTCCATGCCGCTTTAAAGGCGAGATGACTCCGTCCCTCCGTTCTGTGATCATACCTTTTACACGAAACAGTGAAGCAGAACAACGACGTTATTGAGGTGATGTTGAAGAGGAAATGTAAAAGTCTTTTAGGAACTTGTTACAGAAAGGTTTGTCAGATTTGTTCCAGATTTTGGGTGGTACAATCTTCAAACCTTAACAGTGAAACGTTACCACAATTCTGTTTCTTTTTCCTTGTTGCCATGGCGATGCAGCAAATTCTGACGTTTCGGCATGACACAGGACATTGTCGTAACTTGACTTTACGGTGTCCAATCTGCCCCAGGTTTCACAGCCTGAAATCATCAACAACTGATACTGACTCACAGTCAGAGCGCCACCTACTGCCAACAGGAAGTCAGTCTACGTTTAATTTACACAGTGTGATCTACACGACATACAACAACATGATGTATAATTACTGTGTTTTCTCTTTAGTGCCACACAGTGGGATACAATTTGCAATACATCTTATCCAGCAACAAACAGTCCACATAGCAAATAACATCTAAGTCATGAGTGGAAGGTTGCATCAACCAGCGTCCCGCCAACACCCCGACATGCACAAAGGTGCAAGGGCCCGTTCATTATTTGGATCAGTGTTCATTTTGGCAGCTGTTTTGGATTTAGTCTTAGCCTTGGGTCCAAAATGTTTATTAGTTTTAATCACATTTTAGTCATTCTTATCCTGAAAAGTTTTAGTTGATGAAGATTTAAAAAATTTTAGTCAACAAACATTTTAAAGGTTTTAGTTGATGAAAACTTTTAGTTTTAGTCGATGAAGCTTCAAAACACTTTAGACTTTACTAGATGATGATTCAAAATGTTTTGGTCACCAAACATTTTACATTTTAGTCAACATTTGGTGATTTTTTTTGTGTTTTATCTTCAAGCTACACACAACAAAAATGAAATATAGATTTTATCGTAGTTTTTATTATCAAGATCTTTCTTTAGCTTGTCATTATCTCGTTTTTGTCATTCGTAAAAAAGCTAAAAAATGTTCACCATTGTCTTCGTCAACAAGATTAACACTGAATAAATAAATACATACAAAATGACAAGGTGTGACTGATCATTCAGTCGGAGTTCAGAGAGCACTTGTGTAAAGACTCGACTCTGGACCTGTTCATGTGCTCATGTGGTGAGCGTTGAGACCAGTTGAGTGTCGGCAGCCTCGGTGACCCGCAGCCTGACGCACTTCATGCAGCGACGGTGTGCAGGTCAGTCCCACAGTTTGTACCCAGGACACGTTTCCTCTGTTTGTTCTTCGCCTCTGATTCCTGTGTGTTTGCCCCGAGGCAAGGTCTGCGTTTGACAACACTGCGGGTTCATTCAGTCGTCTGAACTCTTTTTCCACTTTACATTAATGCAGGACCAGAGCTGAACACACACACATGTACACACACACACACACACACACACACACACACACATATTCCAGGTGGTGTTCGGACTCCAGACAGCAGATTAAAGGATCTACAGACTGAATGTGGAGCCACAGAGACTCGACTTCAGTCCAGATTGAGCAGATTGAAACACACAGAGGACACGCAGGTTCAATCACTGCAACAAAGATGGCAACCTACACTGGTATTTCAACTAATTGTGATGTCATTTCCTGGAGTATCTTCAAGAGCTTCCTAGCCCTAGAACCTGTACAACCTGAGCTAAAAGGTTTAAGAAGTCAATAAACCAAAAGAACTGATTCAAGTATTGAAACTGTGGCATTAAAAAAATAATACAAAAGTCAGATGTTTTTTCATCAGATTTTACAAAATAAAAACACCAAACATTTTGATCCAAAACATTTTTACATGTAGAACCATAAAGAAAATATTTGTTACACTCCATTCATTATTTAGTATCTGAGATATGCTCATTTTTATGAGCCCAGTAAAAAGGCGTTGTGAGGAATTCTTTATTCATTCCTCCTGCAACACTGTGCAATTTTGCACCACATGTAATGTAGAGCAATGACATCATTGACGTGATGATGGGGAAGACAGAAGCTTTGGCTTTCTGCTGCAAAAAGAGTAAAAGTTCTCTCTATTGTAGTTTTATTTTAGATTGGTTTTTACAGGATTATGCAATCAACGATCTCCTGCAGCCATTACTACCAAATTCTGGTGTAATTCCAGTAAATGATTATGTTCCCACCACACGTAAAGTAAGGTAAGGTAAGGTCATGATGTGACGACGCAGGAGACAGAGGTCTTATCTTTGTGTTGCTAAAAGAACATTACAGTTCTTATTTTAAATCTGTTTAAATCAGGATCATGAAAACAGCGACCTGCAGCTGGTTCGTCTGTTCTTAAAGGGTTAAACTGTGAAGATATTTACAAAGTTTGAACAAGTCTTTTATTGAACGTTCTCTAACCCCCTCAGTTACTCTGACTCGACTCGTGTACGAGTCTGTTGGTACTCACTCGGCCTTGGCATTGAAGACGTGGGTGGCCCAGCCGTCCATGAAGCGCGGGTCTCGTGTGAACCACAGCACCACCATGAGGATGAGGAGCGCCAGGACGCTGACCTCTCCGTAACTCACCGGCCCCAAACGCCGATGCTCGTCCCGGATCACTTCATATGCCGCTCGCTCCTTCTCCGACTGCACTGCCCCGCAACCCCACGTCTTCCGCAGGCTGTGAAGAACCAAAGTCAACATTTAACGACTGGCTGATTCAAGATCTTTAAGAAAACTACCAATACCAACAACCAGTGCTGAGAGACACCTGAATAACCTCGACTCGACTTTTCACAGGAAGCTCTGAGTGAACTTTTGTTTGGGTGTTCTGGTGAAGACACTCACTTGAAGCCGATGAAGAGAAACTGCAGCCAGAACCAAGCGAGCATCAGCGTCAGCACCATGGTGGGGAAGGCGAATGCGAACCAGGACGCAAAGTTGATCACGTCACCGTTCTGAGGGAAGAGTCTACGAGAATGAGACAAACAGGAAGTTAAACATCACAATAAAACTTTATCAAAAAGAAACGTCAGAACATTTCAAGCAAAGGTTTGAACAGAACTGAGATCAGAATTTGAGGACTGACACCAGAAGTATGATAAAGTTTCTCTACAATGAACAAATGAAGCCAAAGTTTTCAAATGTTAAAAACCTCAAACTTTCTGATCAAGGAGTGAACAAGGTCACAAATCTGACCAAACAATCAATGACCATCACGCTTTGGTTCCACAGAGTGTTGAAATGAAGACTGCAAAGAGGAAGCACTGTAAACATCAGTGTGTCGTCTGTTCAACATGAGGGAACCTGAAACCTTTGGTCTGAATGGGTATAGAAGAGAACTGGATACAGCGTTGGAGGCGGGGCCTTCTGTTCATTCCCATTAAAGTTGCTATGTCACAATCAGAGTTGGGAAGTAACCACAGACTGTTTAAATAATGGATGCAGCCACCCTGATGTCACCTGTTGGTGTGTGGACTCCTAATTTGAAGCTTCAAGTTCGGCACTTTGGCCGTCGCCATCTTGATTTTTGGAGCCAGAGGTAACAACGCTTTGTCAGAGGACTTTCATGTCTACATATTACGAACTGGCTATCTTTCTGTGTCTGTTGTTGAGGTTCTGGATGCAGCAACCAAAGGCAGGATGTCAAAAACATGTGGTGATGCCAGAAGTGAACAGCAGGCTGCCAGGTGAAAGTCGGGTGTTTGCTGCATCCGTTGCTCTGCTCTCTCTTACAATGTTACATTTCAAAGGTAACCTTCCTCACGATGGTCACAATCTCAGCAAAATGACTCATTTCACCACCAGGATTTGATCAGTTTGGTATGATAAGATTTGGAGAGTCGAGAAGAGCTGCAGGACGAAATAATTGTATCCTCATTCAGGTTATCGGAGCGCTAAACAGGAAGTTAGCTGCTTGGCCATCAGAAGTCTGGAGTGCTCCTGCTCTGTGAGCTCAGTGATGCAGAAGATGTGGGTAATTCCAGAACATGAACTGTTTTGGTGTCAGGCTCCACTGAGCAACTTTTATAAGAATGAAGGAGGCTCCGCCCCCAACACTGTGTCCTGGTCTCTTTGTAGATCCATTGTACTCACTGGTTTTCAGATGTCTGTTTGACAGTGACACTGTGAATCACAGTCAGAGTGTCGTTGCTGTTAGCAGGTTGTTGGTTTGGATTTGGAGCCGATTGTGTGTGTGTGTGTGTGTGTGTGTGTGCGACACCTACTGGCTCATCTGTCCCATCAGAACCAGGTTCGGTCCGGTTCCGGTCAGAGTGGCGATGCCCCCGATGCTGGCAGCGTAGCACACGCACAGCAGGAGTCCTTTACTCATGCTCCTCCTCTGCTCCTCTTCATCACTCAGCTCCACCACCTCCACCTGGCAGGAGACGTTCGCCACGACCACTGCAACAGACGGTTCATACAGTCAGTAAATCTGCGTGTGTTGATTAACCGCTGATTCTGATCAGTCTCCAGATCATGCATCAGTTTTTAGTAGTTTTTGGGATGTTCTTAGACGGGCTGTGTTACAGCTGTGATCTCATGAGATCTAACCACAAAACTAATCCTATCATCATCCCTTGTTTACTTAAATTGACCTATGGCTAAGCCCCACCCTCAAACGTGATGAGCCAATCACAGTGCGTATAGCCATTCCCATACACTGGGACATTCTCTGCCTGGACGTCCATTGAAATGCATTACAGAAAGTCAGTTTGTTTGGTTTTATGAGCTTTTTCTGAGATTTGAAGTTTAAAAATGGTCAAACGGTGTGCATGGGGTACATGCAACTCTGACACAAGGTATCCTGAGAGGCTGGGCGACCAGGTGTATTTTTACACTTTAAACCACATCTCAAGCGACAAAAGTGTCTCCTTTGGATAAAGTTGTGTGGTAACGTTAGACCACAACATCAACTCAACGTGAATAAGATTAACAATGATGTCTACATCTGTTCTAAGGTAAGTCAACATTGTGTTTGAGGCAACATATTGTCACTTTGCTGCAAAGAAATATAAAGTTATCTTTAACATCTCTAGCTAAGGTTAGCTAAGGTTAGCCTAACGTTAGCTCCTAGCTGCGTTGTTCATCATGTCACCTTGTTTGCTGGGAGTTCATTAGCCTATTTTGTTCTAGTTTTGTACTTTGGTGATGGTACATCATTGTTAGCTGTTGTCCAAAGGGCTCTAGTTAAGCTGACGTTAACTTCTGGAGCTTAGCTTCATTAACTTATCTGTAATGGCAGAGATAACAAAGGTTGGCAAACGTTATGCTGAATGATTCAGTGTAAATACTGTAGCACCAAACTAACGCAGAGACACTCTTGGTAAAGATGGTATAAAGGCCGTTATCCTTTTCTCATATTCTGAGCCAAAAACCTTAACTTCAGTGGCACTTTAACTTGTTGTCTTTGATGGTGACGGCAACCAGATGCGGTTCACAAGCGTACACTGTGACCTGTAAATTTTGGCTTGTAATTGAAGCTTTTCATCGACCTTCTCAACAATAAAATGATGAATATATCCCTCCAATGTGTAGTTTAGGCCCTTTTGGTTACTTCTCAATGACATCTGATCGTCATGTCTCCAAAAATCTTCAGTTGCTTCCTGTGAAATGCCGTGTACTGTGACACCTGCCATAGCGCCGCTCACTGAATGTTGATAGTTTGTCCAGGTGAGTGGAGGGGGCGGGGCTTAGCCATAGGTCAATTAGAGGAATAATCCTGCTGTAAAGTTTGTAAACAAGAAATTCAGCCCTGCTCTACGCGTTGTGAATTGTCTCCATTAAAAGTCATTTTCTCGGAGCAGCTCCTGTTTGCAGTGAACTCACGGATGTTCAGACAAGTGTCCCTGGATTCCTGTGATACTGAGGAAAACTTAAAAACAGGAGGATTCTCAGGTTCTGCAGTCTTCAGCGCCGATTGTCTGTGATTTTTCAGGGATGTTTTCTCATGATGGACCTCAGAGATGGTGACGTCCTCTGGGAGTGTAAATCACTCGGAATCTAGATATCAGAGTATCCCAGAATGCACCAATAAAAGTTTCCAGAAGGGTCTCAGCTCTGAACACTGAACGGTTATACAAGAACAAAAATGATCTTTTAAGTCTAATGTCAACATTTGGAATATAAAATTCTGTTTTTCTACAACGTCTGTGCTCGGTGTTTCTTTTACGAAATTTCGGGACATTTTAAGCAGTTTTTTGTGGTGACAGAACGGGGTATTTACAGCCTTGTTTTTGGCAACAAACTGGGTATTTAAAAAAAAAATGTTGGGATGCTGCCAGCCATGTTTTGGGAACAAAACCATATCTTTTTTAATGGGATGATGGGAAATTTCCAGCAGTGCTTTTGGCAACAAAACCAAGCATGTTTTAACGAAGTATTGGGACATTTTCAGACATGTTTTTGCCAACAAGACTGGGTCATTTTCAATGAAACACTGGACCATTTCCAGTGTGTTTTGTGGTAACAAAACCAGGTATTTTACTGGGGGACACCAGGTCATTTACAGCCTTGTTTCTGGCAACACACTGGGTATTTCAAATGAAATGTTTTGACAAACAAAACCCACAAGCTCCTGGGACATTGCCAGCCGGGCTTTAAGTGAGGAAACCAGGTTATTGTTTTTTTCTTAACAAAATACTGGGTGTTTGGCTTATGGCAACTAAACTATAGTTGAGGTTGGTTATAAACGGTTACAAACACTTGCACTTGAATACCAATATGAAATTACACGAGGACTCCACTGATTTAGCATTACACTACTAAAACACTGTTACTTTAACCAAACTCTCCACAAAGTCGTTGACAAGGTAATATTCATATTTTACTCCAGTGAACAGAAACAAACAGCTGCTCTAAAGAAAAAAAAAAAATCAATCTAAGGCGTGATTTTTCCACTCATGGATTTTCTCCTCTGTGGACTCACCAGGTCCTGGTGGTCCTGGAGGCTTGTCCTGTGGTGTCGGTTTGATGATCCCCTGTCTGTCCATCTGACCGTCAGAGGACACTTTCTGCTCAGAGGACATGTTGTCTTGCAGGTTGCTGGTTTTCTTTGAGTTGCCTTGTGTTAAAGTTGCAACATTCAGACCTGGGAGGAAACACATACATTATAGGTCAGTGTCAGACCACAGAGAAACTGAATCCAGTCACTTAATGATTCGAATATTTTGGCGACAAATCCTGATATTATTCAAAACCCTCAGGACATTTCCAGCTGAGTTTTTGCTGACAAAATCTGGAAGTTTTTTCAGCCATGTTTTTGGAGAAATCTGTATTTTTAAAGAAATGTCGGGACTGTTTCAGCTGTGTTATTGGCGACAAAACCAAGTATTCTTAAACGAGACACTGGGATATTTACAGTCATGTTGGTGACCAAACCGGGTATTCTACACCACAACATGTTTTCTGAACCATAACCAAGTGGTCTTTGGGCCTAAACATAACCTCATGTTAACCACAGCATTGTTGAAACATAAAGTTTCAACATATCTGCTACATAAAACCATGTATTAGTCGTACCGTTCTCCAGCGTGTTCGGAGCGGCAGTTTGCAGGATGCCACCGGTTTTCTCCTGATGCTCCAGGTGGAGGTCAACACTCCCTCTCTGGCTCTTCGAGGAGGGTTCAGGGTCTACGTTGTTGTGGAGCTGGTCCAGGACGGCCTGGACGATTGGGACCATCATGGCGGTGGTGGCCGTGTTGCTGATCCACATGGACAGGAAGGCCGTCACTCCCATGAACCCCAGCATCAACCTGGGAGACAGAGGTACAGGTAGGAGGCTCAGTTATCTGTGAGTGTAGCTGTGCTGTAAGTAAACAGTCTGAACTCAGATCAGTTTTCTCTGACAGAGATGAAAGTTTAGTTTGAATCACCAACTCTGAGAGAGGACACCAGTTTAAACCTCCAGACTAACATGTTGCACATGAAGAAACAAGTTATGTTTCTGCTTCTTAACAGTCACATGGATAAGTCAGAGTTTACAAAGAACCTGGGGACAAATCCTAGTTGGCTCACATAAGTTATTTGTTGAGAGCATAAATAGAGAGATGTTGAGCTTTTCAGCTGATGATCAGTAAGTGTGTGCTCGTAAATCAGCCCTTAAACCTGTCACACACTGCTGGAGACATGACACACACATTATTTTATACAGCCTGTCACCTTGAGTCTGATTTATGATCCATGAATTAACCTCACTGCATCAGTTTAAAGATAAAGAACAGATAGAAATCATTAGGACTACATGTGATGACTGAAATGTCATGAATTTTTTTTATCAACTAAACCGCTGTAAATTGTTGTCGACTTAAAGGTATAATATGTAGTTTTTCCACATAAAAATGTCTAAAAATGACTAAACCAGTATTATATATTTTGTTTAGTTGTGTACTTTGATTATCAAAAATGTTTCCAACAATTTTTCAAACCCAGATAAATATGAAATATTAATAAAAGTTACGGACTGTGTCATTAGGTCACATGTCAATGGCGACGTAACTCCAGTTACCATAGCCATTAAATGAAGGAGAAGAAGCAGAGCGGATGTGATGTCAGAGAATCAACGTTATTGTTGCTAGGCTAAGCTAACTCGTCATGGATCATGATTATGCATTGACGGTTGCTGCACCTTCTGAGACCGAAGCTGTCCCGGTAAACAAGCTGGTAAAACGGAAACATACGGGTCAACCAAGCGATCCCAGAAGAATTTGGGATAAGAAGAGAGCTAAATCTAGGATAAATATTGGTGTGGCCTTTCCGAGATGGAGAGAGCTTCGTGAAAATCTAGGACTACAATTCGACGCCAACCTTGCGTGTGTTCTACTAGACAGGTAAGCAAACATCTGGCTGATGTTATCAAAATATTAATCATTTCCACCAGTGTATTGTAAGCACTGCTGCCCGCCGGGGCACCAGCGCTGTGGCCAGCGGCAGATCTGTATCTGTTATATGACTACAACTCCCATGATCCTATGCTACTTCATGATGTCATCCAACTCCGTGTTCTGTTATTGTTTTGGTTTGAGACCCCATAGCGGCAGAAAATTACATATTGCACGTTTAAGCGTTGAATTTTTTCGTAGAAATTGTAGACAATTAGAATTTTTGTCAACTAAAAGGTTTTGAACTTTTTGAATTCAGTTTGAAATAAAATCCTGTCAGCGTCAGATAATGCTGAAATGATAAACATTTTATGAGCTTAACACTGATGCTAAATGTTAGCATGAGTGAGTCTGAAAGTGGAACAAACCTTGAGATTTAATAACAACATGACCTCGTCTCTGGCTCCACCCTCAGGTCAAACATTACATTGTAATTCCACAAGAGAGAACAATAGAAAACTTTTTATCTACTGAACAGTTTAGTTTCAGTCTGATGGCGTGCTGCTGAGTGTTACAAATAATATCTCTGTTTAATAGATTCATTTTGTTCTTGTATTCAGTAATGCAGACATCGACCCTGGTGGGCGGGTGTGGCTCAGGAGATCATGTGACTCACAGGGCGGGTCGGACTCCGACCAGTAGCAGAACTCGGAGTGCGATGCGTTTGTGGAGGTTCCAGTGCTCCACGGCGACGGCCACCATCAGCCCGCCCACAAACAGCATGTTGGTGTCCTTCAGGTACTGCATACACACCTGACACACAGCAGGAAGGATTGACAGGTGTTAGACAACAAACCTCAACACTGCACAGCTGCTTTTGACACTTCATGCAACAAGAATGATGTCTGTACCAGGCACCAGGACCTCACACACAGTCAGCAGGTCTTTATGCAGCTCTATGTAATAATTCTCCATCATTGGCCCAGTCTTGAACAAAAGGAGGTTAAATGAGTCTTTACACTGTGAGGCGGAGCACCATGTTCATTTGTCCAACTTATATATGATTCATTCATGCTGCTGTGTGTAAATCATTTCTCAGAGTTAGAAGAAGAGTCCATCTTTCCATCTCATGAATATCTTGATGATGAGTTTCAGGCAGTTAGGAGGATCGACCTGTGAATGTTTGCAGGACTTATTGGTCATCAACACTTGAACTTTGCAATGATTAAACCAGAACTGAAACAAAAGGTGAGTCGTTTAAAGTTTTAAAGTTAATGAGCTCAACCTCACACACTGACCACACAGGAAGTGTTTCAGCAGCTGGAGGCGACTTTTTGTGACAGGTAATCAGAATGAAGCTTTTTGCTTCATGCCTTGTGTTTCTGTGAAGGCACCTGGTGTTTTTGACAGAGCGCTCTGAACTCCACAAGTTAAAAAAAAACAAAAACAAACTCAGTGCAGACATGGCCGTAACTAGCTATGAGGTACCCGAGGTAAATACCTCGGTTACTATTTCGTGGGATTTTTTATAAAAATATACATTTTACAAAAAAAATATGAAAATCAAATTCATAGAAAGATCACAAAATAGCCTGTATTAACCGCTACAGCCGACAATCAGGAGTTGTGTTTCTATGCCACACCTGTGAGGTGTTATCAATTATCTCTGTAAGGGATAATGTGTTGTTCAGAGGTGGTTATGGAGAAATAAACCCCGTCAGAATGTATGGAACCCCTCAGCTTTGCGTCGGGGTTCCATACATTCTGAAGCAGTTTATTTCTGAACTACACATTATCCCGCTTAGAACACGGCTTACGAGTGAAATAATTAATTTGAAACATAATGTTGATCAAAATATGACATAAACAAGAGATTACGGGCCGCGTTTGTGTCACTGACTCACGGTGCCACCGAGACGAAAGGAGAGCTGTGACACTGGGTCAGAGTTTCTGATCATGCAGGGTTGCTTTTCAGCCACAATGTGGATGGAGCCTCTCCTATTTTTGTAGTCATATCTGTCATAAATAAGGGATTACGGGTTACGGGGCGCATCTGTGTCACGGAGTCGCCAGACTCGCCAGCGAGACGAGCTTAATAAATATGGAGTCCCTAGCAATGGTCTGCTCCACGGAGCAGTGGTGGTCTGTCGAGAAATAGACACCGCAGAATATTGGTGATTGACCAATCAGAATCGAGTATTCAAGAGAACCGTGTTCTAAGAAAATGATAAGTGCTCACTAACACAGATTTAGACAGATCTGTGAACAATATTTGAGAGAAAAAGGTCTTTTGTGTATATAGAAAATGTTTTAGATCTTTGAGTTCAGATCATGAAAAATGGGAGCAAAAACAAAAGTGTTAATATTTTTGTTGAGTATATTTTCTATAGCCAGCTTTTTTAACTGTATACGTGAATTTGATTGACACAAAATAATCTTAGGATCCACCTGGCCTTCCGAAAGGTAATACTGTTAGACAGACTTTGTAAATAAGAATTTGTTCTCAAATGCTTACCTGGTTAAAATTGAGATGAAAAAAAAAAAAACAGTATTATTTGTCACATTTGCATTAACTGATCATAAGTCTGTCTGTCTGTCTGTCTGTCCTTTTTATGTACTTTTAGTGAGTTGAACCCTCTGGAGACAGAATCCAGCCAGCCCTCCAAAAGGTCAATAATAGCTATATATCTATATCTGAGAGTGCCAAAAGTAAGAAAAAATAAAGAATCCAGTCAACAACATTATGTAATTGTGTATTTGTGTAACTGCACAGTTTAAAACACTATTTATTTTACTTTTTATTCATAAATAAGTGCTCAAATTTTTTTTGCTCCCACGCTTTGCACGCTTGCATGGTTTGTACCTCACTAGTTTCATAACCCTGGTTACAGCCCTGAGTGCAGAGCTGAAAAGCGCCCCACGTCATCTCTGCTTTTTTCCAGAGAGGATGACGTGAGAGGCGGGCCTTCTGTGGTGGTCACGACAACAAGTTTACAGTTGGTGAACAATGGAAGAGAAACTGGTGGTAGTGGTTGCTGGATACCCAGAGCTATACGACTTTACAAAGCACAGTTAGCACCATCTCAATAGAAAACAGCAGATAAGTGTAGTACTGTAAACGTCCATGATGGAGGAGAAGCTCCTGGACCAACTGGTGGTACTCCCCATGATCCAGCCTCTTTTTAGGGTCTCATGTACCCACACAGATCTCTGTTTATCTGCTGACAGCCTCTCACCCTCAACCAGAGCTACACACAGCACCCTCTGCCTCAACATGGCAGCAGCTACACACTCATTACTGCAGGATACATACAATTAAAATTGATAAATAAACAGCGGATAGACTACATGGGAAGGTTAGGGTGAGGAGGTGATGAGGTGGTTGCCTGCCTTTTTTTCAGTGTGGTGCACATTGCGTGCTTTCTGTGTGATCAGGGCCTCATACTGTAGATGAGAATTAATTTCTTTGGGTTATTTTCAGCCTTTTACTTCATTTTATTGGTCAGTGCAGATTTTCGTAACAAGGCAGGGACATCTCTCAAGATTAAAAACACGAAGACGTCCCAGTAACACCACTGAAGGAGCTCATGTATCCTGGAACAAAATGTACCAGCAGTTCAGCGTCACTTCTGGGTTTTGGCCCCTCTAGGGTTCAAGACATAAAGATGAAGCAGGTTTTTTCGTTCAACCACAGACATTGATAAACATTAACCTCAATGTCAAACATTAATTTAGTGACTCGTGGATTTGCCCCAAAAATATTGGGGGAGGAAGGGGTCCAGTTTGGGGACCTCAGAGTTGCGTCTCTGCTCTTTGCAGATGATGTGGTTCTGTTGGCTTCATCACACCGTGACCTCCAGCATGACCTGGGGCGGTTTGAGTGTGAAGGGGTCGGGATGAGAGTCAGCACCTCCAAGTCTGAGGTCATGGTTCTCTGCTGGAGAACGGTGGATTGTTCCCTCTGGGTTGGGAGAGAGTTACTGCATCAAGAGAAGGAGTTCAAGTATCTCTGGGTCTTGTTCATGAGTGAGGGTAGAATGGAGCGTGACATGGATCGGTGGTTTGGTGTGGTGTCTGCAGAGATGTGTAAGCTCTCGATGTCCTGGTCCATCTGCGTCCCAACCCTCACCTATGGTCATGAGCTCTGGGTAGTGACTGAAAGAATGAGGTCACAGATACAAGCGTCTGAAATGAGTTTCCTCTGTAGGGTGTCTGGGCTCAGCCTTAGAGATAGGGGGAGGAGTCAGACATCTGGAGGGAACTCGGAGTAGAGCCGCTGCTCCTTCATGTTGAGGTGGTTCAACATCTGATCAGGATCCTCCTGGTCCAGCTGGTGGGAGGCCACGGGGCAGACCCAGAACACACTGGAGGGATTATAGATCTCATCTGGTCTGGGAACACCTCGGGGTCCTCCAGGAGGAGCTGGAAAGGGTTGCTGGTTAGAGGGACGTCTGGTTTGGACACCCCTGCTGTAGGATGTGTGTGTGTTCATGTGTGTGTGTGTGTGTGTGTGTGTCCAGTCTTACATCTTTGGACTCCATGATGCCGAGGACAGGGAACAGGATGGTTGGCAGCAGCGCCGTCACCGCCAGCGGCAACACCTCAGTACACCAGTACACCGCCATGAGGGCTATGACATAAGCACAGGCCGCCTCCTAAACACACACACACACACACACATACACAGAAAACATTTAACATATCAGGTAACTCTGACTCCCAAAACATTTAACTTTAGTCACATGATCAAAGCTGCTGATGTTCTGATGGTTCCTCTGTGATGAGATCTCGACGGTGGATTTTAAAGGGTCAGAAAGTTTCTGACTGTTGGAGCAGATAAATAATCACCTGAGCGTCTCATCAAACCACAGCACCTGGTTATGTAACATGTGAAGCCAAAGGTGTTTTTGTTGGAAGCTGAAGACATGTTGACTCAGACTCAAGCTGTGAACTTAAACCTCTACGACCCGTCTGCTCACCTGAGACTCTGCGTTTGTTCACCTGCTGGACTCCAGGATCCAGCTGTGTCGTCTCAAACCAACTGATGTGAAGTGTTCACGTGTGCAGCGATGATGTAACGAGGAGAAACGTGAGGAGAGGGCGACTCGCTGACGGACTGACAGTTATTATATAACATGATGTTTAAACTTTATAAAGAGAAAAACACTTCCTATATAATATTCATAATATTACTCTGAATAATGAGTACTTTTACTTTCAGTACTTTATGTACATTTGGATGTGAATAACAGAGTACTTCTACGCTGTAGTGTTCCTACCTAAAGTACGTCTCCCACAGCTGGTTGTATATGAAGCAAACGTGGAGGAGAACATGTGTGAAGCTTCACGTTGTGACTGTGAGAACACCGAGCGGACTGAATAACAATGAGGTGAAATGACCCGTTAAAGAGGCCTGACCCTGCAGGGAGCTGAGGACAGGAGTGTCTCTATCCAAACACGCCGTCTCTGTCTCAACGTGTATTCACATAAAGACACAAAGAGTCTCACATAATGTTCCTATAATGTTTTCATAATGTCTTTATAATGTTCCTATGATGTCAATAAGATACGATAAGGACAAGATAACAGCAAACGTGTGAAAACCTTATGTTTCTGTATTTTTTCATTTTCACCTTTATGTAGTGACAACACTGTGGTTAATATGCGTGGTTAAAAAAAACTCATGTTGTTGCTAAAAACATGGCGGCCAATGTCCCAGCGTGTCTTTAAAAAATACCTGGTGTGTCGCTGAATCACAGCTAGAAACGTCCCGCCGTCCTGTTAGAAAATACCTGTTTTTGGCACCAGAAAGACGCCTGGAAATATCTGGACATCTTGTTAAAAAGTACCTGATTTTGTTGCAAAATAATCAGTTCTGGTAAAGACCCGGCATTTCGTTAGTACCCAGTTTTGTTGCCACAAACACAGCTGGAAACGACCCGACCTGCGCCCGGTTTGTCGACACAAACTCAGCTCGTACACGTGTGATCTGAAACACGACACTTTAGAAACGATGATGACACGTGAGAAATATACGTTTGCAGAATCGTTGAGTTGAACGTTTTCTCCAGGCGACTTCTCAGTTTTCTGTTAAACTTTTAAAGAGTCTGAACTCTGTTCGTCAATCAGTGACAGAGGAGTTATGAACGTAACCTGCTGCCTGTCGGTGTCCAAACAACTGAAGCTCAGCCTGTTGGTCTGACCAGTTTAAATCAGCCAGTAAATCCCCAGTTAAACTGGTCAGACAATCTTCAACTGGTTTTACATTTACTCAGAGTACTGAACAATGTTGAGGTTCTTGTACTGAAACATGAAACTGATCAATATGTTTATGCATCAATAATATCTGATTGATTATCAATACTTTCACTGCTGGTACTTTAGGTCCATGTTGATGCTGATACTGTTCCACAGCTGTTTCTTAGTCAGTGTTACTGGTGTTACTGGTCAGTGAGTGGTGAACTGGTTCAGTCAAAGTGGTTTGTTAGTTTCACTGATGAAGTATCAATAAACTGGTTTTGTCCACTGGGATATTTCTAATGAACTGGTTGATCTAACTGGTTGGACATCAGCAGACTGGTTGATTAAACTGGGCAGTTTACTGGACAGTGGTTTGTGTTACTGGTTCATATCTGTTATTTGTGGTATGGTAAATGTAACTGGTCAGTGTTCAGTAAAAGAGCAACTTAACTGATTAGCACTGGTGATTTACACTGGTTAGTGTTCAGTCTAGTTATTCAAACTGGTCATTTAGACTGGTTAGTAGCTCAGTAAACTGGAAAGTTGAACTGGTCAGTGTTTGAAAGACTAAAAATTTTAAGTGGTTAATGCTTCGTAAAATGGTTATTTAAACTGGTTAGAGCTCTTTGACTGATCACATTTAGTGAACTGGTCAGTAAACTGGTCTCACCGTGGTGCTGACGGCGAGCGGCAACAGGATGAACGGACTGCAGACGAGAATGACGACGCCTTTCAACCTCCAGACCTGCTGCAACATTTTCACCCGCAGAGGAAGAACCGCCATAGATGATGATGGTGATGATGATGAAGATAAAGATGATGATGATGATGATGAGTAAGTCTGAATGACTGTCAGAGAACAGCTGGATCAATGAGACTCTCCTCTGTCCTCTGTGCTCACACTGCTTCTGCTGCTCTGTCTCATTTGTGATGCACTTCACGGTCGACACTAAATATTAACTCCATGTGTGTTACACCACACACACACACACACACACACACACACACACACACACACACACACACAGTGTGTCCCAGCAGGTGTTATCTGAACCTTTCCACACAGAGTAAACACTAAAGAGGAAATCAGATCTCCTGTTTACGTCACTTTTTTATCTTCTTGCACAGATTCAACAAAAATCAGTAAAAGTTCACGGTTTGTTCTGAGATGTAGCAAATATGTGCCATCACATGACCATCACTCAGATCAATCTGTCAACGTGTAGCGCTGACTGACAGTGGTCGACATGTTCCTTAACAGCAGAAACATGTTTAAAGACGGTTTTATGATCATTTTAAATAAAGTCTATAGTTTGATTTTCTCTTCATCAAATGTGACATCTGCTTTTTATCAAACAATAGTCATAATATAACAATAATACCTGTGTGAATATCTGACTCAACCTCTAACAGCTCTGTGCACACAGCACTTTGAATTTATCAACGACAAAATCTGAACTTTATTACAGAAATAATTTGAACTCTGTTTTTTTGTTAAATTCCTTTTTCTTCTCTCACAGCTCACGTTTATTCAAAGTCTGGTTTAATAAACTTTTACTAAATTAAAGTTAAAGCTGGACTTTCATTTATAATTAAAGCCTGTTACATTCGAGCCAAACGACGTTGCACATGATTCAGGCCCCGATCACACAGAGAGTTTTCTTTTCTAATCGAATGCCACTTGTAAACAAGTCAGCAAATAGTTTGCTGGACACAGATAAACAGAGATCTGTGTGGGTACATGAGACCCTAAAAAGAGGCTGGATCATGGGGAGTACCACCAGTTGGTCCAGGAGCTTCTCCTCCATCATGAACGTTTACAGTACTGCACTTATCTGCTGTTTTCTATTGAGATGGTGCTAACTGTGCTTTGTGAAATCGTATAGCTCTGGGTATCCAGCAGCCACTACCACCAGTTTCTCCTGCATTGTTCACCAACTGTAAACTGGTTGTCGTGACCACCACAGAAGGCCCGCCTCTCAGGTCCTCCCACTGGATAATGGGAACAAAGCAGAGATGACGTGGGGCGCTTTTCTGCTCTGAATTTGAGTTTTTTTCAACTTCAGGAGTTCAGAGCGCTCCAACAGAAACACCAGGTGCCTACAGAGCGCAGAAACACACTTCATTCTCATTAAAAACTGTGACAAAAAGTCACTGACTGAGCATCAGTATTTGACAATTTCATAGTTATCCATAGTTACACTTCTGATTTATTTATTTTTTTGTAGGGTTAATTTCATTGATGAAAACTCTGATTAAAATTTTTCATTGACGACCTTTTTGTCCATGACGAAAATGAGACGATGACGAGCTAAAAATAGATAGTAAAAACTAAGATAAAATCTTTTTTTCATTTTTGTTGAGGAGACAAGACGAAGATGTTAACGCTGAAAGCTGAGAACGGTCGTCCTTGTGATTATCATCAAATGCCACATGAGTGACAGGCTGGTAAACTCTAGTAAATAGTCTGCACCAGGATGTATCGCAAGCCGCGTTTCTATGCAAATGAGCTTCACTGCAAAAGCAGTCGACTTTTCAAAGATAAGCACTAACAGCCGCTCACAGTTACAGTGAAACTACCCTGTTAGCACAGGACATCAACATGTCCGACAGATAAAATTTTTGTTGGAATGAAAATTGGCTTGACGATAATTTAAATGTCAAACACTGGAATTTCATGTCTTGTGGACATTAACATTACCACATGCAGACTATGGGTTTTGTTCTGTAAACCTTATGACTATATATTTTATTGACGAAAATTTCGTCACTGACCTTTTTTCCATGATGGCGGCAGTAACTCAGTCCACAGGGACTTGGGTTGGGAACCAGAGGGTAGCTTGTTCGAGTCCCCGTCCGGACCAAAATATGGAGCGTGGACTGGTGGCTGGAGACGTGCCAGGTCACCTCCTGGGCACTGACGAGGTGCCCTTGAGCAAGGCACCAAACCCCCCAACCACTCGGGGCGCCTCACCAAGGGCAGTCCCCTCACTCTGACATCTCTCCACTTTGTGCATGTATAGGTCCTGTTTGTGCATGTGTGTGTCTTTCAGACCTGTGTGTAATTGACAAGCAAGAGTGAAAACATTGAATTTCCCCTCAGGGGGATTAATAAAGGAAATAAACTTAAACTTAAACTTAATAACAAGATGAGCCAAAATAGATCTTAACTATAAAAAACTAAGACAAAATCTGTGTGTGGAATTTATGTTTCATTTTCCTGGACAAGACGTAATGAAAATGTTCACGTTGGACTATCAGACATTGAAAGCCGAGAGCGGCCGTGCTTGTAATGATCTTCAGCTGCCTGATGAGCCACAGGCTGGTAAACTCCAGTAAATAGTCGGCACCAGGATGTTTGGGTTGGTGCGAGTTGTGAGCTGTAATTCAGCAGTAAATAATTAGCCGTGTGTGTCTGACTGTGGATGGTGGAGCTGCTGAATGGATTTGTGGAGTTTGTTAGTTGCAGCGGTAGCTGTTAGCAGCTAGCTCCGCTTGCAGCCTTCACAGCTTCACCCCGCAGGACCGTCAGTTGCAGCAGTTGTGTTTGTAAAGAAAAATTAACTTCATTACGCGTCATCTCATTTTTTGTCACTCGTTTACAAACTTCTGTTTTGTCCTCTTTTCGTCCTGTAAGTTTTCTCTGTCTTTTTTCTCCTCGTCTTTCCTTCCGTCTCTTTATTCACTCACTGTCCTCTCCGTCCGTCTCTCCGTCTTCTGCTTGTTCTATCGTCGTCCTGCTGAACTCAGACAAGATGAAGTCTCACAGCCGCCCACTGAGTCCCACAGGGAGCTTCTGACAGAGAGAAACTCGAGATGTGCCCATCTGAAAAATAAATTCAGATAAAGAGAAACATCAGACGACACATCTGAATTCACTCACCAGTGTTTCAGGCTCCCACTGACTCACCAGTTGTATTTATCGATGAAGCCAGAAGAAAGTAATCAATTAACTAAACTCCATAACTGCCTTAAAAGACATAAAAACCTGGATGAGCACCAATTTCCTGATGTTAAATTCAGACAAAACTGAAGTTATTGTTCTTGGCCCCAAACAACTCAGAGACTCTTTATCTGATGACATAGTTTCTCTTGATGGCATTGCTCTGGCCTCTAGCACTACCGTAAGAAACCTCGGAGTAATATTTGATCAAGATTTGTCTTTTAATTCTCATTTAAAACAAACCTCACGGACTGCATTTTTTCATCTGCGTAATATTGCGAAAATTAGGCCTATCCTGACCCGAAAAGATGCAGAAAAATTGGTCCACGCTTTTGTTACCTCAAGGCTGGATTACTGTAACTCTCTATTATCAGGTAGCTCCAGTAAGTCCCTAAAAACTCTCCAGCTAATTCAGAATGCAGCAGCACGTGTACTAACAGGAACTAAGAAACGAGATCATATTTCTCCTGTTTTAGCTTCTCTGCACTGGCTCCCTGTAAAATCCAGAATTGAATTTAAAATCCTACTGTTAACTTATAAAGCTCTAAATGGTCAAACTCCGTCATATCTTAGAGAGCTCATAGTGCCATATTATCCCACCAGAACACTGCGCTCTGAGAACGCAGGGTTACTCGTGGTCCCTAAGTCTCCAAAAGTAGATCAGGAGCCAGAGCCTTCAGCTATCAGGCTCCTCTCCTGTGGAATCATCTTCCTGTTACGGTCCGGGAGGCAGACACCGTCTCCACATTTAAGACTAGACTTAAGACTTTCCTCTTTGATAAAGCTTATAGTTAGGGCTGGCTCAGGCTTGCCCTGTACCAGCCCCTAGTTAGGCTGACTTAGGCCTAGTCTGCCGGAGGACCCCCCTATAATACACCGGGCACCTTCTCTCCTTCTCTCCTTCTCTCTCTCTCTCTCGTATTCTATTACTGCATCTTGCTAACTCGGCCATTCTGGATGTCACTAACTCGGCTTCTTCTCCGGAGCCTTTGTGCTCCACTGTCTCTCAGATTAACTCATATCACAGCGGTGCCTGGACAGCGTGACGTGTGTGGTTGTGCTGCTGCCGTGGTCCTGCCAGATGCCTCCTGCTGCTGCTGTTATCATTAGTCATAATTTATCATGCTGATGTGTTCTGTACGACATCTATTGCATGTCTATCGTCCTGGAAGAGGGATCCCTCCTCAGTTGCTCTTCCTGAGGTTTCTACCGTTTTTTTTTCCCCGATAAAGGGTTTTTTTTTGGGGAGTTTTTCCTTATCCGCTGTGAGGGTCTTAAGGACAGAGGGATGTCGTATGCTGTAAAGCCCTGTGAGGCAAATTGTGATTTGTGATATTGGGCTTTATAAATAAAATTGATTGATTGATTGATTGATTGGTGGAGCAGGGGCCCAATGTGTAGGGGCTGCGTCCCCGCCATGGGCTGATTCCAGCCTGCGGCCCCCCGCTGCATGTCAGAGGATAAACAGACAGTGTTTCAGTGTTTTCACCTGCAGTCCAGAGATGTTTGTCCTCTGCTGTCGCCCAGTGGACGTTAAAGGTCTGTGCGTTTCATTTGATTTAATTCACTCCAGCACTGCTTCCCAACAGAAGGACAGTCGTAGCTGTGAATGTTATATATCAGCATTTCATTCATTTGAGAAAATGAAATGAATTTGTTCTCTTCCAATTTCAGATCATAATTAAAGACATAAATCTTAAAAAGCTGACAGGATGAGGGCACAGTGAAGGCTTGAATATAAGCTTCATTCACAGAGCGTTCAGGACGAGGTGCTTTGGATTGATTGATTCTTTTAATGACCACACAGCCAGGCTGGTGGAATTTGTTTCCAGTACAGCTCATTGGTACAGGTTCCAACATAAAGGACACTAAATATAAACATAGATATACATGCAGACAAACACATATTCATAATACATAAGGGCCGTACTTAATCCTCAGTGTTCAGAGTTCAGAATGTTTATTGCAGTGGGAATGAAACTGTTTTTGAAGTGAGTTGTTTTGGAGACAGTTGTCCTGTAGCGCCTCCCAGAGGGCAGTAGCTGGAAGGCATGGTGTGCAGGGTGAGTGGGATCAGAGATCATTTTGCGGGCTCTGTGTAGTGTCCATTTGCGGTGAAGTGATTCGAGGGATGGTAGGGGTGAGCCAGTAATTTTGGATGCTCTGTTAATTTCTTCCTGGAGAGTGTGTCGAGACTACCCAACCAGACTGTAATGGATGAGGTGAGGATGCGTTACTCCTCTTTCAAACCATCTGAAAGAGGAGTAAAAGAATCCATCTATGTGAATCTGGAAAATCCATCTCTCAGTAGAGTAGGAGATCTGCGACACCACCTATCCCCCACCTACAGTGGTGGAAAAAAGTTTTCGGACACCCCATGCATTTGTGAAATATTGCATTAAGAATCACTCTTAGGTCTTCAAGTGCAATTTCTTTTAGTACAGTCACAACCAAAATACTAAATATATCCTAAAAAAGCCATTAAAAACTTAAAATTGATTGGTTCCATAAAAAAACATAAGAAATTTTGAGTATTGGGCCATTTTGCTACCAGTGATGAAGGTCGTTCTTTTTATTAAAAGACACAATTTTTGTTGCCAAGCTTCATGTCTACATAAAGCCAGCACATTTGAAAGTTCTTCAGACACAAAAATGGCTGGTGTCCAGTGTTCCACCCGCACTGTACGTGGCCGACTTTTAGATCATGGCTTAAGGTCCTACAAGGCTATCAAGAAGCCCCTGATCAATGAGAGACAGAGGTTAGCCCGGCGTCGTTGGGCCCAGGCACACAAGAACTGGACAGCCAGGAATTGGAAGAAGATTTTGTGGTCAGATGAGTCCAGTTTCCAGCTTTATCTTCCTCCTACTAATGTGAGGGTACGCAGAAGGCCAGGCGAAGCATTATCTCCAGCATGTACAGTACCTACTGTCAAGCATGGTGGAGGCAGTATCATGGTTTGGGGATGCATGAGTGCTGCTGGTGTTGGTCATCTCACTGTCTGTGATGGCACATTGAACTCTACCAAGTATTGTACCATCCTCGAAACCCACATGCTCCCTTCTGCGCGTGCACTGTTCCGTCGAGGTAAAAACTGGATGTTTCAACAAGATAATGGCCCTTGCCACACATCCAAGGCCAGTAGAACTTGGCTGCAGGAGCACAGTATCCAGGTCTTAGAGTGGCCAGCTCAATCCCCGGACATGAGCCCCATTGAAAATCTGTGGTGGATTATCAAAAGGTCTGTTTCAAAGCATAAACCAAAGAATTTAGAAGAATTAAAAGCAGTAATTCAAGAAGAATGGGACAAGATCACCCCTCAACAGTGTGAAAGGCTCGTGGGGAACATGCCAGCCAGGATTAGAGCTCTACTACGTGCCAATGGCAGGACTACTAAATATTAATTTGATGATGTGATGGTTTATTTATTTTTTGTTCAGTTTTGAACACATTCTCTGTTATTTGTTGACTTTGATACCGACAATGTTGAGAACTGACATATTGAAACTGTCAAGAATTTAGTTTTGTTAGTTTTTCTTGTAAACAATGAACAAAAAAATATAATTTGTATTTGTTTGTATCTATCTAATGCAGCCACACCTTTTGAAACACAAAACAAAACAAACACAAATATTTCATGATAATATTTGAGATTGTGTAAAATTTTAAGGGTGTCCGAAAACTTTTTTCCACCACTGTATAATGCTGTCCTTTCATCCTTGACTCCAAAAACCACCTTTGACACACCATTGGAGCACTAATGAACCAGTGACATCATTGGCCTTGTGAAGACCTCCTCAGAGGTTAAATACCTGGGTTGTTTCCACACCAGTTTGTCAGACTAGTTCCAGCCTCAGACAAGCATGAACTGATGACAGTGTGGATGGAAACAAACTCACAGAAGGTATAAAGTTAGAATATTCATAAAGAGGTTGACTCATGATGACGAACAACAAGACGTGACTGTAGGAACAAAGTCAAGCCTAAATTTTCATAGGCAGGTGAGGGTGTGTGCACCTGCAGACGCCCACCACCAGCCCTGGATCAGTTCTCTGTAGTCCCTGTCATCTTCGTCTGTGATGAGGCCCACAATGTTTGTAAATGGCAGTTGGCTGAGAGGTGTGTAAAGTCTGCGGTGTAGAGAGTGAAGAGGAAGGGAGCCAGAACTGTTCCCTACAGACTGACAAGCTCCTTTCACACTGCTAGATTTTCCACGAATGTTGGGCTGTTTTGCCGGCAAGCTGCGAGCCCAATTTTCTGCCTCGTAGGGTAGACATATTGGTGGAACCTTTTTGGTTTAAAAAGACCAAGGCGGCCTTCTGCAACAGGAGGGGCTGTTGATGACTTGTGGGAGGAGCTGTTGATGATGCCACACGTGCGAGCCACTGGTGGTGGATAAACAGGAAACAGCTGATAGCAGGAATTAGCGAGCAGCTAGTAGCAAGAGGGAAACGCAAACCTGACAGACACTGTAAAGATGAGCAACTGGGGAGACAAGGAATTGCGCGCCCTCCTTGTCCTCGCAAACGAAGAGGCCATTAACCGTCAGATGACGGGGACGGTGAAGGACGGGCCGACTTATGAGAGAGGACTGACCAGCCGCGGCTTCCCTCCCACGTCACTGTTTACGTCACACGCTGAGCTACACGTTTTGTTACTTGCTCACGCCCCCCATTGCCCCGAAAAAGGTGCGTTCTGTATAAACAAAAGTAGGTAGGCGGCATTTTGCTGCACTCCCCGGTTTTGTGTTTATACTGCCAATGCTGAAAAAAGACTGATTGGGCTTTCCTGCAAATTTGCACAATTCCTGTTTAAAAAAGGCTACTGTCTCATATCCTCACATACTGCAGTCGGCTCGTGAGGTCATCCAGAGGACACGCCTCTGTATGTGCGTTACTGAGGGAGATCCTTATTAAGTATTACAGATAATACAGTAACATTTTCCTCTGACTCTGGGCTGTCGTGACAATAGCGATGAAACTATCAGGGCTAGGTGGTAAACTGCTAACTGCTAACATGCTAGCAGAGCTAACAGTAGTCAGTCACAGTTGCTCCTCAAGTTTACTGTATCTCTGTTTGTGTTATTTAACTCCCCCGTGCATTTTGTTGATCATTGTTCATTTTGTTCAATAAAATGTAATTAAAGGTGGATAATAAACTCTGCTGACTAGTTTGAGCTCAGAGAAAATAAGTTAATTGAAAAGATGTATTTGTAGCACTGAGCTCTGTCTCATAACTTCCTGCAATCTGTTTCTCTTTTGTGGAGCAGTTAGAACTCCACAATTTGGATGTCAGCACTGTCAAGATGGCTTCTTGTTGGTACGACCTGGTCTCATTCCACAGTCGTCAAACCAGAGCTTGGTCTGTGACTTCTGTGATTGTAAAGCCAAACCCTGTTCTTTTAGTGTTTGTTGTTGAAGGAAAAAAAAACATCAATTTGAGGGTGTTGTACCGACATAGTGCTTTTATTTTGAAAGAGACTGTATCAAACTGTACATTTCCTGTGAAAACAGAAGTGTATTTTGAAAACAGACAATGCATGTAACAGGCTGAAGTTGACACGGCGTCCCAGAACGTCAACAACCAACACACCCAGGGTACCTTGGACGTCATACGTGGACGTGGAAAGTCTGTGACCAAACATGGACATGTGACGAGGTCACAGTGAGGATGTGTTAGTTGGTAACGTTCTGAATTTTTTTTTTTTCACAAAGGCGAGCCACTTGTTTCAGTGGTTCCACTGGAATGAATCGAATTTCCAGCCAACTTTTACTGTTTGATCAGACGTTTAATTTAAACCTGTAAGACTTTTTACAGCTGAACATAATGTCTGATGTCTGTTTCCGAGCTGAAAAGGTGTTTGTATCAGAGTTGGCAAATTTATCTGATGTTACTGGAAGTCAGACGGCGGAGTGCGTGGGAGGAGCTAGATGGGTTGTCAAGGTTTTGTACAAGTCACCCCCTGACTGACCTTATCTTTCACCTGAGCTCTGAAAACACAGCGCAATGCCAAAAGAATGTGGACAGCAGAACGTTGGAGTTATATGTGAGCGTCTGACATGTGATTGTGAGCATTAATGTAACACCCTCTTCTGGGTTCAGACTTTCCTTCAGATGAACCTGCTGCAGAGATCTGCTCCCAAAACTGATGCTGGGTGACCAGGTGTGACTCACAGTCAGTGTTCCAGATCATCCAGAAGGTGTTGGAGGGACTGACACAGTGGTGCTGTATGTGTGTCTTTGTGTCATAAGATCATCATAAATAAACCTGCTGCTGAATTACACTATGGCTGATGCTTACCTTGTACTGTGGAGACAAACATAAACCTCATGAGTCATGACTGTGATTCACAGAGTCTGCTGTGGCTCTGCGGTGACACCAGCATGATCACGGTGAATGGAGGTGGATGAAGGACGCTGTTTGTTACAGAGCTCCATTGTGGGGGCGTCAAGTTGGAACCAGGAGGTCAGAACAGGACAAATATACGCCCACACTGTGTGCCGAATGTGTAGAGTGCCATGAGGCCATGAAACCCGGAGGAACACTTTTACAGTCTGTTGTGACGCTGGTGTTAGTTTAGATAATAAATAAGTAGATGCACCGCACAAACAAGAGGCTGAATGGCTTCTTCTTTTAATTCATTCTTTATCTGAAATGTAACAAACAACCTGATGAAGCCACGGGTATTGTTGTCAGGTTCAGATTAACCTTGTTGTCAGGTTTAGATTAATTGAACCTTGTTTATTTTAGTTTATTGTAATTTACCTCATTATCATTATTCTGAAGTTGTAGTTCATGGTAAGTACATATGAGGGTTCCTGACGCTTTCATCCAGGCTGACAATTAAAATATTTTTTTCCTGGTCCTGTCTGATTTCACTGCCACATTTGACACTATTGAACACTCCATCCCGGTTGAACAGTTGAATAAGTGTGTTGGTATCTCGGGCTCTGGTCTGAATTGGCTCCAGTCCCATCTGTCAAATGGGCAGTTTGAGGTCATCATAAACAATTTTGTGTCCTCATCTGCCCCTTTACACTGTGGAGTTCCACAGGGTTCAATCCTTGGTCCCATCCTTTTCTCACTGTACGTCACCTCTGGGCGACCTGGTCAGTCATTTCAGCTGTTTCGCTCCCTGCTGCTACACTGACGATTCTCAGCTGTATTTTTCAGATGATATGGATAATATCTGGACCCTCCATGGTGGCTTGGCTGCTTTTAAGGGACAGATGTCACTTAATTTGCTTCAGTAAAATTCCAACAAAATGGAGGTTCCTCGTATTTGTCCTGGTATGTTTTTCTCTGACATGTAAACCTGTATTTGGCCACCAGTGTTAATCCCCCTACAGGGAACCTGGGGTAGAATCTGAACTTTAACCCTCACATAAACAAGCTTGTGCAAACCTGCTCCTTTCAATTCTGGAAAATCAAAATATATAACAAATATTAACCACAGATCTAGAAGTACAAATTCACAGCCTGATTTTTTTCACAGCTAGACTTGACTGGCTCCACAAGCACAGAATAGACTTCAAGATACTGCTAATCACATACAAGGCCCAGCATGGGCTTGGCCCTTCATACATCTACGAGCTCTTGCATCCAAAAAACTCCAGGCCACTCAGATCATTCAACTGAGAGCTTCTATCTATATCACGAATCCAAGATTGATTGAAGAGTGAAAGCTGCTGTTTTTTTTTTTTACAGACATCACTGTTTTTCCAGTGGGGATCATGCTATAAAAAGCAGCTGTGTTTTTAAAGAGACATCATTATTTTTCAAGTGGGCATAGTACAATGAAAAGCAGCTGTTTTTCCAGCAGGCATACTGCCACAGAAACTGTTGTCTGTTTCATCCTGAGATATCACTGCTTTTCCTGCCAAGATTTATGTGCCTAAACCCAACAACACGTTAACCACAGCAAAATATAAAGTTTCACATATCGGCAACATGACAATGTGCAATAGCAGTTTACTGTGTTATAGTAACTGAACCTCTACAGGAAAAGAATCAGCTGACTTTGAGAACACTAATGAATGAATATGAATTTGATCGTCTCAAGGAGGCATTCGCAGCCAAATATTTTGACTGATGAAACCAAAGTCTTTGTTAAAGAGTTTTACAGCAGTCTGTCTCTTTATTTTTACATAGTGACCACACATTCAACCATGATCGCTCAGGGTTGATTATTAACCAGCCAACAGGGGGACGGCAGTTGTTGAGTCCTGCCACTACGCTGTCCAGCCCAGAGCAGGTTGAACGTATCTATCTTTACTCCTATTTTAATCATCTCATCTGTTAATCTCTTTGCTTTCTCATCGTCTGCCTCCACATCAGACACGAGCCAGGTGAGTTCAGATCCATCTTTCATCTCACGAAAAGCCTTTGGAATGACTGAGTTGGTGTTCAGAGAGAAATTTGATCTGTTAACCAGTTTCAGCGCTGCTAAAATAATCCATAGTTTACAACGTTATGTCGAGTCATGAACAGAAGATGCCTCTCTACGGAGCCACAGATACACACTGAGTATATGAAGCTGAGCCTTATCTTGTATACAGTGTTGGCAGAGTCGTGTAGTTCATGTAGTTCTGTGTATTCTGTGTTCTGTGTATTCAGTGTACTGCAGCTCAGCCAAAAAAGGTTCTGAAACAGTAACCTTTACTCTGCTGGTAAACACAACAGCCATATCTGAAACCTCAAGTGACTCTGAAATTACGCGACACTGACAGATACCATGACAATGAAAAACAACATAAGAGTCCCGACAGCCTTCGTCCATAGCAGCATAGCTCTACGGACGATGATGTCAATCAAATGCTAAAATACTCTGAAAACAATCGGATGGAGTGTCGTGATATTTTGTGTAAACACACTTCTTTTTATTATTATTATTATAACCTTGATTTTAACAGGGAAGGCCACTGAGAGCAAGCTGTCTTTTACAGTGACGCCCTGATGACAGAACATAGAAAACAATAAAAGCACACAAAAATCACAGTTCACATCAGCAGGTTATAAAACAACAGAAGAATATGTATGGACAAGGACATCAGTGGAGGAAAGAACATCACTTTACAGAAAAACATGCACATTCATTCTCGAAGTCAGTCAAACTGGATTTAAACTAATTAAAACGATTAAATCTAATTTTACAGGCTTCTGTGGATTATTCCTCTTGTGTGGTGCAAAGTATTTAAGAGCCAGTTTCCTGGTCTCAATGTTAATATGATGATTTTCTGTTCTAGAACCACATAGTCTTTGGACCTGGTGCAGTGTGAAACTGTTCTGTAGTGTAAAAGACATGTCACATACTCAGTTTGCCAAGAAGGACTTTGTAAATCAATAGTATGCAGTGCTCTTCTCTGTGTTCTGATGCCGTCCTCAGTTGAGAGCAGAGTGATAAACTGCATCGAGAGGTTTAAGAGTAGAGACAGGAGAGTGCATATAAAGTTCGTACATGGTCATAACGTCACATCTACATCCCTGTGTGCACCACAATGCACATAACGCCAGGAGAGCATCAGCTAAGAAAAGCTAAATAACAGAGTACCACAGCTAAAAACAAACCATATGATTGGTTTTCCTCATAGGAGCGCTGAAAAGTTGAGGCTGGCTCAACTATCTTTCGTTGTTTGTAGCTTCATGTCACCGGAATCCATTGAAAATGCTGTTTTTGTGTCACTCCTAGTGTGAACACAGATAGGGTGAGGAGCTCAGACATCTGGAAGGAGCTTGGAGTACAGCCTCTGCTCCTTTGTGGGGCTAATTGAAGTTGTTTGGGCATCTGACCAGGATGCTTCCTTGGCACCTTCCTTTAGAGCTTTTACATGTACTTCCAGCTGGTTGGAGGCCCCGGGGCAGACCCAGAACATGGTGGAGGGATTATATATCTCATCTGGCCTAGAAATACCTCAAGGAGGTGGAAAACGTTGCTGGGGAGACGGAAGTCTGCAGTATTTTGGTCAGCCTGCTGCCTGGTTATGTATGTATGTATGTATGGATGATGGATGGATGGATGGATGGATGGATGATGGATGGATGGATGGATGATGGATGGATGGATGGAAGGATGGATGGATGAATGATGGATGGAACCAGTACCAATTTAGTACCAGTTCTTGATACCCATCCCTATTCATGACCGGATGCCTCTAAACTACTTTCAGCATGTGATTAAGTCTGACTAATGCTAACATACCATGCTAACGTGCTAGGATATTTTCATGTGCATGTATCGTATTGTTTTATCTAACTTAATCAGAATGGTTCAGAGCAGTGATATGGTCTTTGCACTGAATTTGAAGGATTCAGCTGATGAATCCCTGAAACTCTCTGGTTGGGAAAAACCTTGTGACTACGTCATGGCTGTGTTTGTGTTCAGAGAGTCATCAGTCCTAAAGAAAAACATTTCACCATGTTTCTTCTTTCTTCCAATCAGGGCATTTAGTTTATCACACAGTGTTGCAGATAAAGATGACTGTGAGCTGGCTCCCAAAGACAACAAAAAACATGAATCTCATCATTAGATAAAACATGTAGTGTATTATATAGTGGTGTCTAGATGCTGTCAACATGTCCTCCTCTTTGTGTTTTTCAGGCTGGTTGTTTGGAGATGAAGCTGTGTCTTCTTCTTGTCTTGTTTTGCCTGTGCTGTCCAGGACTGACTGTAAGAAGAACCTCAGTCTAGTAAACAACCTTCTTCAGCACGAACAGGAACTTGTGTCTTTGCTGTTTATCATCTCTGTAAAGTTAACCCCGTCTGTTCTTGTGTCCTCAGGAAGAGCCCAGTCCAGCAGCTCCTGATGTCTCCGCTCCTGTACACGTGGAGGAGGAGATGGAGGAGGAGGTCCACAGCTGTGGGGGAGGGCGGGTGTTCAGCTCAGAGGAACACAGGGCAATAGGGGGCGCCATCGAGCGACTGGGTTTACAATTCCTGGAAAATCTCCCCATCAGTCCACAGCAGCCAAATGTCGTCCTATCACCTCTCAGCCTGGCACTCGCCCTCGCTCAGCTAACCTTAGGTCAGTCACAATCACACCTACAGACGATCAGACAACGCCTGAGATGAAAAGTCCAGCCTGACGTGGAACCAAGTATAAATGCACAAGCTGAGATGTACTAAAATGAGTCGTTGGATTTTACAGCACGACCTTTCTACTGGCATTATTTTGTTCATGGGGAGTAACGAGCACTACGACCTCACGGCCACAGATTTTATTCTGTTGTCATATCACTTAACACCAAGAGCAGCTCTACAGGAAGAAATCTTTGCACATTTGAAGCACATTGAAGGAGCCATTCATATCTGTTCCACACATGCTCCGTTAACTGTCCCTGTACAGTCTGTAAAAACAGTTTGTTCAGATCTATGTTCCTCTTTCAGGTGCTTGTAACGAGACAGAGCAGCAGCTGCTGAGGAGCCTTCATGCCGTCAGTCTGCCATGTTACCACCACATACTGGGAGGCCTTGTACATCATGTCAGCAACAAGTCCCTGGAGGTGGCAGCACGCATGTACCTGAGACCAGGATTTGAAGTGAAGTTGTCCTTTGTTGAGGACTCTCTGGCCAGGTATCAGTTACAGATAGGCCACATACACACTGACTCTGCATCAAAAGACTTGTACATAATTTGAACATCATGTACACGTTTGAGACACCAGTTTGCAGTGAATGACAACAGTCTTGTACAACATTTGGACTCAAACTCAGACAACTGAGACAAAGATGGATGACTTAAAACAGTCTTCACTCAGCCAGGGACCAAACAAAAGGTTGGAAACTACAGATAAACAGTGGGAAAAAGCCTGCAGGCTGAAGTCTCAGGGCAGAGAAGATTAGAGACTGGTGAGCAACAACAAAGTGGAGAGTGAAGAATAAGAGCTACATATACTGGGAGGATGATTAGTAAATGGGGAACAGCTGTGAGAAGAACACACTGGTCAGGTGATCCTCTGCTGGGGAAGCTCTCTAGTGACAGCTACTGGTCAAGTGAGGAAGTGCATGAAAAGATAACTGGTAATATACAGGGGAACGGGTTAAATTACTGAAGCAGGAGGTGAAAAGAGAAGAGGGTGGAGAACCAAGAGGTATGACAACAGCCCTGTTTCCACCAAGCAGTCCAATAGAGTTCAGTTCAGTTGGTACACCAAAAGTTGTGGATGGTCCCAACAGAAGCGTCCCTTAGCGTCCCCATGTTTGGTCCCCCCTCTGTTGGGGTACCTAGCACACAGATCTGGTACTAAAAGGTGGAGCTAGAAACCCTGCAGTCTGATTGGTCAGTAGAGGACGCTCACTCTGGTTTTATGTAACCTCTGTTCTTACATCAGTAAACTACAACTATAAAATGAAAGAGAAAAAAATCACTTCATTCACTGGGCCTCAGTGATGTTACCTCATGTTACTCAATGCATGAGTTGATGACGTGAATCCATCAGCACACCTTAAATTTCACTGTGACAACTTTGACCATCACTTTAGTTTTTATTGTCTCTTGAATGACGGATACTTTGAGTAATGAGTGGATCTTCAAGCATTTAAAAATATATATTAAAGTGCTGGACGGAGCAGTGAGTGACAACAACCCCGCCCACATTTAAGAGGACTGTCTGAACAGACCCAGGGTCTAGGTACCATGTCTGAAGGGTCACTGCTGGTTCCAAAGGTACTGGACTGAAAGGGTTTGGTGGAGACGCGACAAACATGACCAGTTTACAGTTGCAGTAGTCTCTCTCAGCAGACCTTTCTCAAGAAAAGAAAGGTCTGGCTGGGCCGACTCTCACTTTAAGATTGGAGGAAAAAAAAACGCCCCGGCTTTTTTTATTTCTATCAACCAATCACAATTGTTCTGGGCAGTGTCACAGCAATGGTGCGCTTGCAAAATATTGCCAGGGGGAAACAGGTTTTGGTGTAACATGCCCACAAAAATATCGCCTACAGGACGCAAACCATGGCAGAAAAATGGCTACATCCCCGCAAGATCAAACACCGCAAAAGTTAGTAAAGAACGTGTTGCAAACTGCTACACAACCAGAGGTAGTAGGGCGGGACTTCAGCGGGTGGCTCGTTCTGCCCAATGAGAGGCTGATCTATGCAGCGAACTTCCGCCCACTCAGACTACAGTTGCAGCAAATACAAACATAAATAAGTAAAGTCTTTCTGACATTTCTACCCACCAGTTCTTTCTGTCCTGTTGTCTGAAATGTATATGTGCCATGTTTTCTTGTTTATGTGGAAGTGGAAAGATTTGTTTTTTATCCTCCTCAGGTACCAATCGTCCCCCGTCCCTCTGGTCTCTGTGGAGGAGGTCAACCAGTGGGTGGAGAACGCCACCAATGGACACATCTCCAACTTCATGGAAAGCATTCCACATGACGTGGTGCTTATGCTCATGAACGCTGTGTACTTCAAAGGTGACCCACTCCACCAAAGACCACTCAGTGTGGCGGTTTATGTCGTGAATACAGGAATAAACAGAAATATATTCCTGCTGAATAAGAGTGTAAAACAAATCAAATGTTTCAGCAATTCAGTTCATTTCAATTCAGCCCAGTTCACATCAAATCAAATCACATAAATTCAATTCAATTAAATAAACTTTATCTATTCCCCAAGTGCAATTCCAAGCATAGTAAAAGAAACATAACAGGACGTTAGGACAAAACATAAATGACAAACAGACCAGTCCAGTATCAGCTACCTTGCCAGTGCTACAACCTCACAGCTTTAAGTTAAAGCTTAGCCATCATATGCCATCAAACTGGGGGGCATGTGACATAGAAATATGTCAAAATCTTGGACTGCCCTGCACAAAGCAGCAGTAAAAATGTAACATTAGGTAGCTACACAGACATTGGCATATCAGCGATTTCCTTTTTTATTCTTATTATTAAGAAGGACGATAAAACATTGAAACAACATTAAACTAAGAAAATACAGTGGTTATCAAAATTTTTAAAATTGTCATTAACAAAGAAAATACAGTTGTGGGGATTCTTTTGTTGCTCATGCAGCCATCTTGCCAATGATTTCTCATAACACCCGGTTTGGAGCGTGCCTCTGAGAAACCTTCATTTGGAGGACCATGTAGCTCTAACACTTTGCCCTAAACCTCTAAACCAACAAGAACTGGGACACCCTAACCCTAACCCAAGATGGAACATGCAAAACAGAGGGGTAAGGGTTAACTGGTAGGCGCAAGGGGTGTACTGGGATTGGGCCTTAGAATGCTTTTGATCATCACTCATGAATAAGACCCCAGGATGACTGAAGTCTTCCTCAGTTCCAGAGTTGCTGCCCATCAACTGAATTGAGCAATCTACCATTTCTGAGGGAAGAATGTTGTGAGCACTGATCTTCTTGTTTTTCAAAAGATTGCTTTAATTCAACAGTCATAGAGTTAGGAGATATGGAAACATGAGGAGACAAGGAGGTATGACATGCAATTAGCAAAGTTGCATTTCATAGGATAGCAAAGAAATGACCTGTCTTACTCTCCCTCTGATTGGCTGGTACTCGTTGCCTTTGTTGGTCTGATTGGTTAGGTTTAGACAAGAGGAATGAGGTTGATTAGGGTTAGAGTAAGAATGTTAGGGTAAACCAATCAGAGCCAGAGTAAGGCAGATTAGGACACGTCATTCCTTTGCTAAAATGCAAATTTGGGTCTGGGAATCAAACCATGGACATTGTGGTTATGCGGTATGCCATTAGGATATTGGGGCTTCCCAACATTGATTTTCATAGGGGCCGCATATTGCTGCACTGGATGTCATGGTCCAAGCCAAAAGGACGAGATCACCAGTAAACACTATACACACCACCTTGCTACCACCAGACCAGAAACTCTTCAGGACAGGTGATGAGGTGCACCTTAAGCAGAGTTCAGTGTTCATCACGACATCCTTCCTTAGTTCTTAAAATGCAAACTTAGAGTCAGGTGGCTCATGAAATAAAAAAAAAGTTTCCTTTGAGGTATTAATGATTCCTCATTGCTTTCTGTTGTGTTTGCTAGGTGAATGGCAGACCCAGTTTGACCCCCTGGTGACCTCCAAAGGAATGTTCTACCTAGATAACCAGAACTCTGTGTTGGTGGACATGATGAAGTCTGCCCAGTACCCTCTCCGCCTGCTGAGCGATCCAGAGCTGAAAGCACAGGTAACATGGATGATTCCTCTTAGACACCTCCCTCTGGAGGCTTTCTGCTAATGTACAACTGGGAAGAGGCCCGGGGTTTGAGCTCCGAGTTGGGTCACCCTCCCTCATCCTGAGTTTAGATCCCATCTTGGGATCCTCTATGAAGAACTGGAGAACGTGGTGGGGAGAAGAATATGTGGTCCTGCTTGTCCTGCTGCAACTAGTGGTTAAACTGTCGACCAGAACAAATGTTTAAGGTGTCTTTCTATATAACTTTGACTGCACAGCCAATCATACGTGTTTTCGGCAGCCATTGTTTAGATAAGTTTTGTGTGTGATTTATACCACATGGTAGAAAAAAACAAAACAATTAATCTTCCTTCTCCATTTCCACATATAACCACCATGTGTTCCTGCTGTCTTTGTTCAGAGTTTGTCAATATTAAATCATAGAAATAAAAATAAAGTCCTTTTCTCTTGTCCAGATTGCCAGTCTTCCCTTCAAGGGAAACACCAGCTTCTTAATCGTCATGCCCTTTCCAGGCAGCGGAAACGTGTCATCGGTCCTTCACAAACTGAACATCTCAGACCTTTACAGACGTTTACCTCAGCAGCAAACAATGCAGGTCAGCTTACCCAAAGTGAAGCTGCAGTACAACCAGGAGCTCCAGGGAGCGCTGACCAGCATGGGTGAGATTATTACCTTCATTAATATCTCCCTTTTGGCGGCACAATGGTGCAGTGGTTAGCATTGTCGCCTCACAGCAAGAGGCTTAATGGTTCAAACCCAGGGTGGGAGAGTCCTGTGTGGAGTTTGCAAAGCATGTGTTTCCTCCAGATGCTCCAGCTTCCTCCCACAGTCCAAAGACATGCAGGTTAACTGGTGACACTAAATGGTCTGTAGTTGTGATGTGAGTGTGAATGGTTGTCTGTCTCTATGTGTCAGCCCTGTGATAGGCACCCTGTGCAGTGTCAACTGGGATAGGCTTCAGCCCCACCATGACCTACATCAGGATAAGTGGTTATGGAAAATGAATGAATGAATGAGATCCCTTTTCCACCAACATGGAGCAGGTTCTGTTCCTCTTCTCACATCTAATTTTGAAATGTTTGGAGCATTTTGACCAAAAATAAGTTAGTTCCAAACCCAAAAAGTTGGCTCCCAGCTGGAACCAAAAAATAGCAGGTTTTCCTTGACCTGAAGTTTAAACTGTGATGACATCATACTCTACAGGTTAAAACGAGAGAATGGAGTCTTGCATGTTATAGTCTTCTATGTCGTCTTATCGTGATCAGCTGGTCCATGCTTGCTGTTTGGCTAAAAACAAATGTCTGTAATAAAAGAATAAAAGCTTGCAGATAATCAATGTGATGTGCCATCTTACTACTTCTGATTCCTTGTGTTTGTGCATTGTGCAGCGCCCTCTGTTAAGGATTCACCCTTGGTTACAATGGTTCCTCTCAGAATTGGTGGAAATGTAGGCTGGTTTGCTAGCACCAAGGTTCTGAGGAACCTGAACAGAAACGGTTCAAGAGCCAGAGCTACTTTGGTGGAAAAGGGGATATACGATGATGGCTACTGAGACACACATTATATAAAGGCATAAGAAGTTGTCGGTGTACAGTGGCCTGGTTGTGCCAATCTGGGGAATGAATGTGATAGCACTGACTCTGGAGCATCCATGCATTAGGAACTGCTGACACTTGGAAGTAGGATGTTGTTGTATCGTGATGCTTTAACACATGTCAACCAATGATTACAGGCACTGACGTCTTCTATTTGTCTCTCTCTGGTTCTTTCTGTCAGGCCTCAGCTCTCTGTTTTCAGGTCCAAACCTTTCTGGGATTTCCGACCACCCTCTGAGGGTCACAGGCGTCCGCCATG
This sequence comes from Cromileptes altivelis, assembly GCA_013133815.1. Lineage (NCBI taxonomy): Eukaryota > Metazoa > Chordata > Actinopteri > Perciformes > Serranidae > Cromileptes > Cromileptes altivelis. Next base: position 41,007,080 of record CM023143.1, read on the forward strand.
CCAGCACCATAGAACTCAGCGAGGAAGGCGTGGAGGCGTCCGCCACCACTGTTGTAACCTCCATGCGTTCCATCTCTCTCTTCTCTGTCAACTCCCCTTTCCTCTTTGCCCTTGTTGATGATGCCACCCTGGCCCCCCTCTTCATGGGCATTGTCACAAACCCAGCTCCTGACAATGGCCCCATGCTTAATGATGATCCTAGCCACAACAGCACCATGAGCGACCAGCCTGTGACGGAAAACGCCAGGAACATAGACATAAATAGCGAACACAGGTCTTGCAACATGACAGTGACGGCAAAAGACAGTAGCATGCGGTCATGTAGCGCCCCTGCTGGTGAGAGGGAGCAGCTGCAGAGTGTGAATGGACTGGAGGGCAGCGGCAAGAAAAAGAAGAAGTAACATGGAGAAAAGAATCTGCTCCAAACCAGACGACTCTGCACCTGCCTGAAGTTTTAAATCTCGAAGGATAGGTAGACATTTTTGGAAATACACTTGTTGGCTTATTTGCTGAGACTTATGGTCTTTACACATGGGGGCATGACCAATAAGGGCTGGGTAGGGATGTCATTAACCACTGAGAATATTTTATACCAGTTGCCCTTCGTGGTCCATGGGTTAATTTTTTGCTGCTTCTCAGTTTAGTAGTAGCACTATGCTATTCTACTTTAAGAACAAAGCTATAAGGGAATTTATGCTACACTGGTTAGCTAGCCTTTGCTGCTCTGCACTGTGTACAACCCAACATAGTTAGCTCATTACCACTGGTAACTCTGTGGCGACCCATGGTGGCGGGACACTTTTACTGCAGAAACATTGTGCCCATCCTCTGTTCTCCCCTCAGGTCACCCGGTGAGGAAATGGCTTAATTTTAACTGCGAAACCCCTTTAGCATCTTCTGTTAGCTCTGTTAGCACCAATAGATGTATAATAACTGCTTGCCTGGTGTATACAGCAAAAAGTTTCTAGCCTCTGGGTTTTATATGTAGCAGTATTTGTGTAGCAGTGTTTTTTCCACTGGCTCCGCCCAGGAGTTCTTGCGCAGCTCACTTTACATTGTGATGATGTCACAATATTTAATTGCTTTTCTGGGCTTGAGGAGGTTTTGTAAATATAAACCTCCCTCCTCCCCCAAATTCACAATAGAAGAACTCATAATTGAACTTGTTTGTAGTTGGAGGTGTTGACACCTTTCCAGACGTCTCTTTTATAGTGGTGGTCTACATGGAAAATGCTTTTTTGACTGCAGGGGATCTTTTTGCTGCATTAACACAAGTGACCACTGGAAAAATGTACAAGCAAGACTGGATGGTGTCCCTGTGGGCCTGTTAGCACTGTTAGTGGTGCTAACACACATTAGTTAACAATACTAAGGGATTTTGCGACTCAGAACAAAGGGGCTTACTAACTATGGCAACCTGGGTGAACTGAAGGGTGGCTACCATGTTTCTGCAGCAATGCTGTCCCACCACCATGTCTCAGGACAGCGTTACCAGCAGTAATCACTGAATGAGTGGTGCCACTAACTCGCTCCCACCTGGCCTGGGTGGAGTGCAATGCAGAGCAGAGCAGCAAAGACTAACATTAGCTAAGACTGGAGACTGGAAATATGAAGATAAAGCTAGTTAGCTTAGCATAGCATGATGACAGGAGACAGTGGGACACAGTCAACTAACTCTATCCAAAGCTAGCAACTCTATCAGCACCTCTAACACTCGCTGACTGATGTGTTTAATGTGTAAAAAGAAAGTGAAGGAGCATATTTCCAAAACTGTCAAACTTTTTCTTTTCAGTAGTTTCAGACGTGCAGCAGAGGACGAACACCTTGGTTTTGTGTTGCTCTCAAGGAACTGAAGTTCAACATGAAAAAATACAAATGCACTATAGTGATTCTTACTGAGAGTTTTAGAAGTCAGCAAACTGAAATACTCTTAAATCTCACTTCACAAATTTATCAGATGGATTTGTTTCATTGAACTTGTCACGTTTCTGTTGTGATCAAACTACAGAGTTTAATGACTGTTAATACACTTCATGAGGCCTGGTGATGTGTTTCTAGACAGGTTTAACATTTGATTAAAGAAAGTACTGCATTGTGTAGTTCAGACAAAAACACACACAAGTGGCTAATTTTCAGGAAGGAAGGAAAATATTGTCAATGCATGTTTCTGCAAACCACAGATATGTTACATTTGTACATTTCATATCAGAGTTTCTAAAGTGACGAAATATCTAAGCTGACTTTGTCATCAGGAGGTGGAGGGGATGGTGGCTGATGGTGTGACACTTGAGAGACACCTGCCGAGCTGCAGACCACTGCTCAACACCAACAAACAACTAAACCTGTTGCTTTAAGCAAGACGTTGCTGCGTTTCCAGCAACTTACATGTTTATAGCAACCAGTTGCTGTGTTTCCAGCGGCGATAGTGCCCCCAAATCCAAAACATGATCTTTCTCTAACCATAACCCAGTGGTTCTTATGCCTAAACATAACCACACATTCACCATGACATTGTTGAAACATAATGTTCCAAAATATCTGCAACCTAATAATGTACAAATGTAACGAATCCACGAACACACAATGCCAACATTTTCACTGCCTTGTTCAGCTCGATTCACTTTTGGTACCAGGTACTTTTCTTAATTCATTTAAGTTTTACTGCAGAAAGTCACTTCATCAACCTTACAGTTCTCATAAACCAGCCAGTTTCCCTCCTTTGTCCAGTTTAGTCTGCGTTACTGCAGCTTTAGTTTAGCCAGTTCTGTTCTTTGTCTTATCTCCTGTGTTTCTCTTTGTCGTTAAATTTTTTCATGTTCAAACTGTAACATTAAAAGTTCCTTTTGTTGTTCAAACGTTAAAGCAACAGATTTTCCTGATGGTGAACAGTTGCTTTCAGTTGTCTCTATCAGGTATTTTAATTCCACAGTGCTTCCGAAGGTTTAAGAGTTGTTCCTTGGTACACTTTTCAAGTAATTGCCCAGAAAGAGACTGAATAAACTGTCTATCAAAGAAGTCATATTTCAATTGCACAGTAAACCATAGACATGATATTGGAATTTTTGCCGATATCCAATATGACAACTCATTTGGCCGATAATTATTCATATTATACATACACACTCTTATCATGTTGGACAAGTCTAATAGTTTATTTTAATAATAATGATAATAATACAATTTATTTATGAAGCCCTTTCCATGGTAAGGTATATTGGTTAAAAATGATCATAAAATAGAATACAATCGGGGTGTCGATAGCGTAGTGGATGGTGCCGGCGCCCCATGTACAGAGGCACTGCCTCGCTGCAGCGGTTGCAGGTTCAACTCCGGCTTGCAACCCTTTGCTGCATGTCAACTCCCACTCTCTCTCTCTCTCTCACCCCATTTCAATCTGTCCTGTCCATTAGAGGCAAAAAGCCCCAAAAAATAATCTTTAAAAAATAAATAAAAATAAAATAGAATACAATAAAATACACACAACACACATTAAAAGCCGTGTCGATAAGCTGAGGTTTGATGAGTGATGTGAATTGGCAGAGGTCGGTACAGTCTCGCATGTGTTTGGGGGGAGAGTTTCAGAGGGGGGGGGGGGGGATGGAGAAGGCTCTGTTGCCCCAGGTTTGGCGCTTGGTCCTGAGTGGTGGAATAAGGGAGCAATCACACTGAGATGAAACGCTAGAAATGCGACTGACCGGCATTCAGGCGTCTTTTTAGACAGGCGTTTTTCTGGAAAACGCTGAAAAGTTCAAATATTTTCAACTTTTTGAGTGTCAGACGCCAGTAGCTAGCACGCATTGAATAAATGCTTCCAGTGTCTTTGAAGCGTCCGCGTCTCTAGCGTCTCATTTCAGTGTGATCAGTGTGATCACCCCCTAAAGGATACGGACGGAGCCTTCTGTCCGTGCTCCGCGTTCATTTCTGCACGTTTCCATAAAGCTTACAGATACGGGCCAAACAGAGCAGTACCACCGAAAACTGATTTCACTACCCAATACGTAGCTCTAGTGAGACACGAAGAAGAAATAACAATGGTGGAACTTTTTCGCCTGAAATGCTGAAAATAAAATAAAAGAGGGAGATAGGTTTTTCCTATTTCATCTTATTTTGTTATATTTCTCCCTCTCCCCTCTCTGGGAGCATCTGACCTCCCGCCGCCTGCTCCCGTCTCAAACACGGAGGCCCCGCACATACTCCAGAGGCTCGGGTCTCCCTTCCCGTGGAGCCCCCCCACCCTCCCAGCTCCGCTCCGCTCCGCTCCCAGGACTGACCCGCGTGCCCTCTGACTGGGGTCCCTCTGTTTTTGTCTTTTATGCAAGAGGTACATTATCAATATCTCCTCCACAGTCGCCATGTTTATTTTTGAGTTTGTTGTTGTCATAAACTTTTGACTCTGGGCTGCCCCCTGGTGGATATATTGGTTAACATCCATGCCAATGTAAAGAGCGCATGGAAGTATGTGGGCAGTGACGGTAACATCGCTTGAATCGGACGTATACATTTTCATACATAAGGGAGCATAAATGAGCCTTAAGGAGGTTGGCATCAGAGGAGCGGAGGCTACAGGAAGGAGCGTGGTGGTGGAGCAGCTCAGTGAGGTAAGAGGGGGCGTGGTTATGGAGGGCTTTATAGGTGACGAAAAGGACTTTGAATTGGATGCATTGTGGGACAGGGATGGCCACAGACGAGCTATGTTTTTAGGTGGAAGAAGGCAGTACTGGTAATTTGACTGACGTGTTTTTCTAAAGAGAGGTTGTTGTCAAAAATAACTCTGAGGTTGCGGATGTTTGGGGAGGAACGCAGAGTGGAACTGTCAGTGGTGAAGCAGAATATGGTTTTGGTGAGGGATTTGGGACAGAAGATGATCATGTCCGATTTTCACAGTTTAGTCTGAGAATGTTGGCTTGTATCCAGGACGTGAACTAATATCAGCCGATACCAATGATGTACTGATATTAACATGCATCCCTACCATAGCCACACAATGCACAGTGGTCTAATATGCACTCAAAATAGCCACAGTTGTAAAGTGTAGAGAGAACTGGACCAAAAAGCCGAACTCAGAAAGCAGTTTAAAGTGGATTTATTTTCAGTAAAGCAAGAAGGGGTGTCTTGGGATTATCCAGTGCAGGCAGGCTGAGCAGGGCTGGAAACAGGTCAGTAGGCTGGAGTTGCAAGCAAACCGGTGAGCGGTGAGTGTGGATCTGAGGCACAGAGAAACAAGGTTTAGGCAGAAAGTCCACGAGGGAAAAAGCAACAAGTAGGCTGTAGTTAGTACCACAAGGTAGACCGAACGATCTGGCAGGGGCGTGGCGTTTTTTATTGCTGGGGTTGATTAGTGGATGGATTTCAGGTGAGCAGGCAGACTGGCAGCAGGACTGATGAGAGCCACTCCCAGACACACAGACACAGAGAGAGACACAAACACTTTAACTAGATCTGTGCCGCTGTTCGCCAGAATTTTGGTTGCATATGTTATCTGTCTTAAAATCAATAAATGAATCGATAAATAGGTAATAAATAATTAATATATAAAGTGTATTCACTAACAAAGACCACACCAATAAGATAAAGAATTTCAAATGGTTTGTTTGGTATGATGGATTTTGGGTTTGGAGGAACGTGTGAAGGGGTGAGAATTGAGGGATTAGAGAATGAAAGGATGACGATGAAGGGATGAAGGTTGAGGGTCAAGGGATGAAGAGTGAGGAATGAAGGGATGAGGATTGAGGGATGAAAGCTGGGTTTCTGGGTAGCAGGCGCACGCGATGATGGATGTGTTGGGTTGAAGGCAGGAATGCAGGAGGGATCCTGAGAGTGAGTCTGAGTGGGGGAGTTGTCTCTTCATGAGCTCGTCTTTGGGTAGAGCCCCCACTGGTTCCTGTTTGCAGAAAGGAGCTGAGAAAAAGATGTAAGAGGCGACAAGGGACTGGGTAGGTGGGATGTGAGAAATGTGTCGAAAAGAAAGAGAATGCATCAAGTGTGCTTAAATACTTCTGGGCAGAAATGGGATGTGTTTGAGGCGCGGTCTTAATGTGACACTTTCTAATGTCACAATGGAGGGACGACTACGCAGGTTGATTTTAGCGCTGCTCATCATGGACTATATTGCTGTCATTGTTCATTTTCGTCAAAGCATACAGTTTGAAAACGAGGCGCGGCTCCAACTAGAAAACAATGTTTTGATACATTGGATGTGCTGAATGTGCATATTAAGGCAGTACAGGAGGAGGTGCACATTAATAATCCTCCAGGACTGTAACATGCTCATGTTTAACCCAAACAATGTGTCATGTGACTGCAGTTGCTTCACATCCAGGTCAGAACACCTTCTCACCACAAACCAACAACACCAGAGTTCCTTTGGAACCAACCTGGCTTCACTCCAAAGTCGTCAAAATCCAGTGCTTGGGCAGTGACTTGAGGCAGCATGATACTTGGCCAGTCACTGTTACTGTTCATGGTGCTCACGTGTCAGTGGGAAACGTGTCAGAACAAGAATGAAGGTTAAGGTGGCAAAAGTCCAAGTAGGGTAGGTGGGAAGGGTGGATGGGTCCAACAAAACTTTCACCTGGGGAGCAGTGTTTGTGTCCCGTAAGACTGTAAAGCCAAACCCTGTTCTTGTTTCTAAACCCAGCCACATGTGTGTTGTTGAAGGAAAAAAAAAAACATCAGTTGGTGGTGTTGTACTGACATAGTGCATTTATTTTGAAAGAGACTGTATCAAACTGTACATTTCCTGTGAAAACAGAAGTGTGTTTTGAAAACAGACAATGCATGTAACAGGCTGAAGTTGACACGACGTCCCAGAACGTCAACAACCAACACACCCAGGGTACCTTGGACGTCACATGTGGACGTGGAAAGTCTGTGACCAAACGTGGACATGTGACGAGGTCACAGTGAGGATGTGATGTTGTAACCGGACCGAGACCACCTCTCCTAGAAGGTCTCGGCCCGGTTGTTTTGGTGTGCGCCTGAGTGCGATTGCTGTATTCACACCTGCCCAAACGAACCAAACCGAAATTGAGTTAGTTTGAACTGAACCAAACAGAGCAGGTGTGAAAGCACCCTTAAAATAAATGGTTCTTTATAGAGCCTTTTAAAGATTCAATCAATATCCTAAAGCTTTTTTTGCCTTGTTTGGTCTCATGTTTATTATAATTCTGCAGGATTATTATGATATGAAGTTAATTTAAAAATGACTGCTAATTTAAATAAATTAACCTGTAATATTTAAATCGTCAGTAAGGTGCAGTCAGACCTTTGTCACCACAAACCTGCTGCAGATTAAAGAAAAGAGAGCTGGTTTCAGACTGACTGTGCTGCTCAGTGTAAAGCAGCTGCAGCAGTTTAAAACCTCAGTCTGGTTTCTTTGGATCTTCTGTCTTTGGCTCTAAACTTTCTTCCACCTTAAATCAGCACGTTGTTTCTGTCTCGCGCGCTCCCGGCGCTCTGCTGGTAGCAGCGGGGGCGCGCGCAGCTGCGGGTGGAGAGTCTTCTCCTGTGAGGGGAGAGACAGTCTGACAGACAGTCTGACAGACAGTCTGAGAGAGAGTCTGAGAGAGAGTCTGAGAGACGTGGACCGTACGGGAGCACAGAGAGGTGAGTGCGCCTTCACACGCTTTTTTTTGCGCTTTTACGCGCAGATTTCCTCCGTGATGTCACCGCAGCTGTTTGATCTCCGCGCTACAATATGAGGACATTAATTTATTTTAGTGCTGTGAGATGTCGGAGCTGCAGCTGTGACCGAAATGAAGCAGAAATAAATATTTGATGAACCTGCAGAGAGTTCAGAGTTCCTCATGTTATCAGTTCAGTATTGTATCATAACGAAACAAAACCTTCTGAGCCGCCGTACTTCATGATATGAAGACAGTTTTATAATTCTGTTACCTCGAGTTCAACATGTTGTGTTAAGAAACTGAAGATTTGGGTCTGATCAGTTTTTCCAGCTCAGCTCTGTGTCTGTGCCAACAGACGGTTTATATAAGAGTCCTGGTTTCAGCAGCAGGTCTCACTGAGCTGCAGTCATGTTGTGTTGGAAACATTTCAGAGCTGTATTAGTGTTAACATTAACATTAATAACATTATTATAACTTAGTTCACTATATATTTATATTGTATATTATTACATATTACATATTTATATTGATCTTTAGGAGGAGCTCAGTCATGCTGTCATGTGCAGAACACATGGAGTTAATGAAGCTGCAGGTGAAGTTCAGGGTTTGTTTGCAGCTGCAGGTTATTTCAGGTTGTAAAGACTTTGGTGCCAAGAACATTTCTACAGATCTCTGGAATAATTTCAAACGTTTGACCTTGAATCAAAAAAAAAAAGCATCCAGATGTGATATGAGACGGTTGACGAGCAGCCAATGAGAAACATTCCTGAGAGACAAGTTCCTGCAGAACTCCTGTGTCTGCAGCTTGTCTTCAGTCTCCTGCAGGACTCTGCAGGACTCTGCAGGTCTCCATCAGACTGCTGCTCAAACATTAAACCTCTCACAGATAAAACAAAGCTGCATTTCATAACTTCACACAGTTTCATGTGTCTACCTGTTTGCTGCAGGCAGCTCACACTGCAGAGTATCTCCAGGAAGTTACGATATGTAACTGTAATATTTCACAATAAAGAACAGTATTAGATTTAGATTTAGCAAATTTAGAATTTAGATGTTAAAATTTAGTAAATAAAATAATTTGATAGAAGCACTCTGTTAAATCACAATAATATCTGGAGTTTAACTGAGATTACAGTGAAGTACTGTAATACACTGGGAGCATGCCGCTACATCACAGTAATATGCAGCAGAACTGCACTTACTGTGAAAGTGATGCAACTAGTAGCCAGTAATTTTTAGATATTTTACAGATAGTCACCAGAATATTTGGCGTTCTGCAAACTCCAGATAAGTCATATTTGTACGTAGATAAAAACTTTACATTTCAACAACACTGTGGTTAACATGTCGTACGATATATCAGAGTCCTGCACAAGTCCATTTTTGATAATCAGCACCCGCCCATACCTGTAAAGCTCAGCACCAGAATCGTCCCACTTCCTGTCATTATGTCTCAGTCAAACCTGCACCCATGATCAAACCCCCCCAGGCTCCAGTCCCTCACATGAAGCTGGTTCTCTGTTCTTGAATTGGACGTCTTTTTGACTGGATGGTGAAAACATTCAATCACTGCCAGGTTAGGAAACATGTTAGCATGCTCCTTCCACCACCATCAAACCTCCAAAGGAATCCGAACTCCATGTAGGCTGCCACCTCATCCTCGGGCTGCAAAGTTTCATGGCTGGAGTCCTCCACGTCGGTGACCAATGTGACCATGGGGTCAAAGGTTACACTGGTGTCACTGACTTTCAAAATAAACGGAACTGCAGCTTGATAATAGTGATTTAGATGTTAGAACTGCACTGCACAGCTTTTTACTGTGTTTTATTCTGAAAAATAAATAAAAATAACCAAGCACGGGTCGCAGTGATGACTGAGAGGATCACTGCTGTGTGAGTCTGTTAGTCTGGAAAATCCTGCTGAGCTTATCTTTAAAATGTCTTTCTTTAAAGGACCTGAGATCATCGGAGAAACTGATGTGAGTGATGGAAAGAATCATCTAGATTTCCCATCATGCATGCTGTGTGTGTGTGTGTGTGTGTGTGTGTGTGTGTGTGTCTGAGGTTGAGAAGCAGATCCAGATGTGTTCAGAAGAACAAAAGAAGACTGTGTGTGTGTGTTTAAAGTGTGTTTCTGTAAAGCAGCGTCTGTTTCACCACAGTGATGATGATGATGATGATGATGATGAGATCTTTTGTCTCCATACAGAGGCAACGTCAGTGTTTGTGCTCAGAGCTCAGATGACAGTCCTCTCTGTACAAACTGTATTTAGCGGTGAAGTTTCAGCTGGTTGTAAAACTGTAATTATACAAAACACTGCTTTGAAATGATGAAGCTCACCTTCGTCATCGTCTTTGTTTGAATATGGAAAAGTTCCACAACTAGAGAATGACCTTTCTCTCAACGCTGAACTGTTCTGGATCATCCAAGTCCTCTTCTTCTTCTGTGACTCGTGTCTCTGTCACGTCTGTTGGATTAGGTTTCATTTGTTTTCACCACTCAAAGAGAAATTAGGATGCAGCAGAAACATTATATTGTAATATGATATGTTACCACCAGAGCTGGGGATTGAACCTTCTTTAATATCAACCAGGTCTCACTCTGAAGTCGTCAAAATCTGGCACTTGGGCAGTGACTTGCAGCATCAGACACTGACGATAAAGCTTTACTTTAATGATGGTTTGATACATGGCTGCTCACCGATACAGTTCAACAGTACCCGGCTGCATCAGAGGAAAACACCTTGATCAGTCTGTCCTCCTTTTTTTGGGGTTGCTCTGCAGTGTCATCAGTTGCTCAATGCTGGAATGTTCTCTGCAGGATTCTCCTTCATTGGGACACAGGTTCAGTCCAGTAATTTTGGTGTAGGACATCGCAGCTGAGTGTGCAGGCAGCAGAACAGGTAAACTCACAGCGTAGGGCTGACTGGCAGTCTCTGCACAAGGCCACATGGAACAGAAACCAGGAAGGTGGAAGCAGAGCTATTGGTCAAGACCAGAAGGCTGAGTGGTTTACTGGGGAGCAGACAAAGCAGGAGAGTCAGAGATAGGCAACATCGGCAACGAGGAAGCAGTCCGGGAACACATGCTTGAAAGTCTTGTATGGGAATGACAAAGAACAATCTGGCAATGCGAGTCTGTGACACTGGAGTCTTTATAGTGGTGGGGAGTAATGAGGCACAGGTGAGCAGAGCTGGCTTGATAAGGTGGGTTTGGTAGACCAGCAGGAGCAGGAGATGAGAGGACAGGTGATAGGCTGGCAGGTAGGTGTGGTAGAGCAGCGGGGTGAGTGGAAATTTACTGGTTGAGCTGAATGAATGGCAGGTACGCCCTCTGTGTGAAATGACCTGTGATTGGACATAATCTCCCGAACAAGAAGATGAGCAGACATTTGCATGTCTTCATGAATGTGTATTTAAATAGTATTTTCTTCTATCTTTATGTTTCTTACCAAATCAAAATCCTGATTAATAAACTGGATTCTGTTTCTGGTTCTGATGCTTTTGTTTCCAGGATGAAGCGAACAACCTTCCTGCTGGTGTTTGGAGTCGTCCTGAGCTGCTGTCAGGCTCAGGTATCACCTCTCTGGTGTTCTTTTATTTGTTTCTAATCATCAACTAGTCTATATAACATAAATACATAATCGTCCCTTTGGCATGATGAAGGATCTTCTGTTGCTATGGTAACATGTCTTTATTGGTGTGTCCCAGTCGGAGACGGGAGGCGAGGAGACGGACGCACAGGAGGAACATGTGGAGCTCTTCACCACCCCGACTACTAAGATGGGCGCTGCCACCTCAGACTTTGGCTATAACCTGTTCCGCGCCTTGGCGAGCCGCGAGGCAGCCACCAACGTGTTCCTGGCCCCCATCAGTGTGTCCGCGGTCCTGACGCAGCTCTCGCTGGGTGATTACACAAACACACAATTAACCAAATACCAACTCGTGTTCTGGCTTTGATGGCTGTGTGTGTACGGGCCTGTAGAGAGTCATTTCAGGCTATCGGATCGGATATCATTCAGGCAATGATATTTGAATTTAGGTTTTGAAGTTGGGTGTCAGCACGTAGGTTGTTTTCTATGTTGTGACCTTGAAAAAGCTTTGATATTAACATTTAACAGTAACACTAACATATTCCACGCTGCTCATCAGTCTGCCTGAGCCATGAAGCGAATGCACAACCATTCTGTTGAAAACTGAATCTTTCTGTCAAGTAACTTCACCCGGTGTCTTCTGTCCCTGCAGGAGCATCTGAGCAAGCTCAGAGGCAGTTGTTCCGGGCTCTGAGGTATCACACCCTGCAGGACCCTCAGCTCCACAGCACCCTGAAAGACATGCTGGCTTCAGTCAGGACGACCGGGAAAGGCCTGAGTACTGCTGCACGCATCTACCTGGCACGACGTGAGTTCATGTTGTAGATTGTGGGTGACTGGATCAGGAATCCATATGGAATTATGCTCCAGCTACAACAAAAACTTTTTATATGTACAGCGTTATCTACAGTTTATGAAGAATCATTAAGTTTTGATGCAAATGGAAAAGTTCAGCTTTTGTCGGGGAGTAAAAATGGGATCCACTGGTTTAAAACCCAACTTGTCATTGAGCCAGAACCTTAAGTATTTATAACAGGATGCTCTTTCAGTTAGTGTCCCATTAAGGTGAGTAATATTCACCTCAGCTGTCCACAAAACAGCATGCACTTGGTTTTATCTGAGTCTAACAGTAATTTAGATCAAGATGCAAGTTATTAAGTGCCTGGGCAACAGAGGGCGCTGTTGCATATAAAATGGCATCGTCTGGATACAGATGAATTGTGCTGTTTCGAACTTTAACACTCAAATCATTAATAAAATTGTGAATAGAAGTGGTCCCAGAATAGAACCCTGTGGCACACCTGTATTAACACTCATGGCTTTCACTTTGCATCGTAGAGTCGAATTCAATGAACTGTGTTTCCTGACAGTTGTTTTCCAGAGTGTTCCTGAGCCCTTGTAGTAATATCCTTTATACAGTCATGTTGGTTTTAATGCAGAGCAGTCTGAGGGGTCAAATGTCACAGACATTCAGCCTTGACCCTTACATGCAGAGATTTCTGCAGATTCTCTGAATCTTTTGATAATATTATGGATTAAGGGTGGTGAAATCCAAAAATTCCTCGTAGTTGTGTGTTGTAAACATTGTTTTAAACTGTTGGACTGTTTGTCCACGCAGTTTTCCATTAAGTATTGAACCTCACACCGTCCTTGCTTGTGAAAGACTGAGCCTTTAGAGGATGCCCCCTTTCATATCCAATAATAATAATGCTAATCACCTGTTACCAATGGACCTGTTTACCAGTCTTTAGTCACTAGAATCTTTATAAACCCTGTATTTTCCCTCAGCTTTTGAACCGACATCTCTTCTGTATCATAATGTTAATCTGTCTGAACTCTGTTTTCAGGACTTCGGCTGAAGCTGGAGTTCTTCGACCTCGTGGAGCAGCAGTATGGAGTTCGTCCCAAAGCGCTGCAGGGGGGAACCAAAGACCTGAAAGACATCAACGACTGGGTGTCCCAAGAGACGGGCGGGAAGGTACAGCGTCTCCTCACCAAGTCCCTCCCCCGAAACTCTGGCGTGAACACCGTGAGTGCCGCCTACTTTAAAGGTATGTGGAAACTCTGCTGTGGATCAGAAAGGAAACCCGGCAAGCTGCTTCAACTGTTCAGCATCCAGAACTCAGTTTTCTGTGTGTAATCAGGGAAGTGGGTGACTCGCTTTGGTCAGACTGGAGCCATGGAGAACTTCGAAGTGGAGGGCAGGGCACCAGTCCGCGTTCCCATGATGCAACAGGATAACTACCCCATTAAGATGGGCGTTGACTCAGATTTGAGCTGCACGGTGAGTGTTTTCTACTCTGTTTTCTAATCTGTCTCGACTGTCTGATGTCTCCTCTGAATGTTTCCTCTCCCTCCAGATCGCTCAGATCCAGATGCAGGACGACATCAGCATGTTTGTCTTCCTCCCC